>CAIGQZ010001198.1:1963069-2008474 GCA_903798205.1 Danio tinwini | reverse complement strand
AACATATACAGGCAACACAACATTAATACCTGTGGCTTCTGGTGAAGCAATTTTAGCTGAAGCTGTCGGCTTTACTTGGAATGCTAGTAACAGTAATTGTAAAAAGAAAAATACATCTAAGGGTGTTTTTAACAAAAAATTATAATCTGCTTGTTAAAAATGGGGCTGAAACATTTTAGCTGAAGCCGTTGGTTTTAATTATTTATGAAATGCTCTAACAGCACTTTGAGAATGAAAATAAGCATACAGACAACACAAAATGAATACCTGTAGCTTCTGGTGAAGAAACAGACACAATTTTAGCTGAAGCTGTTGGCTTTACTTGGAACGCTAGTACAAGTAATTGTGAAAAAATGCATCTAATGGCCTGTTTCCACTGAGTGGAAGGATACAGTATAGCAGGGGTTCCCAAAATTTTCAACCTCAACCCCCAAAATAACAATGCCAGTGACTTGCGACCCCCAATATCCTCTGAGGTTGTTATAAATACAGAAACCTTGCATGCAATGGCGCACACACACACACCAATAAACCCAAGTCTATTCTTTATTAAATTTATTTTTTGTATGTCAGTGCTGTAAATGTACCAGAAAGTTTACCCTGGTGTTATAAAAATCAATCTGCTGCATCTGATGCTATTGCTGTGTCTTTAATATAATGTAATTACCTCAGGGGTCGCAATATAATAGAACTAGTAACTATAAGCTACTATAGTAACTATATAGTATATAGTAACTATAAACAACTATTTTTTTCTCTTCAATAGGTTATGGATAAAATATGGTAATTCCTAGGACTTAATAAAAATAAATAGATTTTTGGAAATCACCAGGTGACCCCCTTTCATTGTCCCGCGACCCCCACTTTGAGAACCACTGCAGTACAGTATGAGTCGGTACGGGTCACCTTTATCAGGCTTGCGTTTCCACTGCCAAAAGGGAACCAATGGTACCAACGACAGAAAGTTTCAGTCTAAGTCATTCTCGCTGGAGGAAATATCAAAGTAAAGCTGTACGGGTCGTTCACATATCATATAAGAAGCACTTCTCGTAAAACAGATGCTTTATACACAGAAATACTTGTATATAAATGTTCATTACTAGCCTTACTATGAACATGATTTGATTATAACTGCAGATCAATGAAATAGCGAAATAGCCTACTGTAACGTCTGCAATTATATGAAATAAATAAATAAATGCAACATATATGAACACATACAGACCCTTACAGTCTCTGATATGTTTCCAGTTACAGAAAAACTACACAAAGCATACATTTAGTCCTTATTTGGGTTCAAAAACAACTCGCAAATTATAGCCCACAGTCAGTGCAAACCTCTCATCTGTAACTTTATTCTTCACCAGCACATGTAACCTCTGTTAGAAAGTAATTCTGTCATTCCCGAGTTCACAATAGTCCAAAAGGTGATGATGATGGTTAAACATGGCAGTTTGGTTATGTTTTATGTTGCTGAAACAATCATTTGCTCCTTTCCGGCTTTTCATTTGCTTTGTCGCACTTCACTCTTCGCTGTGTTTGTCAGTTTCTGAAAGGATCGAATGTCAGAAGCACTTCAATAATTACGCACACATCATTATCATGTATTATTAACATATTAAACATTATTAACATATTATCAACAAGTTCGGTATTTCAAATATAGAACACAAGCAAGAAAGCGAAATCGCTCACACTTTGTGCAGAAGCTAGTGGTGTATCTTTGTAAACCAATAGTGTTCAGCTGCATGTCTAGCTCTGCCTTTTGGTACCCTTTTGTTGTGCTAGGTACCCTTCCGAAAGGGTATCCAAAAAGTGGTATGGTACGGTTTGCTTTTTGGTACCTTTTAAGAGTGAAAACAGCCATAAAAGCGTACCGTACCATACCATACCACTCAGTGGAAATGGGCAATAAGGGGGTGTTCAACAAAATATTGCTTGTTAAAAAGGGATATGCAAAAATTAAGTGAGTTTTATCCTTAAAACAAGCTAAATAATCTGCCAATAGGGTCAGCTAAAAATGTTTATGTCAAAACCAAAAACAAGATTATTTTGCTTACCCAATTATTATTATATATATTTTTATTATTATATTTATTATTATTATTATTACTAATACTGTTTATTTAGCTTACCCTATTAATATTATTATTATTATTATTAATACAGACTATTTTGCTTACCCAATTATTATTGCTATTATTATTATTATTATTATTAATAATAATAATAATACAGATTATTTTGCTTGTTTTAAGGAAAAACTCACTCAATTTTTGCATATTATTTCTTAAAACTAGTACAATATTTACAATATTTTTTGCTTGTCTAGAAAATGCTTTTTGATTTAAGAATTTTTAGATATTTGGACTAGAAACAAGACAAAAACTAAGTAAGAAAAGCATTATCTTTTTGCTGTAAAGCTATTTAAAATCTTGCATTAAATATGTAAGTATATAAAATCACCTTCATAATTAATTTTGCCTAATTAAGTTTGTAAACGTGGACACCAAAATATAATCTTTGACCCATATGCAATCAATTCCGGTGAATTACTTGGCTTTTCTTATAATTAATTTTGAATCTATTGACAGGCCTGATTTTAGCACATCCTCCTATAACTGGGACACAGAGAATAGCTACTAGCACAAGGTGAAGTGACATCATGACACAAACACTCTTCCGAGCTCAGTTTCTCCTTCTTAAATGGCACTGGCATTTAAAGAAAGCACCTTTAGAGCCCTCTGTATTTAGGGAACTATATATATATAGATATATAAAGAATTGGCGTCACTGTCATCTCCCGCTGCACTGTGACACACTGAGTCCACACTTACAGCCTACATTTATCAGACAACACACACACACTTACACAAAGACTGCAGCAAGTCTGCCTCGCTTCAACGGGGGCGTTTATTTGTTTGAAGAATGTTTAGACAAAACGAGCTGTTAAAAAGGAGCTACAGGGAAAGCAAAAGGAGTTATTTTCACCCAAAAAGATAGATTTGAGACTGCAGAATTTATCTGCATCATCTCCCAGTTTATTAAAGGCATAGTTCATGCCAAAATGCAAAAATCTGTCATTGTTTAATCACCAACCTGCGTGTGGCTTAAAAAAAACGACATATCAGGAAAGATGCATCTACATTTTTAGAATTTTGGATTAAGCAATAAATTACTGTGTGTGTGTGTGTGTGTGTGTGTGTGTGTGTGTGTGTGTGTGTGTTTAATTATAGTACATTGGCTGTCATGGATAAATAATCATAACACTAAAACCACTGCATTGGTGAACGCGAAAGAGGATATTTTGAAGAATGTTAACTGTAGCCATTGACTTCTGTAGTAGGAAAAAGAAACACTTGTTACTAATTAAATTCAACAGATTTAAATGATTCATTAAAAAAGCCCGATTAATTTAGACAGAAGCAGTTGAGGTCTTTGTAAATGGCTCATTGAATCGTTGACTCAAATGACTCATTTAAAAGATTCATGAAACACTGCAAATTTCTGATCACATTTACGTGCTGATATTTAGGGAAACAGCACTCTTTCTGATTGATATCTTACGTTACCATATCTTATAATAAAAACAGTAAGATATTTTGTAGAATGTTAGAGAGCTGTAGCCAGGGCCAGACTGGCCATAGGGAGCACCGGGACATTTCCCGGTGGCCTGACGGTCAGCTGGCCTGGCACCATGACTCTGGCCTAATCCCCGCACACTTTTCATAAACATCGTGCTACACCCCAACTCTCCGGCCCCCAACAACACCCACCTAGACCACGAACCCCGCCACCCCACTCTTCACATAGGCCTGACCTTCAATAATTTTTCCCGGGTAAGAAAAATGCTGTCCCAGTCCGTCCCTGGCTATAGCCAATTACTTCTGTAGTAGGAAAAACATATACTGTGGAAGTCAGTGATTACAGGCGTCCAACGTTTTTTGAAATATCTTCTTTTATATTCAACAGATTCAAATGATTCACTAAAAGCCCGATTCATTTAGACAGAAGTTTTGACGCAAATGATTCATTCAAAAAGGAGAATCATTAATGAATGAAACACTACAGTGTTTAGATCACATCAGTAAGACATTCTAAAGAATGTTAGAGAGCTGTAACCATTGACTTCTGTAGTAGGAAAAACAAATATAGAAGTCAGTGATTACAGGTTTTCAACATTTTTCGGAATATCTTCTGTTATATTCAACAGAAAAAAGAAACTCAAACAGGTTTGTGTCAAGTGTAGATGATTAAATGACAACAGAGTTTTCAGTTTCAGGTGAACTATCCCTTTAGGTCCCTGTCCTGATTAGTGATTCATTCTATCCAACAATTGACCTAACAAGCCTGATTTATTTTATACAGAAGAAGTTGAGGAATTTGTAAATGATTCATTGAATCCTTGACTTAAATGATTCATTCAAAAGCAGGTTCATCAAGGACTGAAACACTGCAGAGTTCCAAACACATTCATATGCTTTTATGAGTTAAACAGCACTGTTTTTGGATGATATTAGGCAGTGCTTAATTTGTGAATTGCAAGGTCCCAGAACAGATCGGGTTAATGGACCTGTGGGGTGGGGGTTGGAAGGATGTTTGTTGCGGATGAAAGTTGGGCAGTCTCGGAAGAAAATGAAAGTGAACATCGGTTAAGAAGGAGGGCGGTTGAGAAGGAGGGGGATTGGTAAAATGAGGTTCCGGAGCAGATTTCAGAGGATCTGGCATGTTCCGGCACAAATTAAGCCTTGATATTACATAACTATACCATATCTTAATAAATAACAGTAAGATACTTTGAATAATATTAATTATTGTGTCATTCTAAATGCATTCTAGCAGGTTACACAGTCAGTCAGTTTTTTTTGTGAAAGGCATTACTAATGTCAGCTTTCACATTGTTAATATTACTATAGAAATATCAAATAGGAGCTTTGAATTAAATTGTCTCATAAACAGATAAATGTTATGTAAATTTAACTTTTGAAGAGTTTATCACTATTTATTTCCTTAGTAAAAATCAGTGGGGTGAAACAACACACAGCAGTTCTTCAAAATATCTTCTTTTCTGTTTTTTTTTTGTTTGTTTGTTTGTTTGTTTGTTTTTTCATTGTGAAAATCTGTCCAGAACACATCACAACACAATAAATGAACCATATAAAATTATAAAATCACCTATAGGTAAATATGCCAACACCTTTTCTTCTAATAAATGTATATCAATCGTCCTGTCAAACCTCTCTGTTAAGTAATTAAACAGCTTTTATACACATCTATTAGCAATTAAACACATTTAGATGTTGATAAAAATTATGATTTTTTTGTTGTTGTAAACTTCTCTGTGATCCTGCGTTTTTTTGTTCTGAATGATCTGTGATGCAGCATTTTTATTTTTCACAAAATCCACAAAGAACATTTGTGTTTTTCAGATTGTGGTTTGTGACCTAAAATATCTTAAAGTACCCACGTGATGTCAGAGTAAAAAGATCTGGGTAAAAGTTGGTAGTTGTAATAATGTATAAGGAATAATATATAGAGAGAAAAGTCTGTAAAATAACAGAAAATGTACTGGCAATTTATGACAAGGTGTTTGTAGCGTAATATACAACACCAACCCAGACAATTGATCGCTTTAAACTATTAAAAATGACAATAAAAGTCACTTTCTCTAATTTGTTTTGCTTAAAAGTTGTTGGAAAAAAATCCTCTAAAAAGTCCCGTAATGTGGTTCAAAAGCAAAAATAAATAAGGAAAAATCTAAAATTGTGACCTAAAATATCTTGACGTGATGTCACAGTAAAAATTCTGGCTCCTTTGAGAACCACTGCTCATATTGGACTGGTTTGATTGGACTTTTATTCACACTTGCATTGATGTGGCATCTCCTCCATGATCTTTTAGAGAATGGCAGTCAATTACGCTGAGAACGGGGCTATCGGGGCATCTCGTTTGATGATGGTGATTTGCTGCTTCTCCAAGACATTACTGGAGCATTGCATCTGAAACAGTCACAGAGCTGTTTTGCATCTGAAAATCATCATCTCACACTTTCTGAAGCGGAATAAAGCAGAAGGGGGAAAAAGGCAATTCCAATGCCAGGCGAGTTGGCACCAGGCTTTTGTGAGTCCTCAATGGATCTAGCTGATAGCAGCAGACATATTTGATGTATTAATCGTTTACTCGACTTAAAGACCCCATGAAATGAATATCCAAGTTTTTAGCCTATGGTGCAGTTCTTGTAGTTTTTGCTGGTGTGCTTCTGAAAGTCTACACATTTTTTATACACAAAAGTGCATTTGTAATCACAAATAAACATTCAGAGATATATACTTTTGCTCAATCACATACTTTCATAATTAAAATATATTAAAATGCCCCTACATCCATCAAGCTCCAAAAAACTATTAATATATAATAAATTACAGCATCAGCATTTTTATGAAACAGCTGGTTTAAAGGGTCATGAAACCTCTCCTCTTTCGGTTAAAGTCTACCTCAGAATTTTTTCAAAAAATGCTCTGAGATGGGCGTGGAGTGCTGCAAGCAGAGGGAGGAGTGGGCGTGGCCGGCAGAGCAGGGGAAAAGAGGGGAGTTGACTTAGAAAATGAGACACAAACCGTGAGCAGACCCATGATTTTATAGTTTACAAAGTTAAAATGCAAAGAAATAAACAGTAAGTAATTGAATGTCCTGCTACATTTGTTATTCGTAATTTCATATACACATAAACACAATTTGTTCTATCATTATAAAGATAATCATGTTTATATAAACACTATAAATGAGGAGGACTTCTCTCCTCTTCAATCCCCGGGTCTGAATGCAGACACAGTGGATATCAGTGCAGCAGGGTCTATTTCAACCATTAGCCCTGCCCTTAATCTAGAGGATTTTAAACATGTGCGAACACAGCAGCACGGATATAGGCGATGTGTCTGAATGGTAACAGATTCAACTAATAAAAGACAAAGTCCGCCATTCTCCGATTCTTGTACAGCTCTCTTAACAAAAATGCTTGCTGCAAACCAACAGCTCTGCTGTATCGGCCCTGACAGAATCGCAAAGAAAAACATGCAACAAACCCAGTGCATCATGGAAAAAAACACATACTACCCGTGCCATGCACAGACACGGTCTCACCCAGTCATTGGGTCTCACAGCTTGGCAGGTCTGCCTTGCCTTTGGAAAGCACATGCTGTCATGAATATGTCACAATGATAAACACAGGAGACCCAAATGCAAGTGAAACAAGATGATTTATAAAAAGAGTCACAACTGGTATCTCTCACCAGAACTAGTATTGAGCAAGGGTGCTCACACCGGACATGCATCACGCTCCACAGCGATTAGAGTTCATCCGAGAAATAGCGCCAGATTGTAGTTTCGCACTGATATCTCACCAGATATCGAGGGAAGGGGAAAGTTAGCGCTAGGTAGCAACTCTCAGGGAAATAGCCACGCTTACCAGCGGTAAAGTTCATCAGAGTAGCGGATGAAGTCTCTCACAGATAATGCTGTCATCAGAGCAGGTAGTAGAAACAACATCAAAGAGACGGAGACGTGCGTAAGGTCCAACAGAAACAGGTTATGACGGAAAGCCTCCACCATAGGCGAGCGAGAGTCTAACAGAACAGACACAGAAGTGAACAAACAACAAACCGATAATGCTAACCACCAAACACTGAACATATATAGCTCGCGGAACGTGCATCAGCTGCTGGCTGATGACAAACACCTGTGCGTAGAAAGCAGTGACAAAACATGTGACCACCCAGCTGATGAATGTAAACATACACACACCACGCGGTGAAGAACACAAACAAGACATGCCCACATCCCACACACACAGCCACACACCCACACACACACACATGCAAGAAAAACAGAAAGACCCACAAGCGTGACAGAATAATTAAGAAGCAGGGTCTTCTCATAGAATAAGAAAACTCTGCTATGAATAATAATGAGAAACCGACGCGTCATCACTTCACTAGCAGATTCGTGATACGTGATGAAGTTAGCTGACAAAAGCTCAAAATTATCCTGCTTTTTCCACAATTAAGACTGACAGGTGCTAACGTTGTCTAAACTAATGCCAAACACACACAAATCTGTTAAAATCTCAAAAAAAGCACTCCAGATGCGCCTTACACTCAATAAAATAACTCATTGGATGAACTCAGTTTAATTGAGGGCAGGATTTCCATCCAATTTATTTGTTTAGCACCAAAAAACTATTTACACAATTAAATGCTACTGAGTTGGTCCAACATGATTTTATCAAATATACGTTTCAATACATTTGTATTTTTATTTAACTTTAACTCAAAGGTTGGTTAACATTATGTATGCCTGCTATGTGTCGAACATTTCAAAGTCTCATAGTTTTATTTGGAGTTATCCTAAATGAACTAAAAGAGCCATTTTTAAGCATATTTCATGAGTTACATATACAGTACAGTTGATTGAGACTGAGTGAGACCCAAAGCATGGCTGCTTCTGCAAGGTGGTAACCTCAAAACTCAAAGCATTACTTGAAACTCTTAATCTTTAAACTAAAGTGAAGATTAAGCTCTTATGGCCCGTTTTCACTGAATGGTACGGTATGGTACGGTACGGTTTGGTATGCTTTTATGGCTGTTTCCACTGTCAAAAGGTACCAAAAAGCAAACCGTACCATACCACTTTCTGGATACCCTTTCGGAAGGGTACCTAGCACAACAAAAAGGTACCAAAAGGCAGAGCTAGACATGCAGCTGAACACTATTGGTTTGGAGAATGAAAACAAAGGAACCGCAATTTTTAAATACACAGCCGAGACATTACACCGTAATAATATATACATATAATAATGAGCCATGGTTGACTTGAGCTTAAACAAACCTTGTCGTTGTCTTGATGAACAGCCACAAAGCCAAGAAGAAGAGCAGTATCCCTGTGCCCTGTAGATGTTTACAAGGACGTCTAAAGCGTGAGTGGTTTCGCTTTCTCGCGTGCGTTTATATTTGAAATAACAAACTTCTTAAGCTGATGATAGTAACAGGCGAGTGATTATTAAAGTGCTTCTGACATCCTTTCAGGAAAGGACAAACGTGAGAGTGAAGCGCGGAAAAAGCAAAGGAGCAAATGATTCTTTCAGCAACCTAAAACATGAACAAACTGCCATGTTTAACTATTATCATCCCTTTTTGGTCTACTTTGAACTCAGAATGATGAAATTAGATTTTAACAGAGGTTACATGTGCTGGTGAAGATTAAAGATTCTCATGAGAGGTTTGCACTGACTGGGCAATATGTTGCGTGTTGTTTTTGAATCCAAATAAGGACTTAATGTATGCTGTGTGTAGTTTATCTGTAATTGGTAACGTGCATGACTGTAAGGCGGTGTATGTGTTCATATATGTTGCATTTATTTATTTATTTTATTTAAATAAATTATTTAAATAGCCGTTACAGTAGGCTATTTTATTGATCATATCATTAATCTGCAGTTATAATCAAATCATGTTCATAGAAAGGTTACACAAGTATTTATGTGTATAAAGCATCTGTTTTACGAGAAGTGCTTCTCATATGATATGTGAACAACCCGTACAGCTTTAAGCCGCTGTCACACTGGGCTTTTCTCCCTATAGACTTCCATTCATACGCATGCGAATGCGTCAGACTGGAAACATAGCGTCTGAGTTTCGCAGGTTGCGAAATCGCATCACTTGACTGCTTGAGACCAATCCAGGATCAAAACATGACCTCTCTGAACAGAAATTTAAAACATGGAGCAATCGCTCGCTTTTTTAAATGTCTATTCATCTTGTTTAATCCTGCCCCTTTTTCGCAGTGCCGTACGACAGAATTTTGCAAGCTCAAACTCTAGTGTGACTTCGGCTTCACTTTGACAATCCCATGCAAAGCATGCTAGGAATCACAAATCTCCTAACCAGGTAGCTGGACCAACACAATTCCTTCATGTTGTCCCAACACAAAATGCTTAAGTTAACTTAATGGTTTACAAATTTAAGTGGACTAAACATAAAACAAATAAATTGGCCAAAGAAATAGTTTCAGCTCATTTTAAACAGATAGTTTTCATGTAATCATTTATTGAGTGGATTCTTTAGTAGTGGGTTTGCTTCACAGAACAAAATTTTTTTTTTATTTTTTTTGCTCTTCTAGGCCTCAGTTCCCATTTCAGACTAAGTTTTTCACTTTTGGGAGATAATAACTCTGTTTAACATGCACTTTGCAGATGTTTTACTTTCACAAACAGCTACATTAGACGCTATATTAAAGGTTGCATCCAGAACATTTTCTGATTGGCAATTACAAGTATTTTGCATTGTGCCCGAACGAGATGCAAATGAAATGATATTTACAAGCACTCGCTTTTATTTAAATATTAAGCACATCAACACAGAAAGAAAAAGCATGCTCATCAAGTGATTTCAGCGGGTGTTTAGACATTAAATGTTTCGTCACATCACACACCACATGGATTTCTCAAGCTTTGCGCTACAAGCTGAAATCACTGCTCGCAGGATGCAAAAAAAAGAAAGTGCGTGGGTACATTTCCAGCTATTTTAGCATACAGTGATTTGGTTGAAAATTTGGGCTACGGAGAGTCTTTAAATGCAAGGGAAATTGCCTGCGTGCAAAGAGAAACAAATTACAACTGTGATTATGCAAATGAACTGTGGCTTTTTATGAGTGCGCAAAAGACGCACGGCGAGGAACAAAATATACTGTAGCCTGGAAGAGCTATTACAAAGGCAAATATACCTCTAAATGTGTCATATCAGCCAAAGAAATTGGACTTTAATTAAATAAAAGCTCTTCTGGTGCTCAGGATGTTGGAATTAGAGTCTGGAGTTAATCAACACACATTATGGAGAGCTATGGGCTTGTCGTTCTCGGCTTACCATACGGCTTACCATACTATACATGAGGATGACTGGTAGATGACAAGCAACCCAACATCGGCTCCATATCTGATACTGATTGACAGTTTAGGTCTAATAATTCCTCCATATAAATGAAGTAACTCAACCTGGCATGTAATTAAAAAGCAGTATGTTGTTGTTGTTAGATTGATTTACATTGCCGCCCGTATGTTCTCTGATAAATGATAGGATTTGAGTGTCTAAAGCAAACATCAGAGTGACAGCTCTCACCCAAAGGCATGGAGTGTGAATCTTGTGTTTACAGCATCTTCATTCAGCCAACAAATGCTTGCAATTGAGCACAAGCAGTGCTGTGGTTCCCATCGCTATTAGAACAGCGGGATTTCATTGGACTAATGTTTTCTTCACACATACACTGTTACATGCTTTTAGACTAGCTTAATGTCTTGTATGTAGGCTGTATACGTAGTCTACCGTTGTAAGTTTTGAGAACACATTGGTATGGGAACACACAGCGCCCAGTTAAATACCCCAAAGCAATATGGCAGCAGAGTTTTTTGCTAGTTTCAGCCTGGTGCAGGTTTCATTGTGACATTTTGTGCCACATTGTTTGAATAGAAATGCATTTGCCTCACTTTGTGCATTCAAAGGCATGCTGGTCTGAAAAGGAGGTGTGTTAAGGCGCATTGTTGACGCAACTATTTTATTTTGAGGCAACTAAAATAGACCGCGTCATTGACCACCTTATATTTATTTATTTTTTGTTGTTGTTGTTTGTTTGTTTTATTGTCCCATTTCTGCGAAAGTTACTCAAGATATATTACACAACATATTACAATGCAGCCAGTTTTGGTTTTTGGATTTTATTACAGCATTTTGCACCAAAATGTGCATACACATTGCTTAATACACACAAAGGGATGCACAGCAACACACTAATATCTTTAAATATGAAAAAAACGAATGATTAAAATGTAAAAAATATATATTTTTTGTAAAAAACGCTACCTCCTCCCATGTTTTGTTCACCTCAGGGGGCTTTGGTGGAATCTGATTCTGTTGCTTTATGACAGTTTACATTTGTATAGTGTTATTAGTATTTATTATATGCGTATTTATATTTGTTTTTATTTTTCCGTCAAATTTTTCTTTTATTTTGTTTTTTTGAACACAGAAAAACATGCTGTAAACAATCAGCTTATAGCAATGCACATAGATATACATGTAATAACCAAATTACAGGTTGCTAAATAATAGTATTAATAATAGTGCCAACAACAACAACAATAGTGACAATAAAAATGAAACTCAAGAGTAAATGACAAAGACTTTTTGTTTTTTTGTTTTTTTGTCGATTCAACTATGGTTTTTAGTAACGTATGCATCAGTATATAGGGGCATAGAAATATGAAGTGTGTTTAGATAGGAGCAAACTTAGTTGTTATTGTACTAGCTGGAAGTTAGAACTGAATTTAGAAAGAATTTTGAAACAAATCTTTGTGCATAACAAACAAAATTATGATAATAAATATGTAATGGATGCCTTTAGTGGGTTGCGCTTAACACCGTTTTCTGAATCCATGGTCGAAAGTAAGAGTCTCATTCTGTAGATGGTCTTTATCCTCACGCAGATGGTCTTTAACCATTTTCTTGCTAGTGGATCACTTAGTCTTTCTAAATGTCCACCTTGTAAATAGTGAATGAGACACTGATTGGTTTAAATGGTTTTATTTCCAAAACACATCCATAATGACAACCCTTTTAGACCATGCACTTGGCTTGATGACTATTTTTACCCTCATAAAATAGCAGACTTGGGCACAACCTTTGTGCTTTTGTGCTATCCGCTTTAGACTTTGCACTTAGATTGTTAAAATAGAGCCCATATTTACTAATAAGTAAACTCCTATTTAGACTGCTTATCAACAGTTGGTAAGGTAGCTGTTGTAGCATTAAGATGGGGTTTATAATTTAATTAAATAGCCAATATCCAAGCTAATAAGCACCTAGTTAAATCTAAGAATTGTTCCCAATACTGAAGTCTTACCAAATGTTTTTGAGATTTAAAAAACAATAAAACAAAAAAACAATATTTTTAAATATGTATATTTTTTCTAAATGTCCTGTAAAATGTTTTTTTATTGTATAATGGCAAAGCTGAATTTTCAGCATCCATCACTGTAGACTTTAGTGTCACATGAACCTTTAGATTTTACAGTTGTAGTCTTCATTGTATTTTTTAAACAGTTAATACATTACTAAATAAAAGTATGTTATTTTTTAGAAAGGTACATACTTGTATGTTTTTTTACGACACTACCAGACACAAATCTTGTCGTCAATCCCAGCTGTAAGAGCAACAAGTAATAACTTAACTTCTAGTTGATCATTTGGAAAAGTTAGAAAGTTAGAACGTTTTCTGATGAATCATCTGTTGAACTGCATCCCAATAATCACAAATACTGCAGAAGACCTACTGGAACCAACATGGAGCCAAAATTCTCACAGAAATTAGTCAAGTTTGGTGAAGGAAAAATCATGGTTTGGGGTTCCATTCAGTATGGGGGCGTGCGAGAGATCTGCAGAGTGGATAGCAACATCAACAGCCTGAAGTATCAAAACATTTGTGCTGCCCATTACATTACAAACCACAGGAGAGGGCAAATTCTTCAGCAGGATAGCGCTCCTTCTCATACTTCAGCCTCCACATCAAAGTTCCTGAAAGCAAAGAAGGTCAAGGTGCTCCAGGATTGGCCAGCCCAGTCACCAAACATGAACATTATTGAGCATGTCTGAGATAAGATGGAGGAGGAGGCATTGAAGATGAATCCAAAGAATCTTGATGAACTCTGGGAGTCCTGCAAGAACGCTTTCTTTGCCATTCCAGATGACTTTATTAATAAGTGATTTGAGTCATTACAGAGATGTATGGATGCAGTCCTCCAAGCTCATGGGAGTCAGACACAATATTCATTCTGTTTCCACTGCAGCATGACTTTATATTCTATACTGGACATTATTTCTGTTAAGTGATAAGACTTTTGTTTAAGCAAAGTCAGACCTTACTGTTCTAATGAATTAATTAATAATCAAGGCATGATCATATTTTATTTTGGTAAAATAAGTGTAATCTAGAGGCTTTTGCCTTTCATATAAGCCACTTCTGATACCAAATGATCAACTTGTTTCTAAAACTTGAATAGGTGACAAGACTTTTGGCAGGAAGTGTATATAATTTTTTTTCAAGGCATAAACAAATTTGTGAATACAAAACATTCAGTAAACAGAAGGCCACCCCTTTTTTCAAAGGCTGATGTTGAAAGTTGAAATGACTGTGAATAAATCCTGCTTTCATTTCTGTTCATTGATATTTAGACTCTGCCGCTGGTTTTTTGAATTGCCTTTTTATCAAGGAGAAGCTGAATCTGATTTATTGCTTTTGAGCTGGCAGCTTACCAAATAAATGATTAGAAATTACAGAGGGAAAAATGAACTAATTTCCTGCAGTGACCAATCAATGTAAAGGGCACATCTATTTGCCGCCGTAATTTAATCATGCTCTAAAAATGTGTTCGTTATTTAATATGAACCTGTTGTGAGAGAACAGCTTCTAGGAAGAAATCGTCTCATGTTGCTGCACTAAATGTGTTTACACTGGAAAAAATATTTAGAAGCGTGGAAACCATTTTCACTCAGAAGAAGTCTAGCAAATTTGCTAAACTTTGCCAGGTAACAGCCTATAACCATAATTATTAGTACCGTTATTTAGAAATGTTTAAGTTACGTTTACTTGGGTACTCCTAGTAAATTTATTCACTCGTTGTTTGTACATTTTACTTAAATATAATACTATATACAGTTTTTTTTGTTACATAACAGTCTTATTTATCTTGTTTTGGTTATCTCGAGTAACATTTTCTTTAGAAGTTAAAGGGATAGTTCACCCAAAAACGAAAATTCTGTCATTTACTTGTCCTTTACTTGTTTCAAACCTTCATGAGTTAATTTCTTATCATTGACCCCTACAGTATTTGTTTTTCCTACTATGGAAGTCAATGGTTACTGATTTTCAGCATTCTTCAAAATATCTTCTTTTGTGTTCAACAGGAAAAAAAGATACTTTTGAAGGTAAACAATGAGTAAATTTTCATTTTTAGGTGAGCTAACCCATTAAAGGATCGTTTAAATTCATAGTTGATGCATTAATACTGCTTCTTAATAAAAATAAACATAGTCTGCGCCAATAGCCTAGTGGTTAGTGAGTTGACACATAACACTTAGGAGTTTGCGACGACCCGAGTTCGATTCCTGGCTCAAGGCCCTTTGCCGATCCTACCCCTATTTCTGCTTCCTACACTTTGCTGTCTGTCAATCTCCACTGTCCTGTCAATAAAAGTGAAAACCTCTAAACACTTTTACAATTACAATTAAACTTTTACAATACAATTAAACTTTTCAATAAGCAAACTAAAGTAAGGGAAGAATATCTAGTGAAAGAGTTTAATGTGTTTTTCAGCTTTGTTTTTTTTTTTTTTTTTTTAGAAATAATTGCACTACCTGTTCTCTTAAATTTTTTGTGAATTACACTGAATGACATTTTTATGTATGAATCCAAGAGAGCATGCACAGAGATTTTCTCACTTTGTGAATTATGTTTTACTCGCATATGTTATTTTTGCATTAGTTCAATAGATTAAAAACACTTAGTAATATTACTTGGAAATAGTGGTTCGGATCACACTACAGTTTTTTTAGTCACGGATCGGACCATTTTTCAGATCAGCAAAAAAATAAGGAGACAATTGTCATTTGCTTTCCATTTATACAAAAATATTACTACAAAAAACATTGCTTTTAACAAACAGAACTTAGAACCTGTAATGTTAATAAAAATAAAAATCAAGAAAGAACCAGCTGAAAAAAGAAAAGTATTCAATATGAAATATGATCTTTGCTACTGTTGCTGATAATGCTATACAACAGATCAAATTTATCTTCAATTAATGAGACAACAAAAAGAGGCGATCTCTCTGCAATGGTTATAAATGTTGGATTAACAGACAAGTACAAAATAAATTATTAATCCACGGTTCACGTACATCCGAACCGTGAGTTTGGGATCCGTATGGATCATATATCAACAGTGATCCGTTTCACCCCTACACTGTAAAAAAATAAAGCAACCAGCTGCAAAGAAATTTTGAGTTTATTAAACTTCAGTGGTTGAAGTTGTGCTAAATTATTTTTTAAAGTTGACTGAAAATGCTGGTTTAAGTCAAGTATACTTTATAGAATAATTTGGCACAGCTTCAAACACTGAAGTTAAATAAACTAAAAATTTCTTTGCAGCCGGTTGCTTTAAAATTTTAAGTTAACTCAACTTTATTTTTTGACGATATGGAGAAATAAAAATGTAAAGTCTCCTCAACTAAATATTTTACTTTCATTGAACAAACAGTACCAAACATACAGTACCAACAATTCAACTCTGAGCTCAAAAATATGTCCACCTAACTTACAATTTTAAACTGAGTTACCTATTTGTAAGTTGGATTTTTTACAGTGTAGTTGGAAAGGTTCACTTGAATGTACATTTGTATTTAAAGGTGCTGTATGTAATTTTTTGACTCTTCTAAAGCATAAAAATACCATAATATGTGTGTAGATATTTAAGAAACATCTCAAGTGAACTGAAAAACAATGCTGAAGTCAGATATTCTGCTTTGAAATGTTTTTTTTCTGTGCCGGAACGCTGTCTTTAAGTAAATTTAACCTGCACAATGCCAGTCTAGCCAATTATAATTCAGCACCCTGGGTTGTCTTGTTGGAAAACAGCGTATTTTATTGATTCATTCAGAAAGACTCTGAAAGCATGCATCCGTGACCGAAATGCGACAGTGTCAGTGGACAGTATCAGACGTCGAAATGAGACAGATTCAGTTCCACATGAGGTTATTAATTATCAAATGATATGAATATTATGAACGTGAGCAGGTTACATTGTAACCGCGTGTCCTAACAACATGCTGTGACGAGATACGCAGTGATGAGCAATTTGGCCGTTTGCAACAGACGAAACACGACAGAAATGTAAATACAGCCATTCAGAAGCACAGAATATGCACTCACTCACGAAATGGTAAGGTTTATAATCTGTTTAATACATGTTAACCCTCTTTAACATTAAATGTAGATGCTGAATCACTCATATGTGTTTAGTTCTAAAGTTCAATATCAAACGGTTTCTTGTATTTTCAAAATCTGAGGTGAACTATCTGCTGCTGCTTTCAGTATATGGCAATAAATGTCCTGTAAAATGCCATTCAATTTCACATTATTAGCATTTAGCACTGAATAAAGCACACAAGGTTTACCTGAGGTGATCACTGTCATAGGTTTCTGTTGTTCAGCTGTGAGAAATAGAAGCCGTTTCTAATATATCAATTTGAGGTGTTGGTTAGAACCAAAACTCCTTTTAATATGGAAAATATTCCCTCTATCGCATGTCGTTGCTTTTATTTAGAACACAGTTTAATTCACTCGCACCTGTACTCAATCTGGCAACCCGCATTTGCGTTTATTTTGATCCAGGAGTGCAATACCTAGTTCAACCACTGGGTGTCTGGTAAATCTTACATTTAAATCTTGTATAAGAGCTATGACAAGCAATGCACATTTGAACAATAAAGTTGAAGGCAGAATGATTCGCCCTCCTGTCAATTTTATTTTCTTTTTCAAATATTTCCCAAACGATGTTTAACAGAGCAAGGAATTTTTCACAGTATTTCTGATAATATTTTTTCTTCTGGAGAAAGTCTTATTAGTTTTAATTTGCATAGAATAAAGTTTAACATTTTTTAAAAAACAGAAATGTTTAGCCCCCTTAAGCAATATTTTAGTTTTTTTGATTGTCTACAGAACAAACTATTATGTTTACAAATGTATTGACATTTATTTCTTAAAAAAATTTACAATAATAATTCTGACTTCAACTGTATTTACAAACCGCATTTGAATATTTCCAGTATTGAATTCGACTAATTAAAAATGAATTGTGCTTTAAAAAGTCATTGAATCTGCTGTTCATGAAAGAGTGGGATCCATGATTAATAGATGTCGTTCTGGTCATTTCTAGCCATCAGCTGCGGGCACCCGGGCAGCCCCATCTATGGCCGCACCATCGGCAATGGCTTCAACCTGAACGATGTGGTGAGCTTCTCCTGCAACATGGGCTACGTGATGGAGGGTCCGTCCCGGGCCCAGTGTCAAGCCAACCGGCAGTGGAGTCAGCCACCACCAACATGTAAAGGTGGGGAGAAAAGTTAAGTCTTTTATTCACATGGAGCTTTGCCTGATCCACCTGATGGCTGACTGAATTAAAGCACCGCAGTGCACTCTGTGGGTAAGGAAGGGAGTTGCGGACATGCTGCTAAGTGGCTGCCGGTTGTGGGTTTTTGGTGGCTAAAGTACACTAATGTCATCGAGAAAACAGAAATGTTTATTAGGATGTCATCATTTTGCTATGTCAGTCTGCATGTGTGCACTCACTCACTCCTGCTTGTGGTTATACTAACACAGTTTAAGCCGATTGTGTACAAGTGAGTTAATGTAATATTTAAAATATTTAATTACATATATTTGAATATTATATTTTAAAGGGGCTATATGTATGACCTTATTCTTCACGTACGAGCAGGCTCAAGACTGCCGGTCTCATTCACTTCCATTGATTTTTAGATGTTAACAACAGCTTGTTATGTTGCTTCATGTTGCAAATGGATATTTTCTTATTATATTCTTCTACTTTTTTTGTATATCATTAGGTCTGCACTAGGCATGGGCCGGTATAAGATTCTGATGGTATAATAACCTTGTATAAAATTATCACGGTTTCACGGTATTGCTCTAAAATAAGTAGTTTTTCTGTCTGGGTAAAAAACAAAAACTTTTTCCCCTTTGAACACAATATATTTTATTTTGTGAAAGATTTCAAATATTTTGGTGCAGTAAACATGTCAGGCTAAATAATTCAAATGAATCATTGAATCTTAACTTCAAATGAATCATTGACTTCGATTTCTTGACAATTTGAAATGTCATCTTTGGATATGTTTTCTGCTGAACTTACTGTTGCCCTAAAAAAAATACAAATAAAATAAAAAAATCGTACACATACTTTAGAAACGGTATTACACAAAATTTTGGTGGTTTTAAAACCTTACCTTATCCAAATCGCGGTATACCTTGAAAATGGTTATCATCCCATGCCTAGTCTGCACAATACTGTATATTGTTACAGCATCGATATTGCTATCTGTAGTCACATCGCAGAATATGTAATGTTGAATTTGTATTATAATTTACTATTTGCTTGTGTTTCTGAGGATTTTAAAAGCGTTTAACGATTGAAAGCTTTAATAATGATTAATTTTACTGAATTATTTTTATTGTTCAATTACTGTACCTGAATACTGTTAGACCCGAAAAATGATAAAACACTGTTTATTTCAATCGTATCTTTTTCTTTATTGTATTTATCTAAGCTTGTAGATTAGATTTATTATATCTTTATTATGACTCATGATTCAAGCATCATCCCAATCGAACATTATAAATTCTTACCCAATAAAAATCTGGTGAAATTATACTCAATATTGCAATATACAGTATATATCGCAGAATAACACAATATATCAGAATGTTAGATTTTTCCAATATCGTGCAGCCTTAATAGTCATGCACACACTTGATTGTAGAGCATGTAGTTTGATCGTTTTCTGACGTTTACTATTCATAGTAACAC
Organism: Danio tinwini; assembly: GCA_903798205.1. Lineage (NCBI taxonomy): Eukaryota > Metazoa > Chordata > Actinopteri > Cypriniformes > Danionidae > Danio > Danio tinwini. Next base: position 1,988,773 of record CAIGQZ010001198.1, on the reverse strand, counting down.
AGTTGGAAGATCTAAAACAAACACAAAAACGAGCACACTTCTGCATTGCAGAATAAGGTCATTAATGCAGAAATCGTTGTTTTTAGTGACACCGGTGGCCGTTTTGTGAACTGCAGCTAGCAGTATATTAGTTCTGCGAATGTTGCATACCTGATATTTTTATCGTTTTTTGATTAGAAGTAGAAAAATTCTGAAATTCCTTTGATTAGAAGTGGAAAAAATTTGAATTTTTTTTGCGTTGATATACTGCTAATAAATATCCAGACTGCTGGGAGTGGCGTTTATCCTCCAAACTTATATTCAATCCAGGTTGTCTATTTTCTGAAGCAAGACCATTAAGTAAAACATTTCGCATTCTCTAAGTAACACATTATGCTCTTTCCAAAGTAACGATTTGTGCCGATTGATAGCTTATTTCATGTTGACAAATGTCATTATTTTTAGTGTGGCTAGAGGGCGCTAAACTACTTTAAATTCTATATATAATTTCCAATAAGCTGTTTTGCGATAAACTTTTTGGTCTCTTTTTGCAGGAGGAAACTCTCCTTTCCGATCAATAACAAAATAATCATATAAGATAAATTAGAGCAATGAAAAACAACAGTTCAGCAAGCATATGATCATAATAAAGTGCATACATTCACACAATTTACCAGGATGTTGAACGATGAAGGTCTAAAAAATAATAATGGTTAATAAAGTATATCTGAGACTATAGATTGGCAGTGTATGCCAACTTTTGATGTTAAAAAATTCAACTCTACAGTTTAACAAAGTGACTTTTATTGACAGTTTATTTGTAAATAATATTATGTAAACGACATAATATATATAGAAATAAGTCTGCAAAATAACAGAAAATGTAGTGCAGTTTATTACAAGGTGTTTGTAGTGTGATATACAACACCAACCCAGACAATATATCACTTTAAAATGTTAAAAATGTTCATAAAAGTCACTTTTTAGCTTTTCAAAGTGGAAAGTTGTTGAAAGAAATATCAGTCTCTCATTATGCAATTCAAAATCATAAAAAATTTTGAGAAAAAATAAAAAAATACAAAAAACTGCTAATTTACGGATATTTTTACAGTGCACAGTAGGAAATCTTTTTTATTTTTATTTTTTGTAAGCAGTCAAACTTTTAGTCAAACTAAAAAGCAGTTAATATGTCAAAATGCATACATATATCATCTTTAAAATACTGTTATATACATATTTGTATATTATAATCAAATGAATTACAGTCATATATCCCATTCTGCATGCGTGGAGCATCTAACTTTACTTTGTAAAACACATTGACATTAGTTGTTTGAATATTTTGAGCATTCATTTCAGGGGTCTTTTTTTTACATTTAAACTCTCATGAGTGTTTTTTTTTTTTGTAAGCAGTCAAACTTTAGTTAAAACGCAGTTAATATGTCAAAATGCATACATATAGCCTCTTTAAAATACTGTTATTTACATATTTATATATTTTAATCTATAGAGTTACAGTCATTTATCCTAGCTATTTAAACATCATCATCGTTTGAGTTGATATCTGTGACACATACTAAAAAACATCCCCTAAAAAAAGTCTCATTCTGCATGCGTGGAGCATGTGACTTTACTTTGCAAAACACATTGACATTAGTTGTTTTGAATATTATGAGCATTCGTTTCAGGGGCCTTTTTTTAACATTTAAACTCTCGTGAGCGTAAACATCAAATCCTTTTGACATTCATATAAACCTACAATAGGAAATCCTGTTTTTTTTAAGTTTGTAAGCAGTCAAACTTTAGTTAAAAAGCCGTTAATATGTCAAAATGCATACATATAGCCTCTTTAAAATACTTTTATGTACATATTTATATATTTTATTCAAATGAATTACAGTCATATATCCCAGCTATTTGAACATCATCATCGTTTGAGTTGATATCTGTGAGAAATACTAAAAAACAGCCCCTAAAAAAAGTCTCATTCTGCATGTGTCGAGGATCTGACTTTACTTTGCAAAGCACTTTGACATTAGTTGTTTGAATATTATGAGCATTCTTTCCTTTTTTTTTAACATTTAAACTCTCATGAGCGTAAACATCAAATCCTTTTGACATTTATATAAACCTACAGTAGGAAATCGTGTTTTTTTTTTTTTTAAGCAGTCAAACTTTGTCACTAAAAAGCAGTTATTTGTCAAAATTCATGCATATAGCCTCTTTACAATACTAAATATTTATATATTTGAATAAAATAAATTAGTGATATATCCCTGTAATATGAACATAATCATTTGAGTTGATGTCTGTGACATACTAAATATAGCCCCCCAAAAAAATCTCATTCTGCATGCGTGGAGCATCTGACCTACTTGTTTCCACTGAAGTCACTTGCTTAGTGCTTCTGCCAAATAACACATGTCTCTGTTCCTGTCCTCTCTCTTTCTTCTGCTTATTCAGTTGTCAATTGCTCTGACCCTGGGATTCCCGCCAACTCTATCAGGCAGAGTAAGATCGAGCACGGAAACTTCACCTTTGGCACGGTGGTTTTCTACGATTGCAACCCCGGTTATTACCTGTTTGGCTCACCTGTCCTCACCTGCCAGCCCACGGGTCAATGGGACAAACCTCTGCCCGAATGTATCGGTACGTCCCTGGCTTCTCTCAATGAAGATTTGGCAGTGGCATCATGCCGCTGATTGCCTTTGCACTGGCGTAATAGAGTGGAATTAGTATCACAACCTTTGTCCTGCTGTTTAAGATCAAGGATTATAAATGAGGGACAGGTGGAACACGGATTTTTCTTTTGTGTGTGTGTGTGTGTGTGTGTGTGTGTGTGTGTGTGTGTGTGTTGTGTGGTGAATTTATTAGCAATGTTTTTGTTAGCCCTTGTGTGCTGTTAGAGATGTTTTTATACATTCTACACTCTCAGAAATAAAGGTACAGGAGCTGTCACTGCGGTGGTACCTTTTCAAAAGGTATTATTTGTACCTAAAAGGTCCATATTAATACCCCAAGGGTACATATTGGTACCTAAAAAGTACAAAAGTGTTCCTCATAAAATTTGTAGGTACTAAAATATACTTTTGATGTACCAATATGGACTTTTCAAGTACAAATTTGTACCTTTTGAAAAGGTACCACCCCAGTGACAGCTCGTGTGCTTTTATTTCTGAGAGTGTAGGATAATTTTGAGTCTTAATTTGGCCACTAGTTTCTCTGTGTTTCAGCAAATGGAATGATTTTTGATGACAAATCTTATTTTGACACATGTTTTGGGAGAATGCTTCAAAAACTCCACAACACACTGTAAATTTATTATAGTTTTGTTATGTTGGTGGCAGTATTTGCCCCATTGACTTCCATTATAATGAAATTTTTTGATCGCAGAGCCATGACAGTGTATAATTATGCATTCCTGATTGTTGGAGGTTTTCCCTGTTGGGAAGACGTAAATTTTAATTTTTTACTGTTGATCATCAGTTTCAGTGCAAAAGAAGCTTAGTTCAAAGTCGGGGATTATGTCATTAGATATAGAGAAGATTAATGAAATATCACGTTTAACAACGTGTGAACAGGGAGCTTTTGTGATAAAACGGCAATGTGGGCGTGGATAATTTCGTTTTCATTCTAAAACGCCATTTTATAAGCTAATTTTGAGAGGATCACGTGCTAATAATTGCTTGCTGCTGGCCCTGCATTATCCAATTTATGATTCACCAATCAGACGATTCCTAAGCCACTATATAGTGCAGAGTTTACACGTTTTCCATGTGGTCACGTTGGTTTCCCCCGGGTTCACTGGTTTCCTCCCATCGTCCAAAAACATGCAACTTAGATTAATTGACTAATTCAAATCGGCACCATAGACATGCTCCTAGTAAGAAGTTATCTCTTATAAGTAGGCCCACACAAGAATCTACGCGCGCAGAATTCCGCAGATTTTCACAGATTTTTAGCCCATCATTAATTCTGTTTATTTACTTCAGTAAATGTGTGTAAATCTGAATATATTCAGTTTTTATATTACACATATTTCACATATTAAGGTTTTAGCTATGAGACTTCCAAAATAATTCAGCAGAAATCTGCAGATTTTTACCAAAATTTTCTGCAGAAATTGCAAAAAACGTCCGCAGATTCCGTCTGGCCCTACTTATAAGCCATCACCATCTGTTCATTGGCTACTACAGCAGGGGAGTTCTCGAGATCTACCTGAGCTCAAACCCCTCTCCTCTCGCCTTGCAATGGGAGGGAGCCCCGGGCTCGAGGATCTTATGAGCTCAGGGCTCTCTCCTGGGACAGCATGCCAAACAAGCTTTATAATCAATCATCAGCTAAGTGTAAACTCTTGAAACATAGTAAGCATAGTAAGTGTATTTATGCACACACACTGCAGTTTGTTGTTATACTCCATAGAACTCCATATAAACTTTTTGCACAAGCCTATCTAAAGGGTTAATGCTGCCAACTGATGATCAACTGTAAAAATGACAAAGTATACTTCCTCCCAACAGGGAAAATCAAGAATGCATGATTACATGGTGTCATGATTCTGCAGTCAAAAAATATGATTATAATGGAAGTCAATGGTGCAAAAACAGCCACCAACATAACAAAAAGAAAATGCATTTGAACAATACACAAGGGTTAAATCAGATTTGTTGAAAGTTGAAGCAGCAGGTCTCGCGCTTGGTTAGGCTTGTTTTGGAGCAGCTGCGATGTCGACGGGACCTGAGCTTACATTTTGCCCTGACAAGACTCCCTGCTGTCTGAGATGCCCTTTCTCCCAGTCGCCCGCTTCTGCTTTGTGTGTCTCTATAATCTTCCCTGTAGTTTTACACGTGCGATCTGCACACCAGTTGCTGGGCTCTGAATACCTGAGTGACCCTTCTGTAAGAGCTGGGATATGCTCTGCATAACTAAATGCTGATGATCGCTCTTTCTTTGCTGGTTTTTAGCACAGTTTATGAAATGATTTATTCATGTTTGTTTACAGTATGTGTGTGAACACCTTTTCTGGTGACATGTGAATGCATATGCAGTTGAAAGGCAAAATTATTAGCTCTCCTGTGACATTTTTCACAAATTATGCAAGTGATGTTTAATGGAGCAAGGAAATTTTCACAGTATTTCCTATAATATATATTTTTTTAATTCCTTTTGGCTTCAGAACCGTAACATATTAAGAAGTTTTAACAATTTTAATAGCCTTCTTTTTTGCTTGGCTACAGAACAAACCACTATTATCCAATGACTTGCCTTTTTTTTATATAAACTTTATTAAACACAGATTAATAGCATTTGTTGCATATAAATGTGCTTTTTCTTTTAAACACTTTTATGAACATTTAGCCAATCCTCTTGTAAAATATATAACAGATGACGAAGTAAACAAAAGTAAAATAATTTAAAGGGCCATGAAACCCCCCTCTCATGCTTCATGATGGGCATGGAGCACTGCGAGCAGAGGGAGGAGTGGGCGTGGCCGGCAGAGCAGAGTAAAAAAAAAAAAGGAGGAGAGCGAACAACTGTTGTCAGTTGGCTCAGAAGATGAGACACAAAGCGTGAGGAGACCAATGATTTTATAGTTTACAAAGTTCTAGGATTGACTTGCCTGAGTACCCTAGTTATCCTAATTAAGTCTTTAAACTGAACGTATGATGGATACTAATATGATAACATGAGTTATTAAACCTATTCTATTTAAAAATGTGTTCTCTAATATTTTTAATAGAATTAAAATTTCACAGAGAGGCTGAGAATTTTGGCTTCAGCTCTATATGTATTTGTCACTACACCTAAACTTTAAAAGTGGATCCATTCGAGTTTTGTTATAGATTTTATTTTTGAAATTCTAGCTTTAATGTCAACTTTACCATTATTAATGAAATAAATGAAGATTTGTTAATGTATCATTATATTTTTAAATGCGTTTATTTATTCATTTTCTTTTCGGCTTAGTCCCTTTATTAATCTGGGGTCGCCACAGCGGAATGAACCACCAACTTATCCAGCATATGTTTTACGCAGCGGATGCCCTTCCAGCTGCAACCCATCTCTGGGAAACATCCATACACACTCATTCACACTCATACACTACGGACAATTTAGCCTACCTAATTCACCTGTACCGCATGTTTTTGGACTGTGGGGGAATTCGGAGCACCCGGAGCAAACCCACGCGAACGCAGGGAGAACATGCAAACTCCACACAGAAACGCCAACTGACCCAGCCGAGGCTCGAATCAGCGACCTTCTTGCTGTTAGGCGACATCACTACCTACTGCGACACTGCGTCGCCTAAATGCATTTATGTAAAACTTAATTCTTGTTTTATTCTGTAGAACTTCTGATGGCACTACTAAAATTTCGTAAAAAAAAAATATTGTAAAATTTTTGCATGAAATAACAAAAAAGTGCCAAGTTTTTAAATTATTTATAGTCAGGGAGTATATTTACATAGACACCAATAATAAGATTAAGACAATCCTCTGATTAAGAGTCGACCATGTAAACAGTGATTTTGGATGACCTTAATCTGACTAAAGTCATAGTCAAACTAAACAGAAATGGAATTAAGACAATTAATTTTAGTGGCATTACAGTGCATTAAGTGCAGTGCAGAGATGTAAACACCGCAATCAAACTATTACCGTCTTGTAGTGTTTGCAGCATTTTGCGACAGGATAGTCTGTACACACACGGCTGTTTAACACTATTCTCTGCACCTACCGAGTCAGTAAAGAACCACAGACATCTGTGTCATGAAACGCTGAGGTTTTTTATTCCACACATATGGCGTGTGGTATCAAACTCCATTAAAACAACACTCTTCCAGCAGTTCATCACATCCAATATCTCGTTTGTCACGGGAGGCATGCATGAAATGTTCCTGAAGGAAAGTGAAAGTGTCAAACTGCAGGTAAAGTCGACAAATTAAAAATTAAACACCCAAAATTACATAAAACTCTGGAGGAAATGTTGGTAGCGTGGTTACGCAATGACATTTATTGATCTATGTGCTATAACATGTAAAAGTGGATCATGAAAGGAACGTTCAAAAAGCAGCTCATTTAAACACCTTCATCATATTATTGTCTTTAATGCAAATAATTTGAAGACTGATGTCCATAAAAATACCAATGTTTTAACTTTAGAGAAGTTCAGAAATTCGTATCTAGTGGATTAACCTTTATTTTTAGTTGCGATAAGTGACGTTCCTCTTCATGGGAACTTTGACGTGTGTCTTGAGAAAGTGCTTATGTTTGACTATGGCGGGTCCTGCGTTAGCAATCACATAATTTACCAATCTGGGGTGCGTGTCCCAAACAATGACGTATCTTGCGGCTGAACTATCATAGTACGATGCATCATTTGGAAAAAAAGAACCATGTAGTGACGAGTGTTTCCCAAAACCCATAGTTTCTCTGTCGCAGATCCATCGCTTGAACCACGTTAGTTATAACATAAAACGGCCATAATGATGCTCTAAACCGGGTGGAATAACAACTTCTTTAGAGAACAATCCCATCATTTCTTTGTGCAAATTATATTGTTTTAAACAAACGCGCATAAAAAAAAATCCAATATTAGTTTAGGTAAAAACATGCACTCACTTTTCATATTAACTGAAATATATGTAAATGACACATATAGGGCCTGTGTTTGCTTTACAAATATTATTGAGAACATTACATATTCTATTCTAAAACATAAACATATTCTAATATCATATATAAATCATATAAATAAATAATGAAACTATTTATTAAGAAATTACGTTTAATATTTTTTATTTATTAGGAAATTTTTTAAAATCCTACTTTAATAATATTAATAATAATGATGATGATGATGATGATGATGATGATGATGATGATGATGATGATGATTTACTATTATTATTTTTATAAGTCTACTTTTAAAATTTGACACATGCAAACCACTGCAAAAATGTTATAACCAACTGGCCCATGTCACATACAGTAAAGATACTTAATAAGTAACCCACTATAAATTTAAAGCATTAAGGTATGCTATGTTTTTTGTTTTCACAAGCTTTGGAGACGTAACATAAATCCCGCTTTTAAATAATAGATCACCTACTGTAGCTTTCGTCATGAAGCTGGGTTCAAAATGACTTTTCACCACAAAATGGTTTTCAAAGTGCACAAGTAAACATAAAGATCGCTAAAACTGAACTGTAAAAATACTTTGAAAGCAAATTACACCTAAGAGAGGTGACTTTAAGGCTTTTTTATTTTTAATAATTCCAACTTTGAATGTTAGAATGTTCTAAACGAATAGGGCATAGGGGGGATAAGTGGCAATAGAACACAGTAAGGAACTATGTTTATAACTACAGCTCCAGAGGTGTAGTTGCAGGTGCACAAGTTTGCAACGCAGTTTGCGATGGATTTGGCAAATCAACAAACTATGTTTGTAACGATGCAACTTGCGACCTTAGTTGGCTAACGATGGTTTTGGGAAAGGCACCCCAGATGAATTTGAACACATATAAATAGCGGATTTCCTTACCTTTGTCATCTTCGTCTTGAAGAATCCCCCATTCATCCTTACTCCTTCCACTCTTTCTTAACTTAATAATAGTGAGCTCTAGAGACCTACCTGAGCTCTACTCCCCTCTCTCCCGATGAAACAAGAGGGAGCCCTGTGCTCAAGGCTTTCTTCTGAGACCGCATGCCAATCTCGCTCTTACGTATCAATCATTGGCTAAGTGCGAACTGTTGAAATGACAATATTTGAAACTTTTGGCAGAAATGTTGTCAGAGACAGCGCACTCTTTCGATTTGTATAGATGGTGCTAAATGCATTGATATTTTATAAATAATAAATGAAAATGAAAATCAACATCATTATAATAGCTACTCTGGCCAGGCATTGAGAGCTGAGCAACAGGAAAGAAAGAAACTTTAAGAAAGTGCTGATGGTTGCGCTCCTGCAGGAAGCCGAATTAGCACTGTATTCACAGAGATCAACTGCAGTGAATGGATAATTAAAAGTAAAGAGAAGCTTATATTACAGATGTTTTAATATTGTGAATGTGTGCTGAACGAGTCTCTGTCTCTGTAGTGGTGGACTGTGGGCATCCTGGATCTCCTCCTAATGGGATGCTGAGCGGGGATAAATTCACCTTTGGAGCCACGGTGCGATACAGCTGTACGGGTGGCCGGCAACTGAAGGGCGAATCCTCCAGGATGTGCCAGCTCAACGGTCACTGGAGCGCACCCATGCCCTTTTGCTCAGGTAGGACGGACACTGGCATTCCTTAATACAACCTAAGAGCTGTTAGTGCATTAAATGCTACCATGGAAAGGATTTTTATTGTTGGACTTTTTGCTCTACGCTGTAAAAGATATCGGTAAATTAGTAGTTTTTGTGATTTATTTTCCCCTGTTTATTTATGCTTTTGAATTGCATTATGGGACCTTGATTTTTCTTTTAAAACCTTTTAACATTGAAAAGTTCTAAAAAGTGACTTTTATTTAAAAAAATGTATAGTTTAAAGAGAAATATTGTCTGGGTTGGTGTTGTATATTATGCTACTGTTATGAATAAATGCAATCTAGTGGGTGCAGATTGCTAACTGACTACAAATCCGCTATTACATGGACTACAAGTTCCGTCAGGCACCTCGCACACAGCTGTTCCTGTTTCAGTTTGATTGCACGCGCACACACAGCCGGAGAATAGTAACGGACTGATTACAGGGACTTTAAATTTGCCTTTGACACATTTGCCTTGGCTTGCTTTGCCATGTTTTTACCCTCGCCTTGTTTGTTTGTTTACGTTACTTGCTGCCTGTACTGACCATTTGTGACCTGTTTAATGACTACGACTCTGGATTGCCTATATACATTTGTTTGACCCTGTGTTGCATGGTTGAGCTCCATTGATTTATTTAACGGAATGTGAAGCTGCTTTGACACATTCTACGTTGTATAAGCGCTATACAAATAAAGGTGAATTGGATTTAATTGAATTAACTACAACTTTTTATTAAGTTCAATTTGATACTGATTAGAACTTGAAGTGGTGATGAGGTCTTAAAATATTCTGAGAAGGTCTTTTAAAAGTATTGAAATTATCTTTAGGATTCCTGCGCGTATCCTGTCATTGGTTTCTTTATTCTGTTGAACACAAAATATGATATTTTGAAGAATGTTGGAAGCCTGTAACCTTTGACTTCCATAGCAGGAGAAATAAATATTATGGAAGTCAACAGTTACAGGTTTATTTAGGTTTAACACCATATTTACCTATAGATAACTAAGATACCTAAAATTATGGAAAAATTCTTTTTGGATGAGCTATCTCTTTAAGGCTAACATTGAACACATTATTGAATTTAGAAGGAAAGTTTTTTTGTCTAAAAATGACTGAAATGGTTGTTTGTGCTAGCAGTATATTACAACATATAATTACACATTAAAGTTAAGCACCCATTAGCTGCTGGAACAAAATAATCACAGTTGAACCGTTGCATATGTCATCATTAAATTATGCATTAAAATAGACATTTTTTTACCACCCCATATACACCAGACACCTTCTAAGTTCAAGTTTATTTATTTATAAAGCACATTTAAAGACCACAAAACTTACTTAAGTGCTGTACATAAAAACAAACCTATAGATAAATAATAATAAAATACATAGAAGTAAAAACCAAGAGGAATAGGTTAGTAATATTTAGAAACAAAGTAATAGTCAAGGCATTTAAATCAGTATAATATTAAACTTTGAAACACTCAACTGTAGAACACACTCTTCTCTCCATATGCATTAACTTCTTCATTTCTTATAAACACTCCATATTTCTCTCCGAGATGAGGTTTAACATGTCAGTACTAAATTTCCAATTGTTGTTTCTGCATGTTGGTTCATGCACATTGGTGTGTGTGTGTGTGTGTGTGTGTGTGTGATGATGATTATGTCACTGAAAGTCATTCAACAATATCATCTGCCATCATAAATATGTATTTATATAAAAATATACACTCGCCGGCCACTTTATTAGGTACACCTTTCTAGTACAGGGTTGGTCAGCAACAATACTCAGATAAGCTGACACTAGCTCAATTGGTACTAATGGGCCCAAAGTGTGCCAGGAAAATATCCCCCGCACCATTACACCACCACCAGCAGCCTGAACCGTTGATACAAGGCAAGATGGATCCATGCTTTCATGTTGTTGCTGCCAAATTCTGATTTTCCGAACATACGAATGTCGCAGCAGAAATCGAAACTCATCAGAACAACGTTTTTACAATCTTCTATTGTCATTGTAGCCTCAGTATTAGTAGCTAACAGGAGTGGCACCCGGTGTGGTCTTCTGCTGCTGTAGCCCATCTGCCTCAAGGTTGGATGTGTTGTGCATTCAGATATGCTCTTCTGCATACCTCGGTTGTAAAAAGGGGTTATTTGAGTTACTGTTGCCTTTCTATCAGCTCCAACTAGTCTGGCCATTCTCCTCTGGCATCAAAACAAGGCACTTGCACCCACAGAACTGCTGCTCACTCGATATTTTCTCTTTGTCGGTAAACCCTACACTCTCAGAAATAAAGGTACAAGTGCTGTCACTGGGGTGTTACCTTTTCAAAAGGTACACATTTGTACCTGAGGGGTCCATATTGGTACCTCAGAAGTATATATTAGTATCTACAAATTTTAAGAGGAACACTTTTGTACTTATTAGGTACTAATATGTACCCTTGAGGCAATAATATGAACTTTTTAGGTACAAATTTGTACCTTTTGAAAAGGTACCACCCCAGTGACAGCTCGCGTACCTTTATTTCTGAGAGTGTAGAGATGGTTGTGTGTGATAATCCCAGTAGATCAGCAGTTTCTGAAATACTCAGACCAGCCCATCTGACATCAACAACCATGCCACATTCAAAGTCACTTAAATCCTCTTTCTTTCCCATTCTGATGCTCGGTTTGAACTGCAGCAGATCGTCTTGACCATGTCTACATGCCTAAATGCATTGAGTTGCTGCCATGTGATTGGCTGATTAGAAATGTGCATTAACGAGCAGTTATACAGGTGTACCTAATAAAGTGGCCGATGAGTGTATGTATCATACTTATAAATGCGCACACAAATGAGAGTCTTGTTTTTTTGGGGGGTTTTTTTTGTAGTTTGCTTAAATTAATATAGCACTATGCAATATTTCTTTGCATTAAAAGTTGACTGGGTAGGCAGGATTCCAGGAGCACTGATATTTAGTGAAACAGTTCTGGATTAGCCTGCTATCTGTGTTCACAACACTTCCTGCTTTGGCTTCTTTTGGAAATAATTTCTCTGGCAGAGCAAAAAAAAAACCCTTCAAAATAGCTGGCCGTGTTTTGTCTGGAATGTGATTTATTTGATATTATACTACAGTGATTTGTTGTGTTTGCATGTGTGTTCCAAGAGTCCCGATATTCAGTCCAACTGTGGGAGTTGTCAGTGTTTGTTTCTCTCCGCACGTCTGGGTTTCAAAGAGAATCTCAGCCTATTTATTAATATTAGGGATTTTTCAGTCACTTTCATATCAATGCTACAATAAATGGTGATTCGATTTTTATTTTGCTTGTTTTTGAATAAAGGAATAACTACAGGAACTAAAACACCACTTCTATAAAAGATAAAAGAGATTTTTACAATTACTTAAAAATTTGCATTAATTTCAATTAAGAATTTATTACATTTTCAGAATTTGCCATTTCGGGCTATACTTTTTTAAGAAAAGAACTATAATAATACAAAAAAAAATCTATAAACAAAACACTACCTGACAAAAGTCTTGTCGCCTATCCAAGTTTTAGGAACAACAAATAATAACTTGATTTCTAGTTGATCATTTGGTATCAGAAGTGGCTTATATGAAAGATAGATTATGCTTATTTTACCAAAATAAAATATGATCATGCCTTGATTTTTTATTATTTAATTAGGACAGTAAGGTCTGACTTTGCTCAGACAAAAGAAAGCAATCTTGCAGGACTCCCAGAGTTCATCAAGATTCTTTGGATTCATCTTCAATGCCTCCTCCATCTTACCCCAGACATGTACATAATACATAATGTTTTAGTCTGGTGACTGGGCTGGCCAATCCTGGAGCCCCTTGACTTCCTTTGCTTTCAGGAACTTTGATATGGAGGCTGAAGTATGAAAAGGAGCGCTATCCTGCTGAAGAATTTGCCCTTTCCTGTGGTTTGTAATGTAATGGGCAGCTCAAATGTCTTGATACCTCAGGCTGTTGTTTAGATTTTATAACTAAAACTTGTACTTTTTATTCAGTTTGTGGTCTCATTTAATTTCTAACCCTGTAAGCTATGACATTGTCCTGCTTTTTACTACAAAGACGCTTTTTTTGTGCATAACTAAGATAGTAAACAATGTAAACATTAGGTCTCCAGAATAAAAAGGTGACATAAATGAATAACCGTCCGCAATTCAAGACTATTGTGTCGCTGGACTAAATGTGTTGGATGGGATGTTATTCTGGGGACTCTTACCTTTCAAAATAAACCGTGATGTACAGGAATGAATGCATGTGTGTAAGGGCGTAGGTTTGCACTTGACATTGGTGGTGACAGGTGAAGACAATATATATGAGCTATTCCAGCGTTATGGATGTGACTTTGCAGTAACAGCTCAAAACATAAATTCACATAGAAAGTAGATATTAACATTATATTGGAACATCTGTTTATATTTTCCAGAACAACTGACCACAGAGTTAAGGGATCAGAAAAATATAAATCTGTAAACATGTTTTGTACTTTAAATGAGAAAAATAAACATCCGTCATGGATGTGACCAAAAAAGTATGCGAGTTTTCAGTATACAACATACTTTGTAGAAATTCTGTGAATTAAACCTCACAACCCAGAAGAAATAAGGCTAATCAAAATGATATGAGTCGGCTCACTATAGAGCAAACATGATTTATTTTATTTAAGATTTCTGCATTTATAAGGGAAAAGTGTTATTATGTATGTGACACTTTACCGTTATGGATGTGACAGATGTGAAATTGCCACTTGTGTGACTTTGGTAAATTAAATATAATAGTTTGAAAACACTGACAAACATTTTTGAGTATTTCTAAAGTACTATAAAATACAAGCCTACACAAAAAAACTTAGAAACAATTATTGTTTATTAATTCCATTTTGCATGGAATTGCTCATATATATATATAGCAAAAATATAATTAAAATATATTATTAATTAATACTCTCTTCATACAATTTATTAAGTTAAATTAAATAGTCAGGCCCATAAGCAAGCGGGGTTCGAGTGGTTTGAAAGACCAAATTTTGAATTAATATTATTATTATATTTGAGTTTTTCTTATTATTCAAATGGCCAGATTCTGACTGAGAAAGTTGAATGTACTGACCAGTTTGTTATTTGCCTACAGTATTTACCTTCATTTTTTAAACAGATAATAAAAATAAATAAATAAATAAATAAATAAATAAAGCATTTTTTCATATTTCTTTTTTCTAAATTTTCATTATTTATAAAACTGCAATATAAAACTAACAATTTAAATGTGCATTTGTAAATAAACACTTAAAATAGTAAAATAGTATCGTAAGCAATTTGACAAAATGGCAGGACATATTTTTTGGTACATCAAAAAATGTGGTTATGATAACCATCCGACAAGATAATCTAGCAAAAATTTGTTCTTATGTCACTACAATGCAATATAGGTCATAGTTAAATAGAAAATCAGGCCAATAACTGCAAAAAGGTTCTGTTGTTCAGAAAAAAATAAGCTCCCTTTCTTAATAAGCTGGCCACGGGCCCAATGTTAAAATAATGTTTATTAGCTGATAAAGAGAGAGTTTAATAAAGACTTCCGTTTATTTTAGCCATAGTGTCAATGAAACGTGTCTCATATATAGGTATATAAAGGAGCACAGGCTGCATTTTTTCTGATCATTTTTTTCAACCGGTATTGGACATGCTGCTCTGACAGATTAGAAAAACTGACAGGGATCATATACTTTTACATGTAGCTGTTTATTCTGCAGTTAGTTTTCAGGGCATATTATGCAGACTTTCGGCCTGCTATAATGATAGATTGTGCATTAAAGCGGGGAAAAACACGAGCGGCATTATTATGATGGACTCATTCCGTAGCGAACTTGAGTTTATGTGCTTGACTTACACTTTTCGTTGGAAAAAGCTCCTTATGTCCACATTCTTTTGCAGCTGCCATCCTCACTTGTGTGTCACTCACCTCACACACCTTATTCTTGCACTGAAAATCCTCCTGCGCAGTTGTTTTGGCGCTGCTTATATCTGAACTGCTACAGCCTCTCGCGTGACAGCAGGGAAAGGCACAGCCAATCACAATGTTCATATGTGTTTAGGGGGGTGGTGCGACTCGAGGAGAGACGAGATTTAACCCTTTCGGCATGTTAATATTGACAGCGTGATATTTTTTTAAAGTGAATTAAATTATTGTTGGGGACATTTCAATATGTGACGGATATTGGTGGGGACACCGTCCATGCTAAATCTACGCCCCTGCATGTGTGTCTGTTATAACGATGATAAGTATGTACTCCAAACAACTAGCTATAATCGCTGTTTGAGGATTGTAGCTTTAGACTGATGTACAGGCTGGGCCATTTATATGGATACACCTTAATAAATGACATAGACAATTGCCTTCAGATGACCCCAAAAATAAAAGTCTAAGGGGGACAGATTGGGAGACCTTGGGGGCCATTCAACTGGTCCACGACGACCAATCCACTTTTCAGAAAACTGTATTTAGAAAACCATTCCCATTTTCAAATCAAATCAAATCACTTTTATTGTCACATCATCAGCAGCACGTGTGCTATGATGAGTGAAAAGCTTAGGTGCTGGCTCCAGACAGTGCAAAATACAACAACATACTCACAAAAAAACAAGACAATGTAAAATTGGCAATGTTGACAGTGATACGTATGATTTTTTATTAAGGTGTATCCATATAAATGACCCACCCTGTAAAGTTTGTCAAGATTACGTATGTTATTTTTGATGTAATCTATTTGCAAACATGTAAACAAATTTATATGTAAGCGTTTGATATAATCTATTTGTAAAAGTGCAAAAACAGCGCCTCAATGTGTCCATGTCCTGACGCTGGTTAAGAGGTTTAACTGCTTAAAAATTTCTTCATAATATGTTTAATTAATCTGAACAGATTGGTTTAGCAAAAGCATACATGTCTTTAAATGCTTATCAGTGATTGTTTAAGAAAGAGAGAAAGTGAACTTTTGATTTCTGCAATTTTAGTGCTTTGACTTTGTTTGAAACTGTTTTCACAAACAGATAAATAAAACCATCAATACTGGCTCTAACATGACTACAAGGTTATAAAAATAACAGTAAATGTGCACATCGATGCGCAATATTGTTCTGTTTATTGTAAGCATAAGCAGTTATTTCATCTGCTGCATGAAATGGCTGATTTTTTTCATTAATCAACTGAGAAACATTCTCAGAATTGTTGCTGTGTAATCAGAACAACTCAGATTTGCTCTGCGATGTCAAACCTACAAGTTTTTTTTGCTGAAATGGCATTGCATTCTGTCAAAATCACAGCTTCAGAATGGAAGTGGAGTCGTAGACTGAAGCTTTTGACATTTCCTTTCAATCCCGCGTCACATGAAGCTTACTAAACAGCAATAGCAGCCGTAATAGACTGAATTAGCATGCCATTTGTTTAGTATCTTTCCCCTTTGAATGCACACGAGCGTGTTTATTCCTCCGGGGCTTGCCATTGAGAGTATATGTTTATGCACAGCATGAGGGAGAAATAGATTTGCTTTCAATAAACACAGTCTGTTCTGCCTGCACTTTAGCATTTAATTAGACCTTTTATTAGTCATTTAAAGTGTAGGGGATCCTCTGAAAAATCACCTTGGTTATGTTTGGATGACTTCCAAGCAGAGGAATGTGTTCAGATAAAGCCTGTTGGTTCTTCAGTGTGAGAAGAAACTCATTGGAGGCCGTGAGAATCCAACCCGGCGGCAGAAACATTAACTCAGCGGAGGTTTGAGTCTTCGGGACGGTTAACAGTTGCCCGCTGAGGGGCACACCCTGAGCTCTCTTTGATTGTCCGATGACTATGGAAATGAAGTTTACGGATGGAAAATCAGCTGGTGGGGCATCGATTTAAGCCTCGGTCCAACATCTGTGAGGTGTATAATCAATCTGTGGGGTTTTCTTTACTAACATCTTCTTTCCTTTAATTTAGATTGTGTACTGTAGATGGTTTTTGCAAAGTCAAAATTGTGATTTTTCTGTTCTTTTTTACATATATTCCAAATGATGTTTAACAGAGGAAGGATTTTTTTCACAGCATTTCAGATAATATTTTTTCTTCTGGAGGAAAGTCTTATTTGTTTCATTTTGGCTAGAATAAAAGCAGTTTTAATTATTATTTTTTTTAATCCTTTGCGGACCCAGTGGCGGGTCCTGTGACGTCATCGACTTCCCCCTTTAATTTTTAAAGGCCGCGGGTTGTGCAACACCCTAGAAGTGGCTCCGTTTGAGAGTGTAAAAGCTATATTTTATGCACATATGCATCACTTCGGTTTTTATTTTACTGTTCAAAAGTTATTTACACTTAAATACACAGTATACTGGATACCCGAGCTGAGTGTTGAACATTGGTTTATTTTCATATCTTATAGTCATTGACTAATTTTAATATAATGTTATGATGCCTAAAATGGAAAGGAGATCAAATAAGTAATGTAAACTCATGTTCCTATAGTTATTATCATCTAAAGCTAAGCAGAAGCAAATATGTCCTATTTGATATCAATGATCAAAAAGTTATTTCCCAGTATTCAGATGAAATGTAATAGTTTGGTCATCTCACATGATAGAGATAAAATTCTTTTTCCTAGTGTTTGCTGCCCTCTGCTGGTTTCAAGCAGAACTGTCTGGAGAAGCTAAAATCTCTAAATAGATTATCTACATCTATATAGCACCTCTCATCAGTTGGAATACAATAACTTTTGCATAGATTATGGTAGAGACATTTTTCTTTTTTTTCTCTGATTACACACATGTGCAGGAACCACAAAAATTGTTTACAGCAACATAGACCACACAGAACCTAAAAGGTATACTTTCAAATTTGAGTTTATAAAAAAAAATACAAAAAGTGCCTCTTTTTAAAGTTGTTTATTATAACACAGACAAAATATACAGTTATTTTAAATACTTTTAATAGTGTTTTATGAAAATTCTAAGGGTTTTCTTTAAAATGATACCAATTTTTTGCATTTACACCTCTGCAGGTGGATTTGGGAAGCTTTTCAATTTGGGTAGGCAAAATCCAGGCAGAAATCCCAAAATAGCACTAGACTTTAAAGGGTTAACAGAACAAGAAACTTTCACAGTATGTCTGGTAATATTTTTTCTTCTGGATAAAGTCTTATTTGTTTTATTTTGGCTCAAATAAAAGCAGTTTTTAATTTTTAAAACCCATTTTAAGGTCAAAATTATTAACCCCTTTAAGCTATTTATTTTTTCCATAGTCTACAGAACAAATCATTGTTATACAATAACTTGCCTAATTACCCTAACCTGCCTAGTTAACCCAATTAACCTAGTTAAGCCTTTAAATGTCACTTTAAGCTGTAAAGAAGTGTCTTGAAAAATATCTAGTCAAATGTTATTTACTGTCATCATGTCAAAGATAAAGTAAATCAGTTATTAGAGATGAGTTATTAAAACTATTATGTTTAGAAATGTGTTGAAAAAATCTCTCCGTTAAACAGTAATTGGGGAAAAAAATAAACAGGGGGGCTAATAAATCAGGGGGTTAAATAATTCTGATTGCAACTGTATTTTTTTTTTCAATTTTGTTTGCATAAATCTGTTAATCAAACCTTAGTCCTGATCAAAATGTTTTTAAAAATTACACGATTTTAACTCTTTAATTGCCAAATTCACAGCTGATGTCACTGATTTGGTGAAAAAAAATCACAAAATGACGTATTTTCAATATAAAAATAATTGTGTAAATTTTTTTTACCTTTTGTCAAAGTCTTGGACATGTGATTGATTAGTAACAACATTGGCTTTGATGCATTGTTAGATTTTCATGTTTTCTCCCTAATTTACTGCTGGTGGCTGTTTTTGCCCCATTGACTTCCATTATAGCCACATTTGATGGTGCATAAATACACAGTCCTTGTTTTTGCTTACTCCATGTGGTTCTGAGAGCTGAGATGCATATTTTGATTTTCTCAGACACATCAAGGTAAATGCACAAATGTCACTCTCACACACTCACAGACACACATACACACACTTTAATTTGCTGTTATACTCCATATAAAATCCAGAAACTAAGCTTTTTTTTTTGCACAGGCCTATCTAAAGGGTTAATGGTGCCAATTGATGATCAAATATTGATTGAAAATGTCATTTTGTGTGTGTTTTTTTTCACCAAATCAGTGACATCCTTTATGGATTTGGCAATTAAAGAGTTAAAATACTGTAATTTTCTAAACAATTTAGTAGTTTTGATGACCACTGAGGTTAACAGATTTATGCAAAAAAAATATATATATATATTTATCTGATGACTTTTTAAAGCAGTTTAATTTAGTGAATGTTTTCATCCCTAACATAACAAAATGGTAGTCAATTTGCCCAGAGTGTATCGTTGAGTTCTTAAAAATATAAAAATAAAGATTTTTTTTATATGTGTCAAAATAAGATTTGTCACCAAAAGTCTTTCCGCTAGCTGAAACACAGAAAAAGTTGTGGCCAAATTAAGACTCAAAATCACCCCAGAGTGGATAATAACATCCCCAACAGTACATAAGGGTTAAGTAATATGTTTTATTTCGATTTAATTAATTATTATTTTTTTACGAAAGCTTTAAATGACACTTTAAGCTGAATACTAGTATCTTGAAAAATATCTCATTAAATATTTTGTGCTGTCATCATTGCAAAGACAACAGAAATCAGTTATCAGAAATGAGTTATTAAAACTGTTATGTTTAGAAATGTGTTTAAAAAAATCTACTCTCTGTTAAACAGAAATTGGGGAAACATATAAAGGGGGCTAATAAATCAGGAGGGCTAACAATTCTGACTGCACACAGGGCCTAAGGGGACATTTAGACTACTAAGGTCATTCTAAAAATGGTAAAGTTTTTTTCGTGTTCTTGAAAAGTTTTGCATGCTGATGGTAATGTTGACAGAACAGCCCTTGTCCACACAGATCAGTGGAAATGCCATATTATGCATGCCAGGCCATGAGCTGGCAATGTCACTTTGTGAAGAAACACTACTAAAATGTGCCTGGGCATATACACTTCTGTTGTTTCCAACTCATTTTGCTTGTCAAGCATGCACTGAAAACAGTATCTTTTATCACTCCTTATTTTCAATTTCATTTAAAAAACATATACAGTAGCGCTTGAATCCTTACAACATAATGATAGACCATATGTCAAAGTTCTCTAGGAAGTACTTTTATATAAAATCAACCCAGGCTTACAGTATTGTGAAATAGGTACTCCTCGCACATCCTCTTCTCACGTAAATCCACAAGAAGGGTGCACTACACACTTTAGCCAACCAGGGGTGTGTTTCCGAAAACCATCATTAGCCAACTAAGGTTGAAAGTTCCAACGTTACAAACATAGTTCATTGATTTGGCATTTCCCAAATCCCTCATTGCAACAAACATTCGCAAACTGCAACGCAAACTTGTAAGTTTGCAGCTACACCTCTAGAGCAGTAGTTAGAAGCAGAGTTCCTGGTTGTGTTCTATTCCCAGTTATCCACCCTATGCCCTGTATCTGTACTGCCCTGTAAATGTATCTGTACTGTAGGCCTATATGACATAGGCCTGTTGGTTAGAACATTTTTGCAGTGGTTTGAATGTCAAATTGTACTTAAAAAAATAAAAAAATTAACAATATCCTACTTAATAATAATTATTATTATTATTATTGTTATTATTATTATTATTGTTAAGTAGGATTTTTTTTTCGTTTCTTAATAAATAGCCCACTGTAAATTACAACCGTTATTGATTTATATGATTTATATATGAGATTACATGTTAGCTAAGTGGTTTTATGTTTAGGAATAGAATATGGAATATTCTCAAATAATATTTGTAAAGGAAACATTTGCCTTATATATG
Organism: Danio tinwini; assembly: GCA_903798205.1. Taxonomy (NCBI): domain Eukaryota; kingdom Metazoa; phylum Chordata; class Actinopteri; order Cypriniformes; family Danionidae; genus Danio; species Danio tinwini. The sequence continues at coordinate 1,967,573 of CAIGQZ010001198.1, read as the reverse complement.
CCGTTTACATACATTTCAATTAACATGGAAAGCGAGTGCATGTTTTTACCTAAACTAATATTGGATTTTTTTCAAATGCGTGTTTGGATAAAACAATATAATTTGTGCAAAGAAATTAAGTGTTTTTTTTCACTAAAGAAGTTGTTATTCCACCCTGTTTAGAGCGTCAATATGGATGTTTTACATTAGAACTAATGTGTTTCAAATAATGGATCTGCGACAGAGAAACGGTTTTGGGAAACACTTGTCACTACATCATTATTTTCCCAATAAGTCTTTTTTTGGGAATGCAAGCCAGGCCAGCATGCTTTCGACTGAATTGACCAACTGACCCACCCACCTCCTTCCCTAAACCCAACCGATAGTGTTTTCAAAAGCGATCTAGAAAAAGAAAAGCTGTCTCAGCCGATCGATTTCACCACGTTTGCAGCCTGTTGTTTATTTATTTATTTATTATTATTTATTTGATTTTATTTATTTTTTTTACTTTTTGCTTTTGTTTAACCTGGTTTCCAAAATCGTTCTTCACTGGACTCGAACCCCATCATCGCGGTCAACTCCGCTCCACATCCCAAGTCTGCATTTGTATTGCATTAAGGGATCTTGATCTTTTCTCCAACAACTTTTAACACTGAAAAGTTCCACAAAGTGACTTTTATGAAAATTTTTAATAGTTTAAAGTGATATATTTTCTGGTTAGGTGTTGCATATTACCGTACAAACACCTTGTAGTAAACTGCACTACATTTTTTGTTTTTTTACAAAGTTATTCCTCTATATATTATTTATTAACCATTAGATTATTTCAAACTACTAAAATGTCAATAAAAGTCTCTTTGTTAAACTGTAGAGTAGATTTTTCAACATCAAAAGAGTCGACAGAGCAGAGATCGACATCCCATAATGCAATCCATAACAATAAATAAACGGAAAACCCTTGTGAATCCCAAAATACAATATATTTTTTACAGTATGCATCTTAATTCCATATTCATATCCTTACAATGCAGTGTTTGTTGTACGATAATCATACTAAACCATTTTGCATTTTCAGACATTCCTACAACCATTAACTGCCGTGCATAACTGTCTTAAATACTCGCCTGCCATTTGTGTGTTAATTTTAGGCCCTGCACGTACACAACCACAGGAGTCCTTGTCTGTTTATGTTGCGTTAGTCTTTAAAGCAGGAGTAGGGGATTTGCCGAGCTGTGGAGGCCAAAGCAATCATGTGCGTTTCATCACTAACACAAAACGATACCCGACCGTCTTCGCTGCCATTCTGCATTCAGCAAATGGAAAGAAAAGACATGCGCTAACTGGATCAAATCCAGAGGGGAACCTCAAAGGGCTTCACATGTGAGAGTTCCTACACACCCACACGTACTACAGCAGTTCTGTTGAGTAGCAAACGTGGCTTAGAGAGATTTTACATAAGCCGTGCACCATCCGCACACAAAACGCTCTGCAAGGCCACTTCAGATAGCTGAACTTCGCCAGCTTGCGGCAGCTGAGCCTTTGTCACATGGAATTATTGCGAATCAAGGACCCCTGTGTCCATCGCCGCACCTAACTCTCATTCTGCCACACTGTCACATTGTCCTTGGGGACTTTAAAGGGAATTAAATATAAACACGCAGAGCGGAGGAGGCGTGGAGCGAGAGAGCTGGCATTTTCAATGGCGCTGTACCCTATTCTGGATCAGTGAGCTCAACAAGTCTTTCACGTTGGACTGTGGCGGTCTGCGTACGCTGGTGCCCTTTAGGAGAGGAGATTTTGTGCACCGAACCACCGAGTCTATAACAGAGGTTTCATATTTTTTAAATATTTGCATACACTCAAGCTTGAATATGAGAATTGTTTAATAAAGTGGTGTGTGTAGGACTGTAGACTGATTAGTTTGGTTGATCGTCCTTTAGTGTAGGGTTAGGGTGAGGTTAGGGTTAGGTTGTGTATGCTTGTGAGTGTGTGTTTGTGTGTGTGTGCATGCATGACAAAAGTCTCATTGTCGATCCTAGTTGTAAGAGTAACAAATAATATCTTGACTTGTAGTTGATCATTTGGAAAGGTGGCAGAAGGTCGATTTTTCTGATGAATCATCTGTTGAACTGCATCCCAATCATCACAAATACTGCAGAAGACCTACTGGAACCCGCATGGAGCCAAGATTCTCACAGAAATCAGTAAAGTTTGGTGAAGTAAAAATCATGGTTTGAGGTTACATTCAGTATGGGGGCGTGCGAGAGATCTGCAGAGTGGATGGCAACATCAACAGCCTGAGGTATCAAGACATTTGTGCTGCCCATTACGTCACAAAACACAGGAGAGGGCAAATTCTTCAGCAGGATAGCGCTCCTTCTCATTCTTCAGCCTCCACAACAAAGTTCCTGAAAGCAAAGAAGGTCAAGGTGCTCCAGGATTGGCCAGGCCAGTCACCAGACATGAACTTTATTGAGCATGTCTGGGGTAAGATGGAGGAGGCATTGAAGATGAATCCAAAGAATCTTGATGAACTCTGGGGGGTCATGCATAAAATGTTCCTGAAGGAAAGTGAAAGTGCCAAACTGCAGTTAAAGTCGACAGATTAAAAATAACACACCCAAAATTACATGAAACTCTGGAGGAAATGTGGATAGTGTGTTGACGCAATGACGTTAATCCAATTATGTGCTATAACATGTAAAACCGGATCACGACAGGAACATTCAAAAAACTGATGTAAACACCTTCATCATATTATTGTCTTATTCAGATTAACGCAAATAATTCCATTACTGATGTCCTTGTAAACGTTGTCAATGTTTATTGGAAGTTCTATGTGTGTGTTTGCAAGTGTGTGTGTGTGTGTGTGTAAATAAATAATTAGGAATATTTTAGGGCTTTACGTGTTTCATTTTCCTTTGTTATTCACTAAACATTCCCTAAGTGTTTATTTTCAGCATACGCCACAAAATAAAAAAAAAAACATGTGTTAATTTAATAGAGTGCTGAGAGAATTAAACAGCAGATTCAGAGAAAGACTGTTCACAGTAATATCCAACATGTCTCATGTGGGCCCGACACAAATGGATTAAGTAAACTTGCATTTGACAAATTTAAATTGATTGCTCACAATGGAATTAAGCTATGACAAAATGTTCAAGAAGTGTGTTGCATTAGCTCGCTTTAATTAACCCAACTGCACGAGCAGCAAAAATCCATTTCTGAGCACATGTTGCCTCAGATCATTGAAAACAAATCACTTCTGCTTGCTTTGCCTTAACGAATCACGTCAATGCAAGTAAAACTTTCATGAATCCAGAACCTTTTACACTGTGATTTTGTTTATATGATGGCATTATTACTATTTTGTTGACACATTTTGCAACTTTTTAGTACAAAATGTTTTTATTGATTTCATTTTCCTTGACTAACAGAAATTAAAAACCATTTACACTGTAATTATGCATATATCACGACATTATTAATATTTTGTTGACACATTTTGCAACTGTTTGGGAATAAATGTTTTTGTTTATTACATTTTTCTTTGACTAATGAAAGTTTAAGACAATTTACACTGTAACTATGCATTTATGATGATATTATTGCTATTAACTAATGAAAATGCAGAACATTTTACGCTTTAATCATGCATATATAATGACATTATTACCAGCTTTCATAAATCAATGCTCATTTTGCTACAAACAACCTGCTGTTCTCCATATCCAGCACAGCACAGATAGACTTGGTGTGTCTGGTTGGCTTTGGGTGTGTGTTTAAACTGACACAAGCACATAATAAACTGTAAAAATCTCCATCTTGGCGTGTTTTATTTAAAACACGTCTAATTTAGTCTTATAATAAAAACATTTATGAGTAATCGAATGCTTTTAGAATAGATCTGTGCATTTTTAGAGTGCCATTTAAAGTTAATCAAACCAAAAAAATCTAAAAGTGAGATTTGTTTGCAGATCTTGACTAAATAACTGACTTTAATCAATATGCGAGTGAAATGTGAGTAAAAAAAGTCAATGCGAGTAAAAACTTTAATGAATCCAGAACCTTTAACACTGTGATTTTGTTTATATGATGGTATTATTACTATTTTGTTGACACATTTTGCAACTTTTAAAGAATAAATGTTTTTATTTATTACATTTTTCTATAACTAATAAAAGTTTAAGACAATTTACACTGTAACTATGCATTTATGATGATATTATTGCTATAAACTAATGAAAATGTAGCATATTTTACACTTTACTTATGCATTTATAATGACATTATTACCAGTTTTCATAAATCAATGCTCATTTTGCTACAAACAACCTGCTGTTCTCCATATCCAGCACAGCACAGATAGACTTGGTGTGTCTGGTTGGCTTTGGGTGTGTGTAAAAATCTCCATCTTGGCGTGTTTTATTTAAAACACGTCTAATTTAGTCTTATAATAAAAACATTTATGAGTAATCGAATGCTTTTAGAATAGATCTGTGCATTTTTAAAGTGCCATTTAAAG
>CAIGQZ010001198.1:1935984-1957418 GCA_903798205.1 Danio tinwini | reverse complement strand
GACCTTCTTTGCTTTCAGGAGCTTTGATGTGGAGGCTGAAGTATGAGTAGGAGCGCTATCCTGCTGAAGAATTTGCTCTCTGCTGTGGTTTGTAATGTAATGGGCAGCACAAATGTCTTGATACCTCAGGCTGTTGGTGTTGCCAACCACTCCGCAGATCTCTCGCACGCCCCATACTGAATGTAACCCTAAACCATGATTTTTCTTTCACCAAACTTGACTGAATTCTGTGAGAATCTTGGGTCCATACAGGTTCCAGTAAGTCTTCTGCAGTATTTGTGTTGATTGGGATGCAGTTCAACAGATGATTCATCATAAAATCTACCTTCTGCCACTTTTCTAAATGATCAACTAGAAGTCAAATTATTATTTGTTGCTCTTACAACAGGGATTGCTGACAAGACTTTTGTCAGGTAGTGTACAGCAGAACAAAATGTTGTGTCTTGCAGTGTGCTACATAAACGTAATCATAAATATGAACACAACACTGGACGTAAGAGCTGTTTTAAACCAATATATAACTAACACACAGGAGTGGTAATCTAACTACTAACTATACATATACTATAAATACTTAACTATACACACAACCTTAAACAGACTATACAAGTACTTTTACATGCAATAATATTGTGCAAAAGAGGTATCAAAGATTGAAGAAAGCAATTAGTGCAACATGATCTGTGGTTCATTCACAAGTAAACATTGTTGTCTTAATTGAGTTATTGTAAGATGGAGTTTAAATAAAGTGTCCGGTGCATATAGAAAGACCAGTGTTTCTGCAGGTGGTTTGGCAAACCCACTCACTTCTATGAGGCACACTCAGAAACACACAATGTTTATGCTTCATCAGTTCTGTTATTCAATATCTGACCTGTATCTGTTGTTCAAAAGTGTATCAGACCCCAAGTGAAAAATCAAGCCTGACTGCTAAAAGCCACCAAAGAAGCCGCTGATCAATAATCCATTTTAGCCCCTGTACTTCGCTTCCACTCAGAGCTGGCGTAGATGCAGAGAGATGACATTTACTATTGCGTCAGTTTTTCATCTGCCGTAATCCTGTCAGCGGTGTTACATCAATTTTTACCGTCAGAAGTGGCTGTGCATCAATCTGTGACATGCAAATGGACACGCACACCCTTCTGGTCCCGCGATCTGCCATTGCGGATAAGTGGAAAAGCTCCAGCGGGATGGGGGAATACAGCAGTCCCCTCCGTCTGCCCTTCAAGTGTTTATGCTTGCTCAGCACTTCCTCCCTGACAGAACACACTCTCGGGAGTCCAAAAACACCCACACCTCCTCTCGTCCTCTGCCACCAGCAGAAAACGAGCAGGATCAAACATGACAGGAAAACACACACGCGTACACCTCCCAGGAAATTACCGCCATGCATTTTCTTGGAAAGAGTTTACAAATAAGAGGAGCCCCAAGATAATGACACATCGCTGTCACAGTGCATCTCCGCACATGCTGGAGCCCTAAGAAGTGTTAACTAGATTATCTACTCTGCGATCCTTCAATGGAGCCTAAATTATTAGCCCCCCTGTATATATATTTTCCCCCAATTTCCGTTTAACAGAAAGAAATATTTTTTAATTACATTTCTAAACATAATAACTCATTTCTGATTTATTGTATCTTTACCATGATGACAGTACATAATATTTTCAACACAGGCTTATTGTGAAAACGTACCCCCGTATACATTTTTGGAGAGCACAAATTATGTAGCCAGAGTTACGTATGGGTGCATTTTGTCTTTAAAAACGAACACTGCGGGGTGGTATGACACCGCAAACGGCTTCTGTTTTTGTTTGTGCTACCAGCTGACCGCTTACCTCCATGTGGACGGCTTTTCCGCTGTTACCAGTTTGCTCAGTGGCTCGCCATGTACGTTAGCAGACTTGAGTCACAGAAAGGAGTTGACAGCTATGACAGGGTTCGAGTCTGGCAAAGAACTGTTACAGAAAGCCGGTAAAACAAATACAAAAGCCAAAAAACTTAATAAACAAGTAAATAACAAGGTGAGAATGTGGTAAGATCTCAAAACGTGGTAAAAATCAAGTGGTCGTGAGGGCTCTTTTTTCTGGATTGCTTTTGAAAACACTCAGTTGGGTTTAGGGAAGGGGATTATTTGGTCAACCAGTGCTTTTGAAAACACCACTGTTGGGTTTAAGGTCAGTCAGTCAGTAGACAGCGGCCTCTGGTGGATTTACATGAAAACAAAAACTGCAAAAAAAAAAAAATACCTCCTAAGATGTATTTTGTGCTCTACAGAAATGTATATAGGGTTACATATTCAGAATGGGTTGAATATTTTTTAGATATAAATATACATATCTAAATATAACTATCTTTCATTCATTCATTCATTTTCTTGTCAGCTTAGTCCCTTTATTAATCTGGGGTTGCCACAGCGGAATGAACCGCCAACTTATCCTGCACGATTTTTACGCAGCGGATGCCCTTCCAGCCGCAACCCATCTCTGGGAAACATCCACACACACATACGCTACGGACAGTTTAGCCTACCCAATTCACCTGTACCACATGTGTTTGGACTGTGGGGGAAACCGGAGCACCCAGAGGAAACCCACGCGAATGCAGGGAGAACATGTAAACTCCACACAGAAATGCCAACTGACCCAGCCCAGCCGAGGTTCGAACCTGCGACCCAGTGACGTTCTTGCTGTGAGGCGACAGCACTACCTACTGCGCCACCGCGTCACCAATCTAAATATCATTACTAGATTTTTTATTCAGCTTAAAATGACATTTATCAACATGCATTTCATCTATCGTCCGATGTGATACAGTTGAAGTCAAAATTATTAGCCCTCCTGTAATTTTTTGTTTGTTTTGTTTTTTATTTTTTACATATTTCCCAAATAATGTTTAACAAAGCAAGGAATTTTTCACAGTATTTCCTATAATATTTTTCTTCCGGATCTTATTTGTTTCAATTAGAATAAAAGCTGCTTTTGTTTTTTTTTCAAATTCATTTTAAGGTCAATATTATTAGCTACCTTAAGCAATATTTTTCAATTGTCTACAGAACAAACCCAAAGTCCCTTTAAGGCAAGTCATTTCACTCGCCGACCATCTTTGTAACGCCTCTCATGCACTATGCTCAGGCATTCTGTCTGAATGGGAAAACATCAAATTCTCCAAAACTGTTTGCCAAGCTTACGATTACAGTTAATATGTGGAGTCACCAATACAATTAAACAACAACTGTCCCATAAGTTTCGTTTCTAAATGTTTGAATCAAACAAAGTTAGCATTTTTTTCAGGTTGCCCGAGCTAATGCGCATGTGCACATGAAAGAAACAAGATCACGACACCAACCCTTAATTATGAACGATAATTACACATTATCATCCTCTGGATAAAGAAAGTAAATCACAACGTGGTTTTGATGGTGAATTTCCTCAGCGACTCTTTGTTTACAAGTTTGTGGGCATTTGAGAAGTTGCTGTCATGTGCGTTTGACAGGACGGACTGTACCTTGCATTCATTTTATACAGATTACAAAACCAAAAAACTTTTGTTTTCAAGTGTAGTGAGTTCATTAAAAATGGACAGATTTCAAGCTTTATGTGGATTTATTTCTTATGTCTGTAAAGCAAGTATTCACTGAGATTCCAGTGTGTTTGTTGACCACAAAATCTGTCGTAAAAAGACACTTTGTTCCTTTGTTTTGATTAGGTTTGGTCTGTTCTGAGCTTCTCCCCGGAGAATTGTCAGTCTATTGATGATTGATGATTGGCTCCTGTACTAGTATTCAATTAAATTTCAATTCAATTCATTTTTATTTCTATAGTGCTTTTACATTGTAGATTGTGTCTTCACATAGAAGATTATAGTAAATTGAAACAGTGTCAGTCCAGTTTTCAGTGTTGAAGCTTAGTTTAGTTTTGTTCAGTGGGGTTTAATTTTCCCGAATTGTCCCGAAGTATGCGAGCCAGTGGCGAGAAAAAACTTCACCAGTTGGCGAAAGTGAAGGATAAAAAGACCTCGAAGAGAAACCAATATCAATTGGGCACGACCATTTCTCCTATGGCCAAACATCTTGTGCAGAGCTGCTGTCGAGGTGCCGGAGGCTGGAGAATGCTGGATGTCCATCGTGGAGAAGCTGCAGGTGGGAGTTGTCACCGGCTGGTGTACAGGCTGGCCCTTAAAGATCAATGCAAGGACTCGTCTGTCAGCAGCTGCTCAGGATACGGCCTGGTCCAGGATTATGAAGACCTCGGGAGTAATAAAAAAAAAAGATTAACATAAGAGCAGATGCTCTTATAATGTCATTTGGGAAGTGTTCTTGGCTCCAGTTGCCCTAAATAATGCAGACTAACAATCATTTAGAGGATTTGGATTTCAACATCATTTTTGTTTTATGTGTATGCTAATGCAATAGTAGGCTGGGCTTCATTTGCCATATGGACTGTTATTCTTTTCCCTTTTTGAAACTATACAAGTGACATGTCTTGTGTATTCTATAGTCTTTGACAAGCCATTGTTATACAATGACTTGCCTAATTACCCTAACTTGCCTAATTAACCTTTAAATGTCACTTTAAGCTGAATACTAGTATCTTGAAAAACATCCAGTAAAATATTATGTATTCTCATCATGGCAAAGATAAAAGAAATGAGTTATTAAAAAGTATAATGTTGAGAAATGTGTTGGAAAAAAATTAATTGGGAGAAAAAACTATACAGGGGGGCTAATAATTCTGACTTCAACTGTATATGCTGCATATATGCAATTCACAAGAAAGTTTGCAGTCTTCCAGTCATGCAAGGGTCAAGAGCAGCGAGCGCAGCGGACTGACGTATTAATAAGTTAGAGGAACAGCCTGCAGTACTTTAATAACAGCCATTTTAATCTGTCCCCTGGGCCGCGAGCCACTAGCCCTGCCTACTGAACTCTGCAGACACGCTGATGAATTAGATCTGGAGATCTGTCTTCATGCAGCTGCCTGTTCTTAAATAAATCATTGCTTGTTTATGGAGCTGGCTGGTCCCTTTGACATAGATGTTGGCTGACCTGATGCGGGAGGGCACTTTTATATTAAGTGTGTTTACCTTTGGGGTGCTGCTGGTCATACTTTTCTGGTGGCTGAAGAAAAACTTTGAGGAAACTACTATACAGGATGACCCTCAAAACCTTAGGAGACGTTTACATGACACAAACTAACAATGTTTAGCCATTTTGAGGAGCTGAATATTGGAACTTTTGGAAAGTTTTAGAGTGCATGATTTAAAAATATATATACAATATATATACACTACCTGACAAAAGTCTTGTCATGGATCCTAGTTGTAAGAGCAACAAATAGTAACTTGACATCGAGTTGATCATTTGGAAAAGTGGCAGAAGGTAGATTTTCCCAGAGAATACAAATACTGCTGAAGACCTACTCGAAGTTTGGTTTGCCATGATGAAGGAAAGTTTGCTGAAGGAAAAAAATCATGGTTTGGGGTTACATTCAGTATGGGGTCGTGCGAGAGATCTGCAGAGTGGATGGCAACATCAACAGCCGGTATCAAGACATTTGTGCTGCCCATTACATTACAAACCACAGGAGAGGGCAAATTCTTCAGCTGGATAGCGCTCCTTCTCATACTTCAGCCTCCACATTAAAGTTCCTGAAAGCAAAGAAGGTCAAGGGGCTGCAGGATTGGCCAGCCCTGTCACCAAAGATGAACATTATTGAGCATGTCTGTGGTAAGATGAAGGAGGAGGCATTGAAGATGCACCCAAAGAATCTTAATGAACTCATAAAGTAATCTTGATGAGTCCTGCAAGAATGCTTTCTTTGCCATTCCAGATGACTTTATTAATAAGTGATTTGAGTCATTCAGAGATGTATGGATGCAGTCCTTCAAGCTCATGATGGAGTCAGACACAATATTCATTCTGTTTCCACTGCACCATGACTTTATATTCTATACTGGACATTATTTCTGTTAAGTGGCAAGACTTTTGTCTAAGCAGAGTCAGACTTTACTGTCCTAATTAAATAATTAAAAATCAAGGCATGATCAAATTATATTTTGGTAAAATAAGCGTAATCTAGAGGCCTTTGTCTTTCATATAAACCACTTCTGATACCAAATGATCAACTAGAAGTCAAGTTATTATTTGTTGTTCCTAAAACTTGGATAGGCGACAATACTTTTGTCAGGTAGTGTATTGTCATTGTCTAAGTATAAAGGATTTTCTGAAACGGATCAGCAATGTTTAAGAACGTGCTTAACAGCGTTTAAATGTTAGCGGGAAATGCAGGTGTTTTTTAAATTTCGCTACAGATTGTGTCGAATTTCAGTATTGTGACAACACTACCATCAAATGTCATGAATTTTACGTACTCAGATACGTTATTTAAAAACGGAGGCTCTATGCATGTGCAAATAGGAATTCACTCCTTTTTAGTGGACTATTTTAGGGGACGAATGTAGGGAACAGCTAACAACGATATAGGGAGCGATTTCAGATACAGCCCTACACCTTCCGAGTTTTATATTTTGGAATTCACAAGAGCTTTTATATAGTTTCTTATGTTTATGGTTGTGAAATGCTTTATAGGATGTTGATCTCTGCTCTGTCGACTTTTTATGTTGAAACTTCAACTTTGCAGCTTAACAAAGTGACTTTTATTAACGTTTTAGAAGTTTGAAGTAATATAATGTATGAGAAATAAAATATAGAGATATTAAGTCTATAAAATCACAGAAAATGTACTGGCAGTTTATTACGACGTGTTTGTAGGATAATATACGAGACACCCCTCACTGTGACCTGTAGCACAGTGACGAAAACGTACTGTATGTCGACGTCCCGTATGTGTTAGTGCACATGCATAACTCCTTTTGTAATATTTTGATTTCATGAATAAATCCATTAGGTCGACATATACATGTGCAAACTGTTGTCGCTAGAAAAGAGAATTATTTGTATTATTTGTTAAAATACACACTACAGTGTGTGTGTTATTACCGTCTACACCTACTGTACCCCAACACTAAACCTAACCATCACATTACAATATAGACATTATAATAGATGTCTATGGTTCTGCTGCTTCTTTTTGTTGTGGTTGGCATCCAGCGTCTTGCTTCATTACCGCCACCTTCAGTTTAAGAGTGTAAATCAGTCGGTTTTCAGACTAAAGGAATGGACACTATTTGAGTTTGTACTACATTTGAATTTGATTTTACTACACAACCATTAGAAAAGTACGTTCTAGGATGGAAGTATGTGATTTCGGACATGCAGTAGCTATGTCACATTGCACATATATTGCACATTGTAGTGCATATACGTGACATAGTGTATATACATGACCTCACTGCGCTACAAGTTGCAGCAAAGACTTTTTGTAATATACAACACCAACCCAGACAATATATTGCTTTAAACTATTCAAAATGTTCATAAAAGTCTTTTTTTTCCAACTTTTCAGGGTTAAAAGTTGTTGGAAGAAAAATCTAAGTCCCATAATGCAATTCAAAAGCATTAATAAATGTAAATTAAATTAAAAATGAATCACAAAATACAGAAATCTGCTAATTTACAGATATTTTACATTTTAATACACACACAGCTGATCTTTTTAGCTCTAACACCCAGAGTTCCAGCGTTAAGTCATGGTTTCAAACACTGTGTGGTATCCAGGTTTCCAGCAGCAAGTGATTTGTCTGTAGACGCTGGATGTGAAGCTGCTGCATGACGTGACACAATCACAGCCGATCACTTTCTGTATTCATAAGGCTGTATGAGTGTGAATGTGTGTGTGTGAATGATGAATGGAGCTCAGGTTCAGGTGAGGTGCAAGGCTGCAGGCCCTGAGCTCAGATATATGGAAGCAGCAGGAATCAATCAGGAATATCAATTTCCAGAGAGCTGTAGCGAAGCCTTGAGTGCATGACGGGAAAGAAAAAAAAAAGCTGTGCTCCTCCAAGATTACATCCTGAGAGGCTTGCAAAACAAGAGAGGGACTAGTCTTCCTTTTTTTATTCATTTGGCAGTAGAATAGAGTAAAGTGGTGCATTTCTTTACCTGTTTCTGCATCATATTTTGATATTTCTATCAGATAGAGATAATATGCAGTAGCTTTATGAACTCTAGGGTCTAAATATATAACAGAAAACATTAAATATAAAAAGAAAATCCAAGTTATTTTTAATTATTATTATATTTAATTGTATTTTTTATTAGTTTTGGCAGATAGAGACCCACACCATTGATTTAGTGCCCTATCATACACCCAGCGCAATAAGGTACAAGACGTGTTTGGTGCGATTTGTTGCTGTTTTCAGACCAGCGCAACCCTAATTTACGCAAATATCTTTTCAAATGAAAACATTAAAGGTTTAACATATTATTAGCACTATCACCTCACAGCAAGAAGGTCGCTGGTTCGAGCCTCAGCTGGGTCACTTGGCATTTCTGTGTGGAGTTTGCATGTTCTCCCCTTGTTGGTGTGGGTTTCCTCAGGGTGCTCCAGTTTCCCCCCACAAGTCTAAAGACATGCGGTACAGGTGAATTGGGTAAGCTAAATTTGCCGTAGTGTATGTGTGTGAATGAGTGTGTATGGGTGTTTCCCAGTGATGGGTTGCAGCTGGAAGCGCATCCGCTGTGTAAAACATATGTTGGATAAGTTGGCGGTTCATTCCGCTGTGGCGACCGCAGATAAATAAAGGGACTAAGCCGAAAAGAAAATGAATGAATGAATGAATATTTTCTTCATAAATATAAAAACCACTGCCTCCTTCATGTCCAGGGGGCTTGTTTCAGTTTATTCCTGACAATTTGCATTTGTATAATATTATTATTAGCAGTATAATTTATTATATGCATATTTATATTTGTTTTAATAAAAACAGGTTTAGATTTGACCTCTTGTCGGGTTTTGGAGACGTATGCGTCAGTATGTGGGACATAAGAACAGGACGTGCGTTTGGATATAACTCACCCACACTTCGTTATTATTGTTCATTTATTAGTTTGCTGGAAATTAAAACTGAATTGAGAAATAGTTTTGAAACAAATCTTTGCGCTTAACAAACTAAATATAAACAAATTAAATATGTAGGCTAATGGATGTCTTCAATGGAGTGTGTACAACATCGTTTCCTTATCCACGAAAGTAAAGGAGTAAAGAGTAAAATTAAAGGAAAGAGGCTTAATGGAGGAGGCTTGTTCTATATCTTCGTGCTGCAGATGCTCTGTTTAACTGTTTTCTCTCTAGTGAAGCGTTCTTTCCACTTACAAAGTCCGCTATGTAAATAGCAAATGCGCCATAGTGTGACACAACTAACTGTTAAAGGGAATAGGAGATAAGTCTCTGATTGGTTTAATGCACATTATGCTCAAAACACACCTATAACTCATTAAGAGAATAAGCTCAACCCTGTTAGACCATGCGCCGGGGCACAAACCATATTTTTCCGTCCTTAAAATAGCAAAAGTACATTTGCACACGTCTTTAATGCTTGTGCGCCATGCGATTTAGACTCTGCGCCTAGATCGTTAAAATAGAGACATTAGTTTTTAATTATTATTGTAATATTTCTACCGTCAGAGCTTATTTTTCAAAATAATACTTTTTAATGTAACTTTGTTATGACTTCTCGATGTTAATCTAGGGACTGAAGTATGTAACATTTATATTGTGACCATTCTGTGTTATACAGGAGCAAAAATAATCATTTACTACACAAAATCTAAGATAAACTGAAAATGATAATAATAAAAAATAATAATGTAGATAACTACAAATAACAACAAAATGTAAATTATAAATAAATGATGCAAACAAAAATAATCCAAAAACAATAAGCCCTGCTGGGGAAGAGGACAAAAGTGGCGCTGAAAGAAAAGAAAGTAACAAAACCAAAAATCCATTTAAAATGAATATCCATGTTTTGTAAATTGATATTTATAAATATCGTCAAGTCATGTAAAATGCATATGCATGTTTTTATTTCAATTATGCTGTTCAACTTGAAGTACTTTAATTGCTAATTATTTGTGCGGTGGTTAAAAATAACATTTATTTATTACTTATTTATTATTGTTACTTTTTGTAGGTTTTTTGGAAATGTGAAATGTTTTGGTGTGAAACAAGTCAGCCAGAGCTAAAATAAATAAATAATCATAATTCATTAACTCGATTACTAATGTTTGCGCTGTTGTTTTTCCAGCAATGCTATGTCATATGATGTTGATGATGTTATTCATGATTCGTTGAACAAATTACAAAAGACCAACCGGGTGGAAAGTGAAGTTGAGGACACAAAGACAAAAAACTTTAAACTGATAACCAATTAAAACAGTATTTTTTAGAAGAAAACATTTTAAGCTCTCTGTAAAGTGATGTGTACAGTCTGATGTTTGCACATATTGATCCAATAAGAACGGCACAGTGGCTCAGTGGTTAGCACTGTCACCTCACAGCAAGAAGATCACTGGTTCAAGTCTGGCTGGGCCAGTTGGCATTTCTGTGTGGAGTTTGCATGTTCTCCCTGTGTTTGCGAGGGTTTCCTCCGGGTGCTTCGGTTTCACCCACAGTCCAAACACATACTGTTTTACGAATAACCCACTATAGGTGAAATCCGTGAAGTAGTCAGCTTTGTCTTTTCAATGATTATAGATGTTTTAGGGCTGTTAAACCTAATGTAATGAACCAAAGATTTATTTATTTCATAATGGTGCCATACATCCGCGTAACTTCTACCTTTAGCATGTCCAGAAGTTCAACTTTTTGTGCGATGGTTAGCACCGCAGATGTCTTTGAGGGTGCAGAATATTTTGTAGACATAATGTAATGTAATGTGTATTTATATGGGGTTTGTTGGGGAGAAAGCTTGAAAACATACAGTACAGCACTTCAGAGTCACACTGCTAGCCATCGAAGATTTATGTACATTTGGCGAGCTGAACGCATTCTGTACTGTACAGGAGGCACAGCATGGAGGAGGTTGATTGACAGCGGTCTACAGCCAATCAGCACACAGAACCAATGAAAAAATAAATAAAAAAAAGCATGTCAAATTGCACTAGAAAAATCAGTGAAACTGCGAGGCTGCAAAAGGGGAAGCGCATTATCGTGAGAAACCACTGTATTAAATACAAAAATGAAGAACAAAAAATATCTACATTTTATATGTTTTGTCTTTTTTCATTTTAGAGAGTGACATCTTCATAATCCAAAGTAGTAAATTTAGTAAGTAAAAGTAAATGTGTTCACCCTGCACTCTCAGAACAAAACGGCGGTACAAATAATGTTCCTTAAGGAACTGTTTTGTACCTTTGTAAAAGTTGTACCTTATATGTAGGGCCAGACAGAATCTGTGGACATTTTTTGCTTTTTCTGCGGATAATTTTGTAAAAAAAAAAAATCTGCGGATTTATGCAGAATAATTTTAGGAGTATCATTACTAAAAACCTAATATATGAAAAAAAAAATAAAACCTTTTTAACTTGTATGTTTACAATGCAAATTCAATTAGATCCAATTATTTAGTAAACAAAGCATGTCTCATATAATATCTCTACTAAAAGAGGGAAAATATGACTTTACAAACTGTATTGTAAATAAATTATATGAACATTTTGATATTACTATTATTATCATCACAATATTACAGTGAAATTAATTTAAAAACTGAATAAATATAAATTTACACACATTTACACAAGTAAATACATAGACTCAGTGATGGGCAAAAAATCTGTGGAAATATGTGGATTTCTATATGGTACAGAAAAGACCTTATGATACTGTTTTGTACCTTTAATGGTACAACTGAAATGAAGGTACACAATTGTTCTCATAAAAAGGTACATAAGTGTTGGACAACGACTTCTTCATTACAATATCTATGAAAATAAATATGACTGGAAAGGCAAAGTGATTTTATGAATAATTCCCATATTAAAACATGAATCATTATTTTAAAAGCATATGTTTAAAGAAACTCATAAACATTATTTATTAAGTTCTACACTTTCAGAATTAAGGTACAGAAGCTGTCTCTGGGGCGGTACCTTTTTAAAAGGTGCATATGTGTACCCAAACAGTCCACAATGGAACCTCAAAGGTGCATATTAGTACCCAAATGTACCTAAACGTACCTTTGAGGTACTATTATGGACCCTTCAGGTACAAATATGTACCTTTTGAAAGGTACTGTCCCAGAGACAGCTTCTGTACCTTTATTTCTGAGAGTGTATAAAACCAAACAACTGGTAAAACAAAACTATAGGTATTGCAAACTAAACATTTAAGGCATTTTAAGATAAATACATTTTCATTATTGATATCTGCACCTTTTGGTGTTTGCTTTGCACTATACACACGTGAGCTAGCAAAAGTCCTGCATATGCAAAGTGTTCATGCTGACATTTTAGTATTATAAAACTAATGAAAGATTGTGCATATCTCGTTACAACACTTTTGCATAATTATATTTGTATTTGAAAAAAAAGTCAATTAAATTCACTTTTAAGTGATTACAAAGTTATAAAATTGGAGGAAAAAGGTTTTATATTGGAGAATGTACTCCTGTTTTGTGTGTGTGTGTGTGTGTGCGTGTGTGCGTGCGTGCGTGCGTGCGTGCGTGCGTGCGTGCGTGCGTGTGTGTGAAAAGTGTCAAATGTTTAGCAAAAAATTGATCTGTATTTATAAATAGAAGTATTTTTTTATTTTTGGAAAAATGGAAAAGGTGCATGTACACAAAGAAATCTTTTTTTTATTAAAAAAGTATTTGTTTTTTATTTGCTGAAAATAAATGAACGCATTTTGGATAACTGTTAAGGTACAAAAGATACAAGTTGTTAAGGTACAAAGTGTCTTGTCACTGTAGTGGTGCCTTCATGGATCAGATTGGTACCTTTGATGAAGAAACAATATTGTATCTGCAGGTTTTAAAACCAAAGGTACATTTTGATTTCCTATGGTACAAATCATGTCCTTAAATGTACAAACTGCAATGGTACAAATTTGTTTCTTTGTCTTAACATTCAATTCTGTTCCATAATAAGGTACTGCTCCAGTGACAAGGGTTTGTACCTTCTTTGGTACAACATTGTACCATTTTTTCTAAGCGTGTGTACATTCTCTCAATGGTGATATTGTGCTAAAAGACTTCAAACTAGTGTAGTTTCCTTCAATAAAATGAGGTGTTTCATATTTTATCCAGTATTTTAAGCCATGTGCTCATTGGGGAGATGGAAATCTACAGCACAGTAGGAGTGACCCTCACCTCTTTTTCAAGATCTATTCTCTTTTTTGTTCCTGTAGGTGATTCTTCTGGGACGTGTGGTGACCCGGGCACACCGTCCCACGGCAGCAGAGACGAGAGTGACTTTCGGATACGTAGCAAAGTGCACTTCAGCTGCTCGGTGGGATACGAGCTTTTCGGCTCAGCAGAAAGGATGTGTTTCCCAAACGGCACGTGGTCTGGGACGCAACCCTCCTGCAAACGTAAGAAACACACTGAAGAAAATTATTAATTGGATTTACTACTTTTTTTTAAGGTAAGTGGCTGTAAACTATTCATTTGAGCTGAATTTAAACAAACAAGTTAAGTTGAGCATTAGTAATTTGATTTGTTTGTTTTAATTCAGTTCATTTAAATTGTTTGCAACCCACTTACCTTATAACAAATGTAGTAAATCCAATGATTTCTTTTACACAGCATTCAATTCATCTTTTATTTAAACAGACTAAACTGACCTAACAAAGAACTTTTTTTATCAATTAGCGCTTTATAAATGCTCTAACAAATGTTTCTTGGTTAACTAAAGTTAACCAGTGGAATATTTTACATTTCACAAGTAACCTTATACAAGAATTATTATACAATAAGTTATTAAAATTCTAATTAATTCATAAATAATTGTTTCTAACACGTTTCTGGTCGGTTTAATATTTTTTGTAACACCTCGTTTGTTAGTTTGCTGCATTAGTTAGCATGATGTAATGATGATATATATGTCTGAAGTATTTATTAATGTCAATGTCAGCATTTACTAAGACTTTATTATAATTAACATGCAAACTCCACACAGAAACGCCAACTGACCCAGCCAAGGCTCGAACCAGCAACCTTCTTGCTGTGAGGCCACAGCACTACCTACTGCGCCAGTGCGTCGCCTAAAGAGGTTTAATATGTATTAATTAGATTATAAACCTTACCATTTTGTTGGAGTGCAGTGAGTGCACTATTCTGTGCGTCATGTTTTGTCTGGTGCAAACAGCCTAATTGCTTATCACTGCGTATCTCGTCATGTAGCGTGTTGTTAATACACGTGGTTATATTGTAACCTGCTCACCTAATGGTTATGTTTGTAATATTGATATTATTTGCTAATTAATAACCACCTCATGTGGAACTCTGAATCTGCGTCTCATTTCAGAGGCTGCTACTGTCCACCGGAGGTCGCATTTTGGTCACAGACGCTTACTTTGAAAACCTTCCTGACTGAATGAATTAAATGTGCTGTTTTCCACTAAAGCCTGGTTTATACTTCTGCATCAAGTGATAGGTGTGACCTACGGCGCAAGCCTCGTGCGTAGCTGTGCATTTATACTCTTGTGCACTGTTTCTGTTGCTCTGCAATACACTTCCGAAACGCTAGCTGGCAGTAGTTGTTTTTGTTTCTCTGTTTCAAGTTTCTTTGCTGGTGTTTTGGTTTTTCTAAACACTTCCTTAATGTACAAGTGGCTTAAATTCGCTCATTTTGAGGCGGGAACCTGCTGACTTTAATCAAAAGGTAAAGACAAAACAACAGTCCCCATCCGAAGCTCCTTTACAGGACTCCACACTTGTAAACACTCGCTGCATCAGGCGCGCGGCTCTCACCTCCGCTCACACTCGTCAGCGCTACCAAACTGACCAATCACAGAGCTTGCACTACGCGTATGCGTTACATTTTTTGAGAGGTGCGCGTCAACATTGCCAAAGGCCACAGCAAGGCGCTATGTGTCCATGAGTAGGCTGCGCCGTAGCATATGCGTGCGCTTGACGCAGAAGTATAAATCAGCCTTAAGGCAACCCGGGGTGTTGAAATATAATCGGCTAAAGTGGCAGCAGGCAGGTTAAATGACCAAAACAAAGACAGACATTCCAGCACGTAATGCACATTTTCAAAGCAGAATATCTGACTTCAGCATTGTTTTTCAGTTAAACAAGTATGTTCACTTAGCATGTTTCATAAATATCTTCAAACATATTATGGTACTTTTAGGCTTTAGAAGAGTCAAAAACTCACATACAGCACCTTAAAAGAGTCACAAATCATCTAAAAATATTAGGGAGCACAAGTATTTTCAAAATATCTTCTACAATAATAATATTAAGAAGAAGAAATGTTTCTTGAGCATCTTTTAGCACATTATGGTGATTTCTGACCAGTTAAGGGGCAGGGGCTCAAGTGGAAAAACAGGGCACTTTTTATAAAATAATAAGAATAATTGTACTTTAATAAATAAAATATATTAAATTAGATTGTCTGACAGGGAAAGCTGTACTTAAATAGAACACACATTAACTTATACATATATTCTATTATTAGTAGTATTAAAAAAATAATTATTTTCCCCAGGTAAAAAAGGGCACTTTCCCTCCAGGAGAAAAAAAGGGCAGGGGCTCAAGCACTCAAAGCCCCCACCTCTGCACGTGTCTGTTTCTGACTGATCACGTGACACTAAATAATAAATCTGTTCACCACAGAAAGAGAAAACAACAAACCACATCTCTAATGACTTCACATTTTGTGCATTTCTACTTTTAAACATATTTAATGTTTTCTATTTAAAATAAACCCTGATGTTTCTGCTTGCTATAGTGAAGATTTATAATAACAACCAAAGCAAAATGATTTCTCATGAGGAGCTGAGGGTGATTTTGAAAGCAGCAGATGGAAAAGGATGAATTGCTTCTTCCCCGTTTATTCACATTTAATAATGGGCCCTATTTTAAACTCTATAACAAGCTTTTCCTTGTTATTTCAGTAGTGCTGCACAGACCTTCCTGTTCATTTTAATAATGACACTGCATCCTACCCCTAGACGCAAACGTCGTCTTTATTATACCATAAAGTAGCCATTTATCAGTGACAAACAATAAAATCAACTACCTAATAAATAATATATCACCGTCCACATTGTTACCCGGTGTTTTATTTGAGCCTGTTACGGCTGTACAGTTGTCAGAGTCCCACACCACGTAATAAACCCACATTTTCCCCCCAGGCTGTAAAGTCTACAGCACAAATGAAATATGACTATCCACTTCAAGAGGCGAGCAGTCTGTGTTTTCTTCAGAAACACCATGCACCATCTTGTTTT
This sequence comes from Danio tinwini, assembly GCA_903798205.1. Classification (NCBI taxonomy): domain Eukaryota; kingdom Metazoa; phylum Chordata; class Actinopteri; order Cypriniformes; family Danionidae; genus Danio; species Danio tinwini. Next base: position 1,941,057 of record CAIGQZ010001198.1, on the reverse strand, counting down.
CTTGCTCCGAGACTTGACTAATGGTGTTTCTCCCAGGGCTCGCGTCTCCCTCAGCACATGACCTGAGCCATTGTGCGGAAATCATTCCTGAGAGATGCCAATTGGCGGTGGGATGCGGGAACAGTGACTAATTGAGGGGGAAGGAGACGGACAATAATCCGTCCCACAAGCCGCAAAACATGACAAGCCCTTTGGGAATCACAATGGTCATGGCAAGACAAAAGGAGTTCCCTGTCATGGAGGTGAACCGCAAACGCTGTCATTTTAACAACCGCGAAGACAGATGAGTCCATCCTGAAAGGACGCCAGCGTTCCTTCATTGCAGTTAACCAAAAAAGCATTTGGCTTGGCGGTTTAATAGGTTTCTCAGCCGGTTAATTCACTCAAGCAGCACCACGGCGGGTGATAAAGAGCTCTCCGGGTTTTTTGTTCTTTTCATTTTCTCTGTCTGGTCGCCCTGCTATGATCTACAAGCCTGTCAAACCATATCTTTAAACTTCATCCCCACTCATTTAAGGCTTACAGGCACTAATACCTCATTCTGTTATAGTCACTGTCCCTTATCGTAGTCATTACATGGTCAGAGACGTCTCTCTAATGATCTCGGCTCTTTCAGACCTTCGATATCTTCCCATTGACTGTCTATCATCTGGCTTCGCTAGTAGCAGGTTGGAGCTCTTTGGCCTTCAGAAGCGCGTCAGTTCTTTGTGGGGCGTTGATTCAACAAAGCGCATGGAAATATTACAAAATTACGCAACTGATTTAATGGACTCTTTTCACAAGGCTGTTATGACGTGTTTATCAGCATTGTAAATCCCTGAAAGTTATTAATATTTAAATTTTTTTCTAAATGTATGAACATTTATATTTATTTATGTATGTACCACTTATGCGAGGGGTTTGTAATGCAGCGTCTATTGAGGTAGGAGGGTACATTTAACATTATTCTCTCTTCTGGCTGCCGTTATCAGTCTCACACTATTTTTTTTTTCCTTTTTCTGAAAGTCTTGATAACACCATTATGGAACACCATCATTTTTTTGTTTATTATTTCAACAAATATGTTTGTAAAAGAATAATTTGTTGTGCTCTCTTATTCATTGTGCTCTTAGTTTACCTAATGACTTCCGCTGTTTAGAAACTCAGAAATGTGAAAAGGGTCCATTGATATCATGCAACTGACATTTAAAGGTGCTGTATGTAAGTTTGACTCTTCTAAAGCATAAAAATACCATGTTATGTGTGCAGATATTTAAGAAACATCTCAAGTGAACATACTTGTTTAACTGAAAAACAATGCTGAAGTCAGATATTCTGCTTTGAAAATAGTTTTTCTGTGCCGGAACGCTGTCTTTGTTTAAGTAAATTTAACCTGCACAATGCCAGTTTAACCAATTATATTTCAGCACTCCGGGTTGCCTTGTTGGAAAACAGCGTATTTCATTCGTTCATTCAGAAAGGCTCTGAAAGCATGTGTCCGTGACCGAAATGGACAGTTTCAAACGTCAAAATGAGAAAGATTTAGTTCCTTATGAGGTCAATAATTAGCAAATGATATAAATATTACGAACGTAAACATAAGGTGAGCAGGTTACATTGTAACTGCGTGTCCTAACAACACGCTTTGTGATGAGATACACAGTGATGAGCAATTTGGCTGTTTGCACCAGACGAAACACGACAGAAATGTAAATACAGCCTTTCAAAAGCACAGAATATGCACTCACTCATGAAACAGTATTGTTTTTAATTTGTTTAATACATGTTAACCCTCTTTAACATCATTAAATGTAGATGCTGAATCACTCATAAGTGTTTAGTTCTAAAGTTTTATTTCAAACGGTTTATTGTATTTTCTTGATTTATTGTATTGGATCTGAGGTGAACTATCTGCTGCTGCTTTCAGTATATGGCAATAAATGTCTTGTAAAATGCCATTCAAACTCACATTATTAGCAGTTAGCAATGAATAAAGCACACAAGGTTTACCTGAGGTGATCACTGTCATAAGTTTCTGTTGTTCAGCTGTGAGAAATAGAAGCCGTTTCTAATATATCAGTTTGAAGTGTTTGTTAGAACCAAAACTCCTTTTAATATGGAAAATATTCCCTCTTTCGCGTGTCGTTGCTTTTATTTAGAACACAGTTTAATTCACTTGCTCCTGTACTCAATCTGGCAACCCGTGTTTGCTTTTGTTTTGATCCAGGAGTGCAATACCTAGTTCAACCCCTGGGTGTCAAACTTACATACTCCACCTTTATTATGGCTCAACTGATGGAGATTTCTCGGTTGAGCATTTATCATGTGAATCCTTCATTTTATTCACAACTCACAATAATATTCATTGTGAGCAATGAGTTTATTTCCCTGCAACAATACAAGAAACCTTCGAGAGATGTTTACTCACACCTGCAGCTTCTCCATGATTGATGTCTAGAATTCTCCAGCCTCCGGCGCCTTGACTGCAGCTCTGCATAAGAAGCCAGAGGAGAAATGGTCGTGCCCAACTGAGCCTGGTTTCTCTTGAGGTTTATTTCCTTCACTTGCGTCAATTGGTGAAGTTTGCTCCTCACCACTAGCTTGCTTGGTTTTGGGACTTGTGGAGCGGCACATCAGTGTTTGGTAGTAACTTTCAGCAGTAACAATTAAACTACACTTTAAACCTTGAACTAAACTGAACGTCAACTCTGAAAAATGACACAGTTTCAGTGTACTAGAATTTCTATGTGAAGCTGCTTTGACACAATCTACATTGTAAACGCGCTATAGAAATGAGGACAAAATGAATTGAATCTTTGCTTTCCATTCATGCTTTATCAGATGAATCTTATCCTGGGTTCACACCTAAAGTGGAATTACGAATTTGTGCGAGTAGATTATATAGAGACAGAGCCCGTTTAGACCAAGCCTCCACCGAGGGAAGCAATCCTACTCGCTCCATTGACTCTCTATTGCCGGAAAGTCTTATTGTGATTTCTGACTAACAGAAAAAATGTATATGAGTTACTATGTGACAAAATGTAAAGTAGGCAAGCTAAAAAACAGAACCATAAGTTTTTATAACCTGTCAACCCCAAAAAAGGAGGCTTTAAGGGCACAAAAGTAGAGTAGCATCGTTTCACATTATGGGGAAGCATATACAGGAAGATTTATCGCCATGCCTAAAAGTTGTTGTGACAAGGTGTATAACAAACAAAATAAAGGTGAAAGGTGGTAAAATAATCCTTTGACATGATGATAAATAATGTTTCCTGACAGGAGAAACCTTAGTTCTCTAACATGAGACACTTCACTCTTCTTTTATGTGCTTAAACACTCACTTTTTGGGGTCAGCAGGTAATAAAAATCTTGGTGCTGGATTTTTTTTAGCTTGTCTAACTTACACTTTGTCACATAGCATCTTTTAGATATTATTATTTATTTATTTTCATCAGAAATTACAAGAATGATACCCTCCAAACGTCAGTGGAACATTATGGATTGCATTAAAGGGCAAACTCAAATCACATATAGACTAATTTTGTGTTCTTGCACCGGTTAGTTACTCTTTAATGAGCCAGTACTGTGCTGCGACCCAGGTTTGGAGACCCCTGATCTAACACACTTTGAGATTTGAGTTTAGTGAACTCACTGTTGTGTTCAAGAAACCAGTTTGAGATGATTTGATACTTTATAACATGGATTATTATGATCTTAGAAGTAGCCACCAGAAGTCAACAATCATTTTTTATTCACCATAATCAAATGCAATGTGGAGGAAGCTACAAAAAAAAAAGAAACATGCAGTATAACTGATAAAACTATGTCTGAATGAAATTTAATTATGGATGCTTCTAGTAGAGAGTTTGTATTACTAATTAAAAGCACATAGTCTCATGAAGGGAGAGCTTTGACTAAGCAGCATATGTTCTGGTCCACTTATTACTTTTAATTGCCAAGAACCACCTACTTAGACAGTTTTGTGAGCAATATGCATTGGATGGTCAATGAACAGACTTTGTGTTTGCCTTCTGAGACTGAGGAACATGACAAAGACACATGCCTTGGCAAGACACTTGGGATGTACAGTACAGTATATTTATATGTGATCTTTCTGATTACAGAAATCTGTTCATGTACTGGACAACCACATGAAAGTAAAAAATGCACATTATTATTATTATTATTATTATTATTATTATTATTATTATTAACATTGTTGTTATTATTATTATGGTGGCACAGTGACTCAGCAAGAAGGTCATTGGTTCGAGTACTGGCTGGGCCAGTTGGCATTTCTGTGTGGAGTTTGCTTGTTCTGCCCGTGTTGGTGTGGTTTTTCTCTGGGTGCTCCGGTTTCGCCCACAGTCCAAGTACATGCAGTTTACACTTTATTAGGTACACCTTAAGGCTGATTTATACTTCTGCATCAGTCGCACGTGTATGCTAAGGCGCACCCGTCGGCAACGCTGATGCGCACCTTTAAAAAATATATAACTACACATTGCAACAACTCGTAGCGCAAGCTCTGTGATTGGTCGGTTTGGTAGCGCTGACAAGTGTAGCCAGAGGTGAGAGCTGCGCGAGTCCGATGCAGTGAGTGTTTACAAGTGTAGTCCTGTGAAGGAGCTCCGGAGGGAGACTGTTGTTTTGTGTTTACCCTATGATTAAAGTTGTTGCACATCCGCCGATTCCAGCCTCAAAATGAGCAAGTTTGAGCCACTTGTACATTACCAGCAAAGAAACTCGACACAGAGGAACATAAACACCTACTGCCAGCTAGTGTTTCTGAAGTGTTATTGCAGAGCAACACACACGGTGTGCAGAAGTATAAATGCACAGCTACGCACAATGCATGCACCATGGGTCACGCCGATCACTTGATGCAGAAGTATAAACCAGGCTTTACTATTACCGGGTTGGACCCCCCTTTGCCTTCAGAACTGCCTTAATCCTTTGTAGCATAGATTCAAATAGTTGGCGGTTCATTCTGCTGTGGTGACCTCTGAACTAAAGACTAACCCTAAAGAAAATGAATGAATTATTCTTATTATTATTATTATTATTATTATTATTATTATTATTATTATTATT
>CAIGQZ010001198.1:1914833-1935974 GCA_903798205.1 Danio tinwini | reverse complement strand
ATTATTATTATTATTATTATATATACAGCCTTTGTTAGCATCTTATTTAGTGAATAGTGTACTATTAAAAAGTTTGGGTTTGGTAAAAAAAAAAATGTTGTCGAAAGTACTCTCTGCCCAATATTAGGTTACAGTGTTAAATAATTGTATTTGATATGTTTAAAATAGTTTTAGTAGCATTACTTTATTGTTAAGTGGTCCTAAAAATATATGTAATGATATACAGTATGATATTAGGATGTGTATATAAAAATAGAGATAAAAAATGAGTTTTGATCTTAAATCTGTTTAAGCATTTCTAACTTTAGTTTGAATGTTTTAACTTTTGTTATGCTTATGTGGAGTTTGTACACAATTGCACCCTCTAGTTTCCAGTAAGAATAACAGCTATTACAGTATATAAAATTTATTCTTGCAGCATCTTATTTTTGGTTTAAAAAAAAAGGAAAGTTTGTCTTTAAGATACAGGATATTTTTGTCTCTCAGAATTACCTTCACTGATATCATCATCAATAAAAACCAGAAAATATTGCAATCAAGTTGTAAGTCTGATTTGGTGCTCAAATAACATTATGATATTGAAAATCATTCATATTTTTGTGATACATAGTTTTTAAAAGGAAAAAAATCTGCATTTATTTGAAATATAAATGTTTTTTGTCCACATAATAGTCTTTGCTGTCACTTTTGATTAATGCATGCTTGCTAAATAAATTGATTTATTTCTTTCACACACAAAAAAATGACCCCAAAATGATTACGTCTTATAAGTGCAGTTTCTGATAAGCGTCACAAATAAATGCACCTCATAGAAACATAGTAATTATAAAATCAGAAAGCTGAGGCATTTCTTTTAGCTTCAGTACAAACAAGTGTTTGTGCTTCTGGGTCAAACTGACACGCAGCAGGTCACAGTATGCAAATAGAGCAAATAAAATACATCTGTGAACAAGTTGAAACTAGAGGTGACGAAAAAAATAAAGCACACAAAAGAAACAGCCACCCTGTGGTCACTTACTAAATGACAAGAAAGTTGATCAAATGTGGGCTCCCTTTCTAAAGAGCTTCTTCTTTTAAAACTTCACAGCGGTGCAATGTGGAAACCCTGGGACACCCAGTAATGGACGAGTGTATCGACTGGATGGCACCACCTTTTCACACTCTGTCATTTACTCCTGCATGGACGGATACCTGCTGAGCGGCTCCACAACGCGACAGTGCCAAGCGAATGGTACCTGGTCTGGCACCGCACCAAACTGCACCTGTAAGTCAAGTACTGCATTATATAAATCCCAAAAGTCAAATACAGAGCATTTACACAAATGTTAACACAACTAAAGGGTTTTTAGTTTGATATTTTGTGATATTTAAAGGTGCCATATACTGCATTGGTTTAATAAGTTAAATTGTTCTCTGATATCTACATAGAAGGTTTATGGCTAAGTTCAAAAAATCTCCAGAAACAGTTTTATAAGCTCATTTATTCCTCCATAAAATACTCAAAGAATCAGACAGTCCATGATTGACCATATATGATTTGTGTCATGAATATTAATGAGCTCCGCTCTGACGTGCTGCTCTTACAGACACAGAGTTGGGCACTACAAATAGTGATGCTACTAGCTTAATTACATTTCTCAGTAGCGTTGCTACTTTCTAAATCAAATCAGCTTTTCAGTAACAAAGCTATTATTTTAGTCAAGTAGCTCAGTAGCGTCCTGACAAGCTACTTTTACCGATCACGGATCATCAAGTGATGCCACCGACATCCGCGGAGCTGTGAGGCTGGTGTCTGGCTGCTGAAAGTAAATCCATATGATAGTGAGAATGGCAAATTCTTCTCGAAAACAAACTTTTTGGGGAGTTACTGCCCCATCTTGCTTCGCTCTGTGACGTCGCCATGTCATTGGGCTGACACAAGAAACTTGATGGAAAGATGACTGTAGAGGAATTATTTCTGAAGCAGGACAATACCTCGAAGTACATATCTTAAAGTTAATTCTGATGCTGTGCTCTTTTTAGTGTTGAATTTGTTTTAAATTGGCTCAATATTTGTTCTGCACATGTGTCCAAGTGCACTTACATGAAAAAAATATATACAGTATAGTAGTTAAATGTAACTGCCTATTTAAAATATTTTAAATGCTATAGTGTTTTTAAACAATACTATAGGGATGTAATTTAATTAGTCTGCTGTGGTACTTTTACAGATTACATATATAAATACACTGTAAAAAAATCTGTAGTTTTACGTTTTATTTCCGGGAGCTGGGGTGCCGAAAATAAACCGTAAAATAACGGCCGTTGAATTACAGAAATTTACTGTAAAATAACGGACATTAAATTACAGAAATGTACTTAAATTTAAATTTCTAGTAAATTTCTGTAATTCAACCTTTATTATTTTACAGTAAATTTCTATAATTTACGAACATTATTTTACGGTTTATTTCCGGCACCCCAGCTCTTGGAAATGAACCGTAAAATTACAGATTTTTTTACATATATAAACCCTATTGCAGTTTTCCACAGTTTTTTTTTTACTGTAGTAAGAGCTGATGTATACTACAGTGCTCAGCATATATAAATAAACCCCTCACAAATCTCTCTTTTAAATTCATATTTTTAATAGGAAGCTATACAATATTATATTTGTGCATATACAGTAGATTAGTCACTACTGAAGCCAAATCTGGAACATATCTAACAAAATAACTTACGATAACGGTCCAAAAACTAGTACATCCAAATATATATGTTATAGAAATATATTAAATATAAATTTTAAAAAGAGAAAAAAGAATAATTTAGTTGTATTTTGTAGTTGTAATTGTATCATTTTTGATTTGGAATTATGTAATTTGTGCCATGATGTGAAGGATCAGAACCAGTCAAGGGTAGGCTAACCAAGTGCATTGTGGAACAAAAATATAATTCATATTTAATATTTGTTATTAATGTGCAGTAAGAGAAAAATCATGGTTTGGGGTTACAATCAGTATGGGGGCGTGCAAGAGATCTGCAGAGTGGATGGCAACATCAACAGCCTGAGGTATCAAGACATGTGTGCTGCCCATTACATTACAAACCACAGGAGAGGGCAGATTCTTCAGCAGGATAGCGCTCCTTCTCATACTTCAGCCTCCACATTAAAGTTCCTGAAAGCAAAGAAGGTCAAGGTGCTCCAGGATTGGCCAGGCCAGTCACCAGAGATGAACATTATTAAGCATGTCTGGGATAAGATGAAGGAGAAGGCACTGAAGATGAATCCAAAGAATCTTTATGAACACTGGGAGTCCTGCAAGAACGCTTTCTTTGCCATTCCAGATGACTTTATTAATAAGTGATTTGAGTCATTCAGAGATGTATGGATGCAGTCCTCCAAGCTCATGATGGAGTCATACACAATATTCATTCTGTTTCCACTGCAGCATGACTTTATATTCTATACTGGACATTATGTCTGTTCAGTGACAAGACTTTTGTCTAAGCAAAGTCAGACCTTACTTTTCTAATTAAATCTTAATTTGGTAAAATAAGCATAATCTAGACGCCTTTGCCTTTCATATAAGCCCCTTCTGATACCAAATGATCAACTAGAATGTATACATATATATTTATAACATTTATAATAATCAAATGTAAATAAAATAGTGGAAAATTAGATCATAATATTAATTAGCAAAATAATAATAATAAAAATAATAATGAAAAAAACTACTTTTGTGAGTGAATAAAATAAATAGGACCCTTGGGTTTGCTATAGCCCCAGGGCCCAATATGTTCTTAATCTTGCCCTGGTAACACCCACATCCATTGGTTTAAAAAGTACTGCAATACTGTAGTAGTATAGTAGAAGTTTGAGTAATGACAAAGAGCCACGCGAAACAATAAAACAGCTTAACCTGAGTTGACATTATCATCCATAATCACATCCCGTGATGCTCTCGAATGTTATAACCGTGAGTGTTTTCAGTGGCATATACTGTTGACTGGACTGACTCTGATGGATGCGGCGCTACATGTGTTTATCGAATGGGCCAAAAGCGGTGATACATGACTGTGTCCAAAGGAGGAGTCGCATTAGCATTTAGCGTTAGCCATTTCTCACTATCAGCTGACATGTTTACGTGCAAGGCCGCTGATGGATTTTACAAAACATCATTTTTTTCTTAAAAGACACAAAACGTATGGCAACCCGGCTGTGACAAATAAGTAATGGTCCGGCATAAATCAATAGAGGAAATTAAGATGTTGCTGCGGTGGGGAAATAATTAAATAAACGCACTGATCGAACAGGGTTTTTGTCAAGTGCAAAACTACAAATTTGTTTCATCAGGATTCCAGTGGCGCCGCATTTCTTTTTCGCATCTTTCCAGTCCAGCCGCCTCTTATTTCTCCATTGGAAGGAATGATAATTGTAAAAGATGTGGGGAATTGATTTGAAGTCGCACCTCTGGGAAGCCAGTGGAAAGGGAGCTGTGCTACTATTGATTTCTTTAAATAATAACAAGATCTATCATTGGAAATAAAAAGCCACGGGTCCTGAAGATGGCTGTAAGCGTAAATGAGTTGTTAAAGATGATTTGTGAGCGTGGCTCCCTGACGTTTGTTTTCGATAGCTTCAATCAAAAGCTATGATTGCCATCTCATGAGCCGCATTACATATTGAATAAAGATTGTTGTTTGGCACTTTGTAAATTTAGCTCAGAATAGCACATAAACATCCCAATCTTTGCTTTTCAGTGATCAACTGCGGAGAGCCCGGGGTGCCGGCCAATGGACTGAGATATGGTGAAGACTTTACTATTGCGCAAAACATCACTTTTATGTGTCAGCCCGGCTACACGATGGAGACCGAGAGCTTCTCTACCATCACATGTACTGGAAATGGTACCTGGAATGCGCCTGTGCCTTTCTGTAAAGGTAAGAATTTGAATAGTAAGAAAACACACATTGTAAAAATGGCTGGCTTGCACCATAGACTGTAAAAGATATGGACGTAGCATCTGCAACGTCACCCATAGGTTTCTGAACACTGCAAAAGAAGCTACAAGTAGGCGCAGCCAACCGTCGCCATTTTGTTAGCGTGTCATTGCGCCAAACGCGGGATACCAAATAAGGGCAAAGAGGCGGAGAGTGAGCGGAGCTACAGACGCATGCTTGATTCTCAGCATTTTGCTTAGACCTGGCATAGACAGGCTTTTTACTTTGGGAGAACGCTTAATACTTCATTACCTGTGACTCGTTTGTGTTCTGACCACACGTGCTTGGTTGTAGACTATCTCAATAAAGTGTTTAGACTTTTAAAAACACTGTTGTAATACATTAAGCCACTAAACATTGTTCTTATGATGTTTTTAACAGGTGGAAAATGCAAATTACTATCAAACACTTCAGATATAGTCTGTGTTAGTCAATGCAAGGCTGTTTATAAAAATCCAGCACTAACACTGTATGACAACGCTTCAGATGACTGTTTTATAGCCTAGAGCTAATCAATCTGTCAGATTCTGGAGTGCAATACTGGTCTAAAGAACATTATAAATGATAAATTATCTTAAATTAAACAAATACATTTATAGAGATGGTATATAAGTATATAATTTCATTCACCTGGGAAATGAAGGCAACTTGAACGGTTTGTAAGCACAATTAAGTCCACACAGCATGCCATATCATCTGATAATTGCAGGAAATAATTCCAAACGGCAAATGACTGTGTAAAGAAACATTAACCAAAACAAAAATACGATGTATATGCCGAGTTCAGCGGCTAATTAGCCAGAAACGGTGACGAGACAGCGACCAGCGAGGGCTAGCTGTCACTCAAGTGGCCACGCCCTTAATTATGCAAACTTAATATAACTTAATAAAAACGAAACGGATGGGTTATAAAAAAATTCACCCCCTCACAGTTGTCATGAAGGGTAACCATAGCTATATACACCAAAGCCATTGTTTGTACCAGGCTGTAAACATGTTTTTATCAGATGTAAAAATGGCCAATTTACCAATGCAGAAAGAAAGCACTTGGACTTCCTGGAGCCAGCTCCCCAAGGCAAGTCGATGAATTGCAGTTTTAGTTACTTCCGTATTGGCTTCCCGAGGGAGAGCGGGAGGTTGCCGCTTGGGTAACACGCATAAACTTAAAGAGCCCCTATTATGGATTTTTGAGAATGACCTTGCATGTAGTGTGTAACACAGCTGAAATATCCAGCTAAGACTTAAATCTGAAAGTGCACAGTGTTTAAATTATTGATTAATTTAAAAAAAGAGTCGACTCATAGTGATTTGAATGAATAGTCGTGATAACGAGTCTTTAGCCGTTTCGGCATGACATTGACACAAAACATAAGCCCCGCTTATTTGTTGCACGGGCGCAAACCCGGGAAAATTTAAACCTTAACACAGTAGCAAAGAAAAAGAGGAAGATAAACAGATCCCAGTTGAACCAAGTCATGAAGATGCTGTGTTTAGCTGGATATTATTGGAAGTGTGAGGGGAAAGTTAGTGTTATTTTCTTTACCCAAAGATGAAACTGTGAAGAGTCAGTGGTTGAGGTTTATTTTTGCAAAAATATGTCAGCATTATAGCCCAGCCTTGTGCAGTTTGAGTGCTTCTGGAATCTACACGCTTACAACGGGGCATTCGTCGAGCGTTTGTTAAAGGAAGGATCAGAAAAACTATTGATGTAATGGACGTTGTCAGTACATGGGTCAGTGGATCATGGATCAGTTTCTTCCTTCATTTCACAAGTGTAAGTAAATGAGAGTAAAATGGTTGCCTCCTTGTTTTCTCTAGCTTGCGAATTATGTATTTATTTGTGTTTTGTTACTTGTAACTGCTTGTACTGTATCTAGTTAACTCTTTATATTCTCATTGCACGTCTAAAGCGACGTTGAAAATGTGACACGTGACGCTTTGTTTACAGATTTAAATGCGTTTGTGAGCTCGCGTTCCACTGCCGTTTGTTGTTGCTATGGCCATTGTCAGCTGTTTTTACGCACGTGCAGCGGTCAAGGTTCAAACCCCGGTGAGGTATCTGAATAGCACTCAGTGCCGGAGCAAGCTGAACTGGCGCTCTAGGCGAACAGCGATCACGCCACCCCCAACCCGAAAGTGAAAAAAAAAAGTGACCGGTTTGCGGATGAAAGTGAGGACCGGGGGGTTTGTGGACGCCACCCTCACTATTCTACCGCCCAAGGTGGCTGCCTAGGTCGCCTCTATGGACGCTCCGCCCTGATAGCACTGTTGAGAACCGGGTACTGTGTACTATGGTGTTAGTAACTACTATGAAGTGTGTTTCGGGCGGCCGCTGCGATCGGCATTTCACTCTGTCTCATGCTGAACGCTGTCAGCCAATCACAACAGGCTGTCATCGGTCAAATTAGTGCAGATTATCTTCGTGCTAAGGATGGGTTTGGGAACAAATGAATCGCTGAACAATTTATATGGGAGTTGCTGGGATAATTAGGTAAAAATAAATGCATATTATAAGACCATGAAAGTGTTTTTTGACCTTGCATGTACAGTGAGGGAAATAAGTATTTGATCACACTGTGATTTTTCAAGATCTCCTACTTAGAAATCATGAAGGGGTCTAGAATTTTCAGTATAGGTGCAATTCTACTGTGAGAGACAGAATCTAAAAATAAAAATGCAGAAATCACATTGTATGACTTTTTAACAATTTATTTGTAAATTACTGTGTAAAATAAGTATTTGATTACTTGCTTTTCAGCCAAATTTCTGACCCTCAAAGACCTGTTATTTTGCTTTAAAATAGTCCAGCTAGACTCTGCTCATGATTGTAATTTAGTAGCACTTGTTTGAGGTCACTAGCTGTCATAAAGACACCTGTGCACCCCACAATCAGTCAAATGTCTAAGTAGCAACATGGCCAAAACCAATAAGCTGTCAAAGGACACAAGAGACAAAATTCTAGACCTTAATAAAGCTGAAACTGCTACAGGGCAATTGCCAAGCAGATTGGTAAAAAAAGAACAACTGTTGGAGCAATTGTCAGAAAATGGAAGAGGCTAATGATGACTGTCAGTGTCCCTCGGACTGGGGCCCCACGGAAGATCTCTCCTCGTGGGGTATTAATGATGCCAACAATGGTCTAGAATCAGCCCAGAACTACATGGGAGGAGCTGATCAATGCTGTGAAGAGAGCTGGGACCACCGTTCAAGGCTATTATCAGTAATTCACTAAGATGTCATGTTTTAAAACCATGCATCGCACGGAAGGTTCCCCTGCTTAAGTTAGCCCATGTCAAGACTCGTCTGAAGTTTGCCAGGGACCATCTGGATGATCCAGTGGAGCGTTGGGAGAAAGTCCTGTGGTCAGATGAGACCAAAGTAAAACTTTTTGGTCTTAACTCCATTTACCATGTTTGGAGGAAGAAGAATGATGTGTATCATCCCAATAATACCATACCTACAGTGAAGCATGGGGCTGGAAGCATCATGCTCTGGGGTGTTTTTCTGCACAGGGGACATGACGACTGCAATGTATTAAGGAGAGGATGAATGTGGCCATGTATTGTGAGATATTGGGCAAAAACCTCCTTCCCTCAGTCAGAGCATTAAATATGGGTCGTGGCTGGGTCTTCCAACATGACAATGACCCAAAGCACACAGCCAGGAAAACCAAGGAGTGGCTTCGTAAGAAGCATATCTGGAGACGAGTGACGGACATTAAATATCTGTGAAATTGGCAGATATTGACCTAAATTTGAAATACTTTCTTCTCTTTCGGCTCCCAGTGTTTTTCCAGCCAGTTGGCCCCGGCTGGAGAAAAACAACTTCTCCCGTATAGCAAGATAAGGAGACGCTCTAAAATTCCTGCTCCCTGTCAAGGACACCTGTTGGACTCTACAGGCTTACACACACACATACACAGCTACAGATAAGACTTTCACTACCGAGCCCCTTATCCAACGCTTTCGTGTGCTTTCACCCACTGGAGGGGGTAGGCGGGTCTGTGACCAGCTCTTCTTTCAGCTGCAGGACGGATGGCTGCCCGCCCTTACCGGACTATATCCATATCCCCTGTTCCAATTCCCTGTTGCGATGTTTTGTCTTGTCTATGTGTTTATGTGCTTGACTGCCAAGGCTTTTTTGATCCCTGGTCTCACTCTGCCCTAATTTAAGAGCAGGGTGAGAGGGAGGTTTTTTTTTTTGCCTATCTTTCCTTATGTATCTTGCTTCCTTTTTCTTCATAATACCTCCCGCTGACTTGTCTTCCCCTGAAATGTTTGTGTATGGTCGGGGGGGTCCAATTTCGCTACATGTCAGTGTATGTGAATAAATGGAAGTATATGTGACAAATAAATAGCACATCATCATCATCATATCAAGGTTTTGGAGTGGCCTAGCCGGTCTCCAGACCTATCCAATAGAAACTCTTTGAAGGGTGCTGAAACTCCATGTTCCTCAGCGACAGCCCCTAAACCTGACAGATCTAATGAAGATCTGTATGGTGGAGTGGGCAAAATCCCTCCTTCAGTGTGTGCAAACCTGGTGAAGAACTACAGGAACCCTTTGACCTTTGTAATTGTTAACAAAGGCTTCTGTACTAAATATTTAAAATGCTTGACTCAAGTGATCAAATACTTATTTCACACAGTAATTTACAAATAAATTGTTAAAAAAATAATTTAATGTGATTTCCGGATTTTTGTTTTAAGATTCTGTCTCTCACAGTGGAATTGCAATTATGCTGAAAATTCTAAACCCCTCCATGATTTCTAAGTAGGAGATTTTGAAAAATCACAGTGTGATCAAACACTTATTTCCCTCACTGTATATTAACCTGTTGTTGTTGACCCTTAAAACCAAAATATGACCCTTTTTAATGTATAGTAGGGGCTCTTTAAAGTCATGTAATAAACATTGTTTATCAACATTAGATGTAACATAAATCTCTAATGTACATAACTGATTGGGAAACAACTAAAAATATCCTAGTAATGTCAACAAAAAGCATAAAAAGTGATGTGCCATGCAGGGAATTTTGGGAAAGTCAATTTATGGTAATTCACTGTATATGTTAAGAACATATACTTTTAACCAGGTTACAGATTTTTACTGTAGGACTTCACAGTTTTTTACCATTGAAATCACGGCTATTTTTTACAGTGTATATAGTTGTTGCTAGCTATGTATGCTGGCTTTGTTCTACAATAAATAAATAATCACACACACAAAAAATAATAATGAGACTTTGACCCATATTTAAGAAGTTAACATTTACAGTATGTACTAATTTAGATTAATGAAACGTAATGCACCAACTAACATAACAAACTGAACTGTTACAGTGTTAGCCAATTTGCCATTACTCCCACAGGCCTCAGGATTAACAGATTAATCCCGCATGCACTTCCTCTGCCAAGTAAAGCCAAATAGTTTTATTGTTCTCAAGGCAAGGCTTAAGATTACTGACTCTCTGATATATCCGCACATCTGGCCTAGACGCCGCGAGCGTTCAACGCACAGATGCTTCTCCCAGAGCGAACCGAGGTCTTCCAGCTCTCTGTCTTCGTCATTATGATGGATGTCTTGTTTGAAACGTAGAGCTAAAAAGGGGAGGAATGTTTATCCACCCTTGTAAGTCATCTTTTCTTGTATGATTGCCGTGAACAGTCATGTTTTATCAACCAATCACGCTGTTTGACAAATGACAGTCGTACGAAGGAGAACACAAACACATTCGCAAACGGATTGTTCACTCCTTAAGGGCTTTCCCGTCCCCATTATTATAATCAGCTTTGACCTATGAGCCCTTGCATTTCTTGTAATTAATTTCACAAATGACTCCTGTCATCTTCCCACCGCCTGGAGATGAAGTAGTGCTGAATATATCAAGTGATATGAAATAGAATTTCAGGTTCGGACATTACATTTGTGATGCTCACCAGTGGCCTCCGACGCCATTTGGCCGAGCTCATTTAGATAGACATAGATGCCTCATTTATACGGCCTCCTCCGCTCTCTTAAAGGACATGTTGTGCATGCATATCTGATGAGCCCGTCAACTTCATATCCTCGCTCGGAACTTCACTGATATCCAGTATTAAAGGGGTAGTTCACACAAAAATCACACACTGGTCATTCAAGCTGTAGGTGAATTTCTTTCTTTCATTCTTCAGTAGAACATTAATGCAGATTTTGATCTGAATCTAGGGTCCTTGTGGTGGTGACAGGTTTTTTTTAGATTAAAAACCCCACTGGTATCCAGTATTAAAGGGATAGTTCACCCAAAAAGAAAATGTTCCTGTTAATTTACTCACTCACTGGTCCTTCAAGATGCAGGTGACTTTTCTTTCTTCAGTAGAACATTAAATAAGGGTTTGAGTTGAATCCAGGCTCCTTGGATATTCATATATTGGCAGTGAATGGTAACTGTTGTTTTAGATCAAAAATCCCACTGATATCCAGTGCTAAAGGGATAGTTCACCCAAAAATGACATGTTTCTGTTAATTTACTCACCCACACCCAGGCTCCTTGGATATTCATATAATGGCAGTAAATGTTGAATGTTTTTTAGATTAAAAATCCCACTGATATCCAGTTTTAGAGGAATAGTTAACCAAAAAATGACATTTTTCTGTTAATATACTCGCCCACATGGTCATCCAAGATTTAGGTGACTTTCTTTCTTTCTTTCTTTCTTTCTTCAGTAGAACATTAAAGAAGGTTTTGAGCTGAATCCAGGGTGCTTTCTTGATTCATATAATGGCAGTCAATAGTAATAGGTTAGTTTTTAGATTGAAAATAAAAACCAAATCTATAACTATGGCTTCTGATGACACACTGAGGTCTTGTAAAGTAAAATGATCACTCCATGTAAGAAATTGGACATTGTTTATCATATTATTAGCTTTAATTCACAGCCTGCACTGTAAAAAAAAAACATAATTTTATGGTGGCAGCTGGGGTGCCGGAAAAAAAAAACGTAACATAATGACCGTTAAATTACAAAAATGTACTGTTTTATAACAGAGGTTGAATTACAGAATTTTACCAGAAATTCAAATTTAAGGAAATTTCTGTAATTTAATGTCCGTCATTTTACAGTACATTTTTGTAATTTAACAAGTGTTATTTTACTTTTTTTTTTTCGGCACCCCTGCTGCCGGAAATAAACCTTAAAATTACAGATTTTTTTTTACAGTGTGGTCAAACAGATCTCGGTGCATGTGTGAATGTAATCTGATTGTAGTCAAAGCAAAAGTGCGAGAGCTGGTGATGTAATTACCAATATCTGTCAACAAATGACATCACTTGACCTCCCATCCAATCGCTCTCCCTCACTCTTTTGTCATCAAAAGCAACTGGACTACAATTGGATTACAGTCGCACATGCACCGACAGCTGTTTGACCAAGTTGTAGATTTTCACAGACTAATCGTTTCACTTTACAAGATCTCAGTGTGCCATCAGGGGCCCTGGCTATTTATTTGGCCTTATTTGTATGTGTTTATTTTGAAATTATTATTACGCTTATGCATATATTTATATAAGGATATTCAATTCAATTATTTATTTCTACAGTGCTTTTACAATGTAGAATGTGTCAAAGCAGCTTAACATTGAACATTGAAACTCTCAGTCCAGTTTTCAGAGTTGAAGTTTACACTTCTGAAAGTCCAAACACTGAAGAGCAAATCCATCGAGTGTGTTCTACAGGTGGTTTGTCAAGCCCACTCACCTGTGTGGAGAACACTCATGCATCATACCGTTATGTGATGCATTGAGTGTGTGCTTTGCTAAAAAGATAGGTCTTTAATCTAGCTTTGAACTGAGAAAGTGTGTCTGAGCCTCGGACATTATCAGGAAGGCTATTCCAGAGTTTAGGGGCCATAAATGAGAAGGTTCAACCTCCTTTAGTGGACTTTGATATTCTGGGTACTACCAAAAGCCCTGAGTTTTGAGATTATAATGCTGTGTTCACACCATACGCGGAAGAAGCGTCAAGCCCAAGTGATTTACATGTTAAGTCAATGCAAACGCGAGAATAGACATCATTCGGCGCGATACGCGCAAATGGCGCTGTGCGAATTACGCGAATTGTGCAAATGACGCGAATGGCGCGGATGGCGTGACGCGAATTGAACGTTTTGCGCATTTGACGCGCTTAACTCGAAAAACGCATGAATTGCTCGAGTTCAAAAATCTGAACTTCTGCGGACATTCACGCCGCGTTAACCAATCAAAAGCTTGCTCTTGTGGGGGCATGATTATGACGTAGCACCTGTTGTTGGTGTCCCAGTGGAAATCCTCAAGCCGACACCGACAACAGTTCATCAAACTGGGCTCGGCTCAGTCAGAAGCACAGCTGAAAGCCTTCATCATCCAGGTTAAGTTTCAGGAGAAGTTGGGTGCACTCACAGAGCTGGGTGCACCTCTGAAAGGATCTAGTGGACTCATACACTGCTCCAAACGTATCAACGCTGTTTTTCAGCCTTCATAAAAGCACATAAACACAGTCTTTTTCTCAATAAAATCCATGTTAGCCATTTAGCAACGAAGCTACAGTCACCGGGCAGACAGAAGCCCTGCCCATGACACGAATCGGCGTCTGTTCTGAAAGTGAATTTGACGTGCGAATGAAGCGGATTTGACGCGCGAATGAAGTGGAGTTTGACGAGCGAATGAAGAGAGTAAACTCAAATGTTCACGCGTCTATTTACGTGCGAATAACGCAATTTATCCGAGTGTTCCGCGTCTGGTGTGAACGCAGCATTATGATTAGATTAGGTTATATTGTAGCAAGACAGAAGGTTGGCTAGATAAACAGAAGCTAATTTATTTAAAGCTTAATAGGTAAGAAGCAATATTTTATAATATTCATATATTATCACTATTTCCTGCCAATATAGGAACCACCAAGGACCACAGATTCAGCTCAAAATCTACTGAAGAAAAAACCTCACCTACATCTTGGATGACCTGAATGGATGAATAAATAAAGGGGTAGTGCAGGGTGTATTTTAAGGCTTGGTTTATGTGGTGCATAGCAATGTGTTCTGAACTTGGAGGAATGTGGCAAGGCTTTGGTTTAGGGGTAGGGGTGGGACCATGCTGTATATCAAGCAGTTTGTACTGTATAAAATGCATTACGCCTGTGGAAGGTCCCTGTAAACAACCAATAGCAATGTGTGTGTGTGTGTGTGTGTGTGTGTGTGTGTGTGTGTGTGTGTGTTGCTCCATAAGTGTGGGCATGTGTCATCATGAGTGCCCATTTGAGCAAAGCATTGGCTTCCTGTCTGGCAGAGTGTGATTGATTTTAAAGGCTGGTGTGGTACCTGAGGACTGATAACCAGGAAGAGGACTTACCTCGCTGACTTGTGCGGGCAGTTATTGGAAAAGATGGGGCTTCCAAGACGGATATACTATTCAGTGACTTCGGTGGTGTTAGCAGAAGCAATTAATCTCTCTACCTAACCGGACCTGCTGGTACTGATGTCTGCTTGTTAAGTCACTCATCACAGTTTCCGGGACCCAAATGCTGTTAGACTTCTGCTGTATGCCCTTATTCACTAATCCCTCCACTAATATATAGTCTGCTTAATGTCTGCATGAAGCGGAAGCTGTGACTGTTTTTATTTCCATATTGAGAAGCAGTTCCTATAGAAACAAAATATGAAATGAGAAAACAGTGGGCGTGACTTGTTTTTTTCTACTGTGAGCTGATTGGATGTAGTAAAGAAGGCATTTCATTCAGAAAGATGGGGAAAGTATTCAGGGAGAGTTATTACAACCTAACAGACTCCTTCTGCTCATCTTTTCTGTTTGTTGTCAAAACTGACAGCTGGAGGGGCGTGGTTAAGTATGTTAGCCACGCCCAATACCTCAGACATAATTTCAACTGAAAACAAACAGGAAGTGCATTTTCAGATTTCAATTTTAGATTACAGCAGCAAACAATTTTTTTTCTTAATGACATGCACAAATGAATTGTTCAGCACAAAGCTAGCAACAAAATCAATATGGTTACTTTTGATTTCTTGTGTACTTTGAGTCTGATGTCACTCATCACAGTTTCTAGGATCCAAATGCTGTCAGACTTTTGCTGTATCCCCATTTTTACTAATCCCTCCACTTAAAGGTGATAGCGGACGTGCCTGCTGATGTCAATTCCTGGTCTTCAATTTGCGCGATCATAACTAACCAATCATAATTCATGCGATCATAAGCACCTACAACCCTCCTCTTGACCTTGTGCGATCATAAGCACACCCTCCCCCCCCTTTACTTTGCACAATCATAAGCACACTCCCACACTAATTTACTGTCATCATTCATTCATTCATTTTCTTTTCGGCTTAGTCCCTTTATTAATCCGGGGTTGCCACAGCGGAATGAACTGCCTATACATAGCAGATGCCCATCCAGCTGCAACCCATCTCTGGGAAACATCCATACACACTCATTCACACTCATACACTACGGACAATTTAGCCTACCCAATTCACCTATCACACATGTCTTTGGACTGTGAGGGAAACCGGAGCACCCGGAGGAAACTCACGCGAACACAGGGAGAACATGCAAACTCCACACAGAAACGCCAACTGGCCCAGCCGAGGCTCGAACCAGCAACTTTCTTGCTGTGAGGCGACAGCACTACCTACTGCACCACTGCATCGCCAGCCAATTTAATTCAAATATATAAAATATGAACTGATGTATACTTTAAACTTTAATTATATTGTTCAATTAAAATGTTATTTTATTTTTTTATCATCCAGAGTCATCCACCATAATTTTGTTGCTCAAAAGTATCGGTTCAGGCACTGTTTTGGCATCGGTACCATTTTTTAAAGTATCGATTTTAGCACCGATATCGAAATAACCCCGAACAATACCAACCCTACTCAAAACAGTATGCAATTCTGAGTGTGCCTCACACAGGTGAGTGGGCTTGACAAACCACCTGTAGAAAACACACTCTTTCATCTCTCTTACAGTTTAACCAACACTTGCACCGGTTTTTGCACATTTGCACTAGAAACTTTCTTACAATCACTCCATATTTTTACAAACAATACAAATAAACGTTGCACATTTATGAAGTGTGCTTCACGCAGCTGATTGGGCTTGATAAACCACCTGTAACACATTTCTCTCTCCAAAAAATAAAACTAAAACACACTCCTCCCTACTTACTCTAGCACAAAATTTTCTGAACATGAACAGATTCTTTGTATAATTAGCTCTTCTTGTGTGTATTGCCTCTTATTGTCGAATCACTGAATGCCTCCTCAATTGTAAGTCAATTTAGACAAAAAAACGTCTCCTAAATGACTATAGATGTTATAAATGGTATTTCAAGAGTTTCCACTTAGATATGCTTAGCATTTAAGCAGGTTTGGCATGCTGTCCCAGAAGAGAACCCTGAGCTCGGAGATACTTGAGCTCAAGGCTCCCGCCCGGTCAATAAGCATATCAGGGGATCCGAGATCAGGTAGGTCTCGAGAGCTCCCCTTAGAAAAATGGGGGAAAAGGAGGAGATGGGGTGGAAGGGGGGATTCTTCTAAACGAAGATAGAGCAGTAGGGAGAAAATGATCCATATATAGTAAGCTTGGATCGTTCTGATTGGATTATTACTGATTACAGATGAGAAGCCAGACATGCTCAATCATATCACGTGCTCCTCTCGAAATTAGTTTGTGAAACTTCACTTAAATATGGTACATAAATGGTGTATTAATGTTTAATCAATCCAAAATCAATCCCAAGGTGCTTCAGGAGGTAGCTAATGCGTATGTGCTCTTTGGATAAGGGATTCATAAAGATAAACAACAAAAACATGAGTTTAAGGCATTCAAAAAGTACGTAGAAAAATTCCCTGATGAAGGCAAGTGTTGCGAAAAAGGGTTAGTGCTGTTTTTAAAGAACACCCATGTAAATGTATAATACTTATTTAAAACAGAGCTTGGTTTTGAAGTATTCAGCTTGACCGTGTGTAATTTGTGCTTTCAGCCGTGACCTGCGCCGCTCCTCTACCCATCTCCAATGGCCTGCTGGAGGGCCGTGACTTTGAATGGGGCACCAGTGTGAGCTACAGCTGCTCCCCAGGATACGAGCTCTCTTTCCCTGCCATCCTCACCTGTGTGGGCAACGGTACATGGAGCGGAGAGGTGCCCCAGTGCCTGCGTGAGTACTGTACAAACTCTATTAATATTAATCAAACTGACTGCTGCTTCATCCCTGTGGGTGTTTGCAACCCCATGCATGCCAACATTTCCCAAAAAAATAAAAGCAGCAGACAGTTCATCCTTGGTTTTAAAACTATACTTAGTTTGTGTATGCATGCAGTTGAAGTCAGAATTATCAGCCCCCTTGTATATTTTATTTCCCTAATTTCTAACAAAGAGAAGGTTTTTTTCAACATATTTCTAAACATAATAGTTTTAATAACTCATTTCTAATAACTGTTTTATTTTATCTTTGCCATGATGACTACATAATATTTTACTACATATTTTTCAAGACACTAGTATTCAGCTTAAAGTGACATAAATGCTTAACTAGGTTAATTAGGGTACTTAGGCAAGTCATATAACAGTGGACAATCGAAAACACATATAGCTTAAGGGGGGTAATAATATTGACCCTAAAATGTTTTAAAAAAAAATAAAAACTTTTTTTATTATTATTAACTGCTTTTATTCTAGCCGAAACAAAACAAATAAGACTTTCTCCAGAAGAAAAAATATTATAGGAAATACTGTGAAAACTTCTTTGCTCTGTTGAGCATCATTTGGGAAATATTTGAAAAAGAAATGAACCGGAGGGCTAATAATTCTAACTTCAAATGTACGTAAGCATGTGTGCAGCCCTCATCTGACATTATGCAAGAACACAGATGCTCAAAACATGGAGATTGTCTCTGCTTTTTGTTTCTATAGACGTTATGAACAATTAAAATGCCATTTGTAGTTTGAATAGAGTTTGAATGCCATTTTACATGACATTTATTGCCATATACTGAAAGCAGCAACAGATAGTTCACCTCAGATCTGGAAAATACAATAAACAGTCCGAAATTGAACTTTAGAACTAAGCACTTAGGAGTGTTCAGCATCTACATTTAATGATGTTAAAGAGGGTTAACATGTATTAAATAGATTATAAACCTTACCGTTTCATGAGTGAGTGCATATTCTGTGCTTCTGAATGGCTGTATTTAAATGTCTGTCGTGTTTCGTCTGGTGCAATCAGCCAAATTGCTCATCACTGCATATCTCGTCACAAAGCATGTTGTTAGGACACGCGGTTACATGTGGGACTGAATCTGCCTCATTTCGACGTCTGAAATTGTCCACCGAAGGTCACATTTTTGGTCATGGACGCATGCTTTCAGAGCCTTTCTGAATGAATGAATGAAATACGCTGTTTTCCAACAAGGCAACCCAGGGTGCTGAATTATAATTGACTAAACTGGCATTGTGCAGGTTAAATTTGCCTAAACAAAGACAGCGTTCCGGCATGTAAAAGCCATTTTCAAAGCAGAATATCTGACTTCAGCATTGTTTTTCAGTCAAACAAATATGTTCACTTAGGATGTTTCTTAAATATCTGCAGACATATTATGGTATTTTTATGCTGTAGAAAAGTCAAAAACTTACGTACAGCACCTTTAATCTTAAGAAAACTCAAATAATTCAACACTTTACTTTCCTTGAAAACAAATAAAATAACATGCTTACATGAAAAATACATTAAAAACGTGATTTAAGATTGTAACATACCCAACACACATAACTAAAAATCTAGAAATGTTCTCTTATTTTTGTTGCATAGCTGTAGATCACTTAAAAAACGCTGCTTTTTCAAGCTACTTATTTAAAATGAGCTTAATCAACACAATTCTTACAGTTTTTTTGACAACTTAATGGTTTTGTGTTCAAACCATTTTCATTTGTAAAAACAATTAGGTTAACTTAATGGATTTGTGTTGGGTAAACACGAAGGAATTGTGTGGAACCCTACATTTTTCACAGTGATCCATAATTTTGTAGATGTCAGCTAGATCTGCTGGATTTTCTGTTTAGGTGGGCTCAGCGTTGGATATCAGTTCTGTCTGTTCCAGCACATCTGATGCTGTATGATGTTGTGAAACTCCAGACGTGCTATTGAGAATTTAAAGTTTAAAAAGCCTAGTTATCACAAAGGTACCCTTGTTTTAGCCCTCACATGAACAAAAGCAGGCAATGTCTTTTGCTGGAGAAAGAAAGAAAGCGTTCCTCTGACTTTGTCGGGGTGCAGATTTCTTTCCCTTCTCCTTCTTTTCCACTTTTATTTTATATCTTGACAGCATATCTATAATTCATCAAGAAAAGTCAAGTTTGTAGTGCTGGATCTCAGGCGCAGTAGTCTGACCAGCATATTTATGGCGGATCAGACAGTCGGTGACGTCAGCCGTGTGATTGATTTTTCCTCCAGAGAGCCACTGTTTGCCTGACAGTGGCAGGGCTGTGGTGAACGTTCATCACAGAGCTCAGGACTTCCCTCTGTATTCTGTTTAGAATAGCACACAAACACACTATTCCTACTCTTCATGCGCTGTATAACACGTCTGCTTCCGTTCAAACGTGTGAATCTTTTCTCATCTTTTAAAGGGCACCTATTTTACCCTTGTCTCCAGAATGTGTCTGTAAAGTTCCAGCTCAAAATACCCATCAGATAATGGATTATACCTTTTTAAATCTGAGAAATTTGAGCTGCTAGGACATTGTAGCTGTTTTTGTTGCCTTTAATGTAAATGACCACCGTTCCCACGTGCCTGTCAGAGCTGTAGCCTTCACATGGATAAACAGCACAGTGACAGACAAGAATGAAGCAGATCTCCCTAACTTTAGTAGGAACTTTCCCAAGTGTTGTTCAAGCCTTTTTGCAACGATGAGTCACACACACAATGCCATTATAAAGTTTGTGCGCATACACACACACACACACACACACACACGCACGTTTATCTTTGAATTGTTTTTGCACAGCAAATGTGACAGGATACACATTAATATCCACCCCTGTATGGATATCCGTTATGTTCATGTACAAAATAAACCTGATTTAACATCCACAACATCCACCTTCTTTTATAATTGTACTGACACTATGTGGCTGTGTTGATGAACTACAGCAATTTACTGTCTTTATTGCAAACACGCCCTTTTGAAAACATTTTAAATACGTTTTAAACTTGTAAAACTCTATCTTGAGATGCTGATGATCACAGAGAGCCGAACAGATCTTTTAATCCCAGTTGCTTTGCGCACATCCTGTCTTGTTGATATGATTATATGCTTTACTACGGAGACATGTTAAGACGCGGCTGTCAATCAATTTGGTGGGCGGGGAAGACCGTACTCCTTCATCACGTAGTGGTGGGCCTCAAAACTGGAGGGATTTAAATCCTATTTTAAAGTCAGGAAAATAAAAATAAAAAGACTTATTGAGTTTATATCACCCCAATATGACTGTGGACACACTATACATACACACAGTTCTGTCCAAACGGCTTACTACATTACTAAAATAAAGACCTCTACACCTCCACTCTCTAAATGTTGATGTACGGTATTTAGAAGGAAATACCGTACATCAACATTTAGAGAGTGTAGGTGATTTGTGGACGTTTCCTCTGCATTTAATACTGTGAATCCTTTTATTTCAGCAAAGAAACTTGTAGATGAATTTGATGGGAGTCACGGTTTAGTTTTATGGATTTTAGACTTTTTGACATGTAGGCAGCAGAGAGTCATGTTGAATGGAGTGCTTTCAGACATGCTTTTTATATCAATAGGATCTCCAGAGGGTTGAGTACTGTCCTCAATTCTTTTTATATTATACACAAATGAATATCGCAGTACTAAGGACAATTGCCATATAGTCAAATATGCTGTTGACAGTTTTTTTTTATCCTTGTTAACAAATACAGATTGTAATGACAGCGATAATCATGAGTTTTTTAAGTGGTGCAAAGAAGCTGAACTACGACTGAACATCACAAAAGCAAACTGAACTCTTTCTGTGTAGAAATACGTATACTGAGAACTTTTTATACCACCTATATCGAGAGTTTACTAAGCTTTTCCTTTTTATGGACAAAAATCGC
>CAIGQZ010001198.1:1893554-1914823 GCA_903798205.1 Danio tinwini | reverse complement strand
AATCGCCTTCAAAACTTAGTCGAGACTTGCTCTAAGATTATTGGTTTACCTCTGCGGAGTCTAGCAGAGTTACACGAACAGCAAATGATAAGGAAAACTCAGTGTGATAGGAGATGACTCCCATCCTCTAAAGCCTTTTTTTGTTCTGTTGCCCTCTGGAAGAAGGTTTAGAAGCATCAAATGCTCTTCTAACAGATATAAATTTACCTTTGTATCCCACAAGGCAACATGCTTGATTTGACCTTCTGTTTCCACTGTGATAAATAAACCAATTGAAAAGTTTGCATAGATTTTTTATTTTCCTCACAATTCCAACATTTGTGTCACCCTTTTGCCTCTTTCTGGAAAACAGTAGGTCTCCTTTTTATAAGAGTTAATATAAGTTTGAGCTCAAAATGTCTCTAACATTGTAATACATATTTTGAGACATTTTAAGCTTAAACTTATATTAAATCTTGCAATAAATGTCCTTTTTTGGGATGTAATCACTGTTTTTGTGCATCTTTCTACAAGTAAATGAGCCCCTGCTCCCTGCTTCCTTTCCAGAAGAGGGTGGAGCCTTTACAGCATCAAAAGAAGCATCAAATGCTCTTCTAACAGATATAAAATTACCTTTGTTCCTGAGGCAAAAAGGCTTTACAACCTTAAATTTGATCAAGTTTTAAATAAAAAAATATCCTACGTTTTTTAGTACTATTTATGAAGTTATTATGAAGCATGCTGGATTGTGTTTTTTAATACTGTTTGTAAGTGATTCGTCTCTCGATGTGCACGTTGTATCATAAAATGCTACTACCCTAATATAATTGCCCTTGGTGGGATTAATGAAGTTGTTAAACATTATAGATGATTTTTATTATGCGGTCCATTTAACAGGAATTATCACTTTTTTCAGAAAGGATGTCTTAAATTGATCATGTTACAAAAAAAATCTGTTTCCAATAAATAGTTTTTTCACTTTCTATTCATAATAAATGTTTCTTGAGAATCAAATGAATATGTTAGAATGATTCTGAAGGATCATGTGACATTGCACTGCAAAAGGAGATTTTTTTTTGTCTTGTTTCTAGTCCAGATATTTTAAAACTCTTACATCAAGTAGCATTTACTAGACATGCAAAAAATATTGTCTTTTTTCACAAATAATATGTAAAAAATTTTGTATGTTTTTCTTCAAAACAAGCTAAATAATGCTCCAATAGTTGATTATTGTGCTTGTAAAACTCACTTAATTGTTTACATATTATTTAAAAAAAAAAAAATTTTTTTGCTTGTCTAGAAAATGCTTCTTGATTTAAGAATTTTTAGATATAATTTTTGACTAGAAACAAGATGAAACAAGGTGACGCAGTGGCGCAGTAGGTAGTGCTGTCGCCTCACAGCAAGAAGGTCACTGGTTCGAGCCTCGGCTGGGTCAGTTGGTGTTTCTGTGTGGAGTTTTTATGTTCTCCCTGTGTTTGCGTGGTTTTCCTCCGCGGTCCAAAGACATGCAGTACAGGTGAATTGGGTAGGCTAAATTGCGTAAAACATGTGCTGGATAAGTTGGTGGTTCATTCCGCTGTGGAGACCCTGGATTAATAAAGGGAATAAGCCGGAATAAACGAATCAATGAATGAATAAACAAGATGAAAAATCTAAGTATGAAAAGCAGTGTGAAGACTGGAGTATTATTTCTGAGAGTTCAACTTTAATCCCAGAAATAAATTACATTTTAAAAATATTTTACAAAAAGCTAAATCGTTGAAGTGTTTAACATTATTATTGTTTTTTACTTTATTATCTATCAAATAAGTCCAATCCTGGAGAGCATAAAATACTTCTTTCACAAAAGTTGAAATCAGCAGTGTATAATGTGCACAGTATGCAATTTTCTCTATGCATAAAATATCTGGATGACCTACAACATTTGCCAAAGTGTGCTGTATAAATACAACACGCACACTGTGTGAAATAAGGTATCCCACAAGGCAACATGCTTGATTTGATCTTCTGTTTCCACTGTGATAAATAAACCAATAGAAAAGTTTGCATAGATTTTATATTTTTTCCTCACAATTCCAACAATTGTGTCACCCTTTTGCCTCTTTCTGGAAAACAGTAGGTCTCCTTTTTATAAGAGTTAATATACGTTTGAGCTCAAAATGTCTCTAACATTGTAATACATATTTTGAGACATTTTGAGCTTAAACTTATACTAAATCTTGCAATAAATGCCTTTTTTTAGGATGTAAACACTGTTTTTGTGCATCTTTCTACATGTAAATGAGCCCCTGCTCCCTGCTTCCTTTCCAGAAGAGGGTGGAGCCTTTACAGCATGTGCCTCAGATACTCCTACAAAAAAACAACCATCTGCATGTGTTTTTAAAATATTCATTTATTCATTCATTTTCTTTCGGCTTAATCCCTTTATTAATCTGGGGTTGCCACAGCGGAACGAACCGCCAACTTATCCAGCATATGTTTTACACAGCGCATGCCCTTCCAGCTGCAACTCAGTAGCGGGAAACATCTATACACACTCATTCAAACACATACACTACAGCCAATTTATTCAATTCGCTTATACCGGCACATGTGTTTGGAATGTGGGGGAAACTGAAGCACCCGGAGGAAACTCGTACTAACACAGGGAGAACATTCAAACTCCACACAGAAATGACAACTGGCCCAGCAGGGACTCGAATCAGCATCCTTCTTGCTCTGAGGCGACAGTGCTAACCCATGAGCCACCGTGTCGCCCTTTAAAAATTTTAGTGTCTAAATTCTTTAGTGTAAAAATTCTAGTGTCTTTTTTGTTCACATTATATTCATAACAGAATTCTGAAAAACTTGATTCTTGCGAATCAAATCAGTATGTTAAAATGATTCTGAAGGATAATGTGGCATTTGAGGATTGGAGCAATGATTCTGAGAGTTCAGTTTGGGTGGAGCTTTTACAGCTTGTAACTTGGATACTCCGGCAAAAAAAATATCTGCATGTGTTTTAAAGCCTTGTCAGTTTAAAAGCTTGAAAAAGGGCAATCTGAGCACACAGAACATGAAATGTGCAAAGCAGTCAGAAGTTGAATGTTGGTTATGGGATATCAGGAATATTGTAAAATGTTCATTCACCATTCAAATTAGGAACTATTAGCCCTACTTAATTATTAGCCCCCCTGTATTTTTATTTGCCCAATTTCTATTTAACAAAAAGAGGATTTTTCTAAACATAATAGTTTTAATAATTAATTTCTAATAAAGATTTCTTTTATCTTTGCCATGATGACAATACATGGGACATTCTACCAGAAACGAACATTTGCACTTATAAAACACGTGACAGGGCCTGACTTAAGCTTGTCGTCCTCAAAAGAATCATACAAAAACAAGCAGTCATAGCCTTAAACGTTTATTGCACGTTTATTGTTAACATAAACATGGGGACAATTGTACATTTATTTGTATTATATATTTGTAGTATTTATTTGTAGAACTTATTTATAATTTCATGTTTTTAATGAATTGATGTGAGTGATAACAACTTAAACTTGCTATTTCTGAAGTTTTTCTTTTCTGGTAAACAGTTTTTAGCATAACAAAACTATTAAAGCTGTAGGTTCAATTTGGCTGAGGACAATGACAGGGTTTGTACATGTGTAAAGTGTTTTTAATAAAGAAAAAAATCTAAATGAATGACATAATCCGTTACAAAACAACTCCATCCAGAACAACCATTTAGACAGACATTTTTGGGATGAAATATTTTTTATTCACTGTATTTATGTTTTTATTTCAGGGACAGATAATGGACGTTTCTGGTGGAATGTCCCACATAATATTTTACTAGATAATTGTCAAGATAGTATTCAGCTTAAAGTGGCATTTAAAGGCTTAACTAGGTTAATTAGGCAAGTTAGGGTAATTAGGCAAGGCATTGTAAAACAGTTGTTTGTTCGGTACACAATAGAAGAAAAATATATTTCTCGGGGATAATAATATTGACCTTAAAAGTGCTTAAAAAATTTATTTCTAGCCGAAGTAAAACAAAAAAGACTTTCTCCAGAAGAAAAAATATTACAAGAAATACTGTAAAAAAAAATCCTTGCTCTGTTAAACATCGTTTGGGAAATATTTAAAAAAGACCAAAAAAAATCATTGGAGGGCGAATAATTCTGACTTCAGCTGTATAAATAAGGACATAATCAGACTCCTTTAATGATGACAGTAATGCATGCGTAGTTGGTTTACAATGACAAAGCTTTCAGCATCATTCATCATGGCTAACCATTAAAAATAATTTTGTCAATAATGTTTGTTTCCCTCAGCTAAGTTCTGTGGAGATCCCGGAACCCCAGCATTTGGCTCAAGGGAAGGCCGCAGCTTCATCTACCAGTCCGAGGTGTCATTTAGCTGCATGGCTCCCTACATCCCAGTGGGCAGCACCACACGCATCTGCCAGACTGATGGCACCTGGAGCGGATCCCAGCCTCGCTGTATAGGTAAATCAATTATACTGACACCGTTTGCATGTCTTTAAACTATATGTTCAATCCTCAGTGAACCAGACTGCCATAATAATTGTTATAAGCATGTATATCGAAACCTAATAACCCTAAAACCGGATAATCATCCAGCTGAAACTGACCGCTAACCGTCCTGCTAACTCTGCTAAGCGAAAAGCAATTACAGTCACTTAAATCATTTGTCTACTTAATGTTTCACGCTTCAGCTCAGCGAAAAAGTCAGGAGATTAAAGGCATAGTTCACATGAAAATTACATTTACTCACTATTTA
Organism: Danio tinwini; assembly: GCA_903798205.1. Lineage (NCBI taxonomy): Eukaryota > Metazoa > Chordata > Actinopteri > Cypriniformes > Danionidae > Danio > Danio tinwini. Next base: position 1,910,050 of record CAIGQZ010001198.1, on the reverse strand, counting down.
CTCTTTCTAAAGGTGATGAGTTTCTTTCTTCTGTTGAATACTAAAGAAGATATTTTGAGGAAAACTGAAAGCCTGTAACCATTGACATGCATAGTAGAACAAACTATGACAATGCTATGGAAGTCAATGGTTACAGGTTTTCAGCATTCATCAAAGTATCTTCGTTTGTGTTCAGCAAAAGAAAGAAATTCACAAATGGTTGGAACAAGTAGGAGTGTAAAGGATCAACAGTTGATCCGTGATTTATACAGATCACAACTTACGATTCTAATCCAACGCAATCTCACAGCAGTTCGTAACTTTTGATTTAGTAGCTAATTCGTATGAATTTGTACGATCTAATTCGTACAAATAGGTATGATTTGCTCATCACCCAATGACGGTTGGGGTTAGGGGTGGGGTTAGGTGCCACGCCTCCTTTTTAAAATCGTACATTTTCGTACGACTGAACTCGTACGAATTCATACGAATTAGCCACTAAACTGACAAAACGTAACATACTTACGTCTCCTCGTGAGATCAGGCTGATCACACGTGACCCGCAGATTAATTCTATTTGTTTTTACTTGTAGATTAATTCCTAAATTTGTAACGATCGCAGAAAGATCGCCTCTCACATCATTCAAATCACATGTATGAAAGCATTTAGATTTCCTGTAAATTATAATTATGACAGACGTTGTGGTGGGTTATTCGAGATGTGGTGGGTTTCTTGGGTTATTAAAGGTGTTTCCTGTCACTACTTGTTTAGCCTGCAATAATGCATTTAGTGTAAGCTGCACAATTAATCAACACACATGCAACATAAATTATAAATGATAGTGATTTGCATATGTTTTATTAATCATTCGAATCGCTGCATTCAAATCTGTGTTTGAAAAACGCAAAAATCAAAAAAGAGATTGAGTCTTTAGTCTTTTGAGTTAGTTCTGAAGTTACAAACAGTCAAATAACACAGAAGTACTGGGAGAACAGTTTATGGTTTAGATATAAGTAGGGCCAGACAGAATCTGTGGAGATTTTTTGCTATTTCTGCGGAGAATTTTGTAAAAACTCTGCTGATTTATGCAGAAATATTTTGGGAGTATTGCAACTAAAAACTTAATATATAAAATAAAAATAATAGCTTTTTAGCTTTTATTTAATGTTTACAATGAAAATCTAATTAGATGCACTTATTTGGTAAACAAAGCAAGTCTATCATATAATATGTCTACTAAAATACAGAAAATATTGCTTTACAAACTGTATTGTACATTAATCATATGAATATTTTCATATTAATCAATAATGTTACTAAAATTTATTAAAAAACTGAATAAATATTTACACACATTTACACAAGTAAATATATAGACTCAGTGATGGGCTAAAAATCTGTGGAAATCTGTGGATTTCTGTGTGCGCATATTTTGTGTGGGCCTAGATAAAATAACTGATGTTCATGGTAAAGATTAAAATTGCCATCATATGCATTTAACTTGATGCTCAAAAATGAAAGTTGTAGGCAGCAATAACTTTAACCAATAGGTGGCGACAACCAGCCATCAAAAATGCCACTGAATAATTCTTCAAAAATGATCATCATGAAAGTTTTATGAGTGAATAACTGAATCATTTATTGAAAATGAGACAAAATAAATATGGGTTGTAAAAATGATTATGTTAGATTTCTACATTTAGCATTATCAGCAACAGTAGTAGTAACAGTGAATTTTTCACAGTACTGAATACATTTATTTTTATTAAGCTGATTATTTCTTCATTTTATTTTTAATAAAGTTACAGGTTCGCAGTTCTGTTTGTTAATACCAAAAGTTTCATGCTTCGCCTTGAAGAATCCCCCTTCCACCCCTACTCCTCCACCTTTCCCTTTATAGGGTGGCATGGTGGCTCAGTGGTTAGCACTGTTGCCTCACAGCAAGAATGTCACTGGTTCAAGTCCTTAACAAGCCAGTTGTCGTTTGTGTGCAGAGTGTACATGTTGTCCTCATGCTCGCGTGGGTTTCCCCCTGGTTCTCCGGTTTCCTCCCACAGTTCAAAAGCATGCATCATAAGTGAATTGATCAATCTAAATTAGCACTATAGTCAAGCTCTTAACCAGCAGTATATCTCTATATAGAAATTTATAATCTCATTAGCTCTAAATAAGGGGGGAGTTTTCAAGACCTACCTGAGCTCAAACTCCCCTCTTACCCTGCAAACGGGAGGGAGCCCCAGGCACGAGGAAATTATGAGCTCAGGGCTCTCTTCTGGGACAGCATGTCAAACTCGCTTTATAATTAATAAGTGCGAACTCTTGAAAAAAACATTATGTCATCCGAACTGTGAGGTTTGTGATCCGTTACACCACTAGCAACAAGGGTGAGCAAATAATGACAGATTTTTCATTTTTTGGGGGGTGCAAACTATGCCTTTAATTTCTTGGTTTATTTTTAAGGTTTCCTGTTTTTAATTTTGAGTGAACTATCCCTTTAAGCTAGTTGGTCAGAATTGTGAGTTTTGTCTCGAATTATGGTTTCCAGTGTCTCCATTTTTTTAAGTCTCATGACTGCCACCCACAATAAAAAACTCCTTTGGTCTTATTTGTAGCCCACAAACAAACTCAAAAGTATTTATCAGCAACAACCCCATCGAAATCAATGCCCTCCTACAGTTCAGACCAGTGTGACCCAAGCAAACCTGATGCTGTATTGACACAATAATGGTGGGAAATAACAGAAACCCTCCTTTAGTGAGCTCAGAACAAGAGGAGTGGGAACAGTTGGCAGATCAGGAGGACAGACAGAGTAAGAAGTGCGAAACGGAGGCCAGGGAAAACTAAATTGCTTGAGAAACGACAACTTGACTGCTGGCAATGACATCTGTTGTGAAGTTATTATTGTCCTCTCTGCAGCTCGCCTCAAGTCCTGTGACCTTATCAAAGTACTGAGAATTGTTTGTTTCTGTGTATACAGTATAAATACATTAACAAGTAGAATAAATTAACATATACGTGTTTTTAAGTGAATCGTAATGCAATTAAAAATGTGTCTTTGCATTCTGGGTCTGTTTGGATCAAAGTATTGTTATTTTATGATTTAAAAAGCCATACTGTTTTTAATTAGTATTTTTTATGAACGAGTAATTGTGGAGGAAACATCTTTTTTGAGTGGTATTAAACATACTCTCACTTTATTAGGTACACCTGTCGAACTGCTCGTTAACGCAAATTTCTAATCAGCCAATCACATGGCAGCAACTCAATGCATTTAGGCATGTAGACATGGTCAAGACGATCTGCTGCAGTTCAAACCGAGCATCAGAATGGGGAAGAAAGGTGATTTAAGTGACTTTGAATGTGGCATGGTTGTTGGTGCCAGACGGGCTGGTCTGAGTCTTTCAGAAACTGCTGATCTACTGGGATTTTTATGCACAACCATCTCTAGGGTTTATAGAGAATGGTCTGAAAAAGAAAAAATATCCAGTGAGCAGCAGTTCTGTGGGCGCAAATGCCTTGTTGATGCCAGAGGTCAGAGGAGAATGGTCAGACTGGTTCCAGCTGATAGAAAGGCAACAGTAACTCAAATAATCACTCGTTACAACCGAGGTCTGCAGAAGAGCATCTCTGAACACACAACACGTCCACCGTTGAGACGGATGGGCTACAGCAGCAGAAGACCACAGCGGGTGCCACTCCTGTCAGCTAAGATCAGGAAACTGAGGCTACAATTCACACAGGCTCACCAAAACTGGACAATAGAAGATTGGAAAAACGTTGCCTGGTCTGATGAGTCTTGATTTCTGCTGCGACATTCAGATGGTTGGGTCAGAATTTGATGTCAACAACATGAAAGCATGGATCCATCCTGCCTTATATCAACACTTCAGGCTGGTGATGGTGGTGTAATGGTGTGGTGGATATTTTCTTTGCACACTTCGGGCCCATTAGTACTAATTGAGCGTCATGTCAATGCCACAGCCTACCTGAGTATTGTTGCTGACCATGTCCATCCCTTTATGACCACAGTGTACACATCTTCTGATGGCTACTTCCAGCAGGATAACGCGCCATGTCATAAAGCGAGAATCATCTCAGACTGGTTTCTTGAACATGACAATGAGTTCACTGTACTCAAATGGCCTCAACAGTCACCAGATCTCAACCCAATAGAGCACCTTTGTGATGTGGTTGAACGGGAGATTCGCATCATGGATGTGCAGCCGACAAATCTATCATGTCAATATGGACCAAAATCTCTGAGGAATATTTCCAGTACCTTGTTGAATCTTTGCCACAAAGGATTAAGGCAGTTCTAAAGGCAAAAGGGGGTCCAACCCGGTACTAGTAAGGTGTACCTAATAAAGTGCCCAGTGAGTGTATACTACATGTACAGTATATATAAATTATCCCTTTGAGATGAATGGTTGATAAAATATTGAATTTATAACTCATGGTTGCTCAAAAACGGTCATATTTATATCTAACAAGACAAAGCACATTAATTTAACTTGGATGCACGTTCACTTTCAGATAAAACAGTGGTACATTTTTCATGCTGCAGTGGTTTGTCAATAGGCCTGCATATATACATTTTTATCAACTAAATTCAGGTCCCCAAAAATGTGTGAAATATAAGGAAGGTTAAATATATTTTCCAAAAACTCTTTGACACTAACATAACTTTTCAGGTAAAAGTAAAGAAAAGAAATTCATAGCTGAATACTTTTGAATGGTTGGAAATTAAGGAAAAAAATGAATTGCATTGTTTATTCTTATAACATATGCAAAATGTTGTTCTCTTACTTAAAACAATCTCTTCTTCCTGGTTAAAACTGACCCCAATGCATTTTGAAGGTTATCCTACATTTAATACAAATATTTTAAAAATGCCTTCATTATAAATACTGTCATCCATACTATTTTTAAACGTGTGAAACAGTGAAATATGAAGTATTCTTATGAATTTAAAGCCTCTTTCACAGCATTTAGGCTACATTACCTGTAAGAAATGTTCAGTAAAGCCAACAATATTTAAAGGCTGTAGTTGAAACGTAAAAACAGGAGTCTGAATTGTGTTGGTGTTTTCAAAACTCGTTCAAGTCTCTTTAGAATAGATTTTAAGTCCTGTGATGTCTTTGACATTTTATAGTTATTATAATAGGGCAGCATGGTGACTCAGTGGTTAGCATTTAGATTGAGTTGTGAACTAAAATTAGCCATGGTGTATGAGTGTTTGTGAATATGAGAGAGTGTGTGTGTGTGTGGGGGGGGTGTCACGAGTTAGTGTACTTGTATTTAAGTGTACTTGTTGCTATGGCTGGAAGGGCATCCACCACATACAATAAAACAAATGCCAGAGTAATTGGTGGTTCATTCCGCTGTGGCGACCCCTGATAGAGGGCTAAGCTGGAGGAAAGTGAGTGAGTGTTATTAAAATGGTTGTCTTTGCTTTCTTTTAATTTGTACCTACTTCTGTGTAAAGCATTTTGAGATGTACATACATTCATTCATTCATTTTCTTTTAGGCTTAGTTTCTTTATTAATCTGGGGTCACCACATCGGTATGAACCGCCAACTTATCCAGCATATGTTTCACGCTGCGGATGCCCTTCCAGCTGCAACCCATCACTGGGAAACCATACACACTCATTCACACACATACAATATGGACAATTTAGCTCAAACCAGCAACCTTCTTGCTGTGAGAAGACATTGCTACCCACTGCGCCACTGCGTCGCCCTTGAGATATACAGTTGAAGTCTAAATTATTTGCCACCCAAATGATGTTTAACAGAGCAAGGAATTTTTCACAGTATTTCCTATATTATTTTTTCTTCTGGAGAAAGTCTTATTTGTTTATTTCAGCTAGAATAAAAGCAGCAGTTTTTTAAGCCATTTTAAGGTCAATATTATTAAACATTTTAATATTTAACGTTTGCATTTTTTTTCCGGTTGTCTACAGCAGTGGTTCCCAAAGTGGGGGTTGGGATCCTCCGGGGGGTCACGGAACAATGAGCATCACGGGGGTCATGGGGGTCGCTTTGTGATTTCCAAAAATCGAATTCATTTTTTTATTAAGCTACTAAAATTACCATATTTCATCCATAACCTACAGAAGATAAAAATGAGTAGTAAATAGTTACATTAAAAAAACAACATGAAAATAAAAAAGGGCAGCACAGCACATTGATTTCTTTGATTTTATGGCACCAACTTTCTGACACCTTTACGGCACTCACATACATCCAAAATAAATACAGGCTACAACTGAACATGAAGGATGGTTTCCGAGTGGCGGTCTTCAAAATTAAATAATGAATAGACTTGGGACTATTGGTGTGTGTGTGCCGTTGTCTGCAAGGTTTATATATTTAAAACCACCTCAGAGGATATTGTGGGATCTCTACAAGTCCCGAAACATGCAAGCCAGTGGCAACAACGGCGAGGAAAAAACTTCAGCAATTGAGTAAGTGAAGGATAAAAACCATGAGAAAAACCAGGCTCAGTTGGCCACGACCATTTCTCCTATGGCCAAACCTCTTGTGCAGAGCTGCAGTCTAGCGGCTGGAGGCTGGAGAACGCTGGACCTCAGCGAAAACTAGGCTGTCCCTGGAGGTCACAGGAGTCAGATGCATGCTCTCACTCCTCCATGACTACCACAGCTGCTACTCAGGATATGGCCTGGTCTGGGATTGTGGAACCTTGAGATCATCTCTTTACAGGTCTTGGATTGCATCAGTGGTGCTGCATAATCTCTGGGGGCCTGGTGATGAGAATAATTATGAGAATAATTAGCGTAGCTGCTGTTCATAGTGTGTATAAACGAGATGCGTGGAGCACACTCATGCATAATACCGCTATGTGATGCATTGAGTGTATGCTTTACTAAAAATATAGGTCTTTAATCTAGTTTTGAATTGCGAGAGTGTGTCTGAGCTTCGGACATTATCAAGAAGGCTATTCCAGAGTTTAGGAGCCATAAATGAGAAGGCTCGACCTCCTTTACTCGACTTTGCTATTCTAGGTACTACAGAAGCCCTGAGTTTTGAGATCTTAAAGAGCGGGTTGGATTGTAGCGAGACAGAAGGTTGGTTAGATAAACAGGAACTAGATTATCTTAAAGCTTTATAGGTAAGAAGCAATATTTTATATTTAATACAAAACTTAAAAGGCAGCCAGTGTAAGGAGGATAACATTGAGGAGATATTATCCAATTTTCTAGACCTGGTAAGAACTCTGGCAGCTGCATTTTGTACTAGCTGAAGTTTGTTAATAGAGGATGTTGGGCAACCAGCAAACAGAACATTACAGTAATCCAGCCTAGAAGTCATAAAAGCATGGACTAGCTTTTCTGCATCTGAGATGGATAGCATACTTTGCACTGTAACTAAGCAAAATTTCTCAGATGAAAAAAAGCAGTTTTGTGACATGGGATATATGATTATTAAAAGTTAAATTCCTGTCTAATATAACACCCAGATCTTTTATAGTAACGCTAACTTTTTATCCCTCTACTTGTAGGTTGAGTTGTGAGATCCGCTGTGTACAGGATTTAGGCCCAATAAGTAATAATTTTGTTCTGTCTAAGTTTAAAAGAAGAAATGTGTTGGTCATCCAGTCTTTAGAATCTTTAATGCACTCAGTTAGCTTAGACAGTTCAGACATCTCATCAGGTTTAGTTGAAATATATAATTGAGAAAGAATGTTTGGAAACATGTTAAAAAAAATCTTTCCATTGAACATGGGAAAACATACAGGGGGGCTAATACATCTGACTTCAACTGTACCTTTAAAGGCACTATAGAAAATAAAGATAATTTATGTTGCATCTTAAGCTTCCTCAGTGCAAACTCTGTTTCTCCATGGGCTTCTTTCAGGTTGTGCCCTTACAGATTTTGCCCTTGTTTCTTTTAGCCAGAGGATCCTCACTGGAGGCTCTCTGTAAAGCTGCTTCAGGGCACCATAGAGACCAACACAAACTGAATCAGATTTTATTCACAAAGACTTGCTTATCTCTTTGAAGAAAGTACCTTATTTACCTCCTGTAGCTCTTTCCCTGTGCGCATGAACTGGCCGTATTACAGCCGCATCCATTTCTCCATGTCTTATTAACAAAGTCTGCTCCCACTGTCCCCCGAAGTACAGTGTTTATCTGATTAAACTCCTCGCTTTATATATCCATGAGGGAGTCCTTCTCCTAACATCAATAAATACATCAATAATTGTTTTTAATTGAGCAAGTAATTGAATAAATGGTCCCAGCTCCGCGAGGCCATTATTGAGGAGCCGTGAACAGCCAGCAGGAGATTCGGATGAGCTCTGATTGGCGTTTTAAAGCATTTAGTGCACTGCGCCGATGGAAGATGTCAGCCGTGGCCCCAAAGCAGGTGTAATCATTTAGCAGTTTCGACGAAGTCTCATATTAAACCCTCAAAGACAATGAAAAAGACAACGGGCGCAGATTAAGTGCTCGGAAATGCCACTGCATATTTATCCACGCCAGTGTTTATAGAATGAATCTTATTGGCTGTTTTTAACTTAGGGCATGTCCACGCTAATACGTTTTTTTAATAAAAAACACATATTTTGCTCTGTTTTGGCCTTCTATCCAATCTGAGACGGCATTTTTAAGAAATGAAAACGCTGTGCAAAGTGGTAAACTCTGAAAATGCCATTTTTGTTTTGGCACGGTTGCTCATTGGTTAGCACGGTCGCCTCACAGCAAGAAGGTCGCTGGTTTGAGTTCCGGATGAACCAGTTGGCATTTCTGTGTGGAGTTTTCCGGTTTCCCCCACAGACCAAACACATGCGCTATAGGAGAATTGGATGAAATTAATTGGCCGTAGTGTATAAGTGTGTGTAAATGAGTGTGTATGGGTATTTCCCAGGACTGGGTTGCAGCTGTGTAAAACATTTTGCTGGAATCATGGGCACCACTAGAGGGGAAAGTTAGGATGATTCTAAGGGCTCACGCCATTTTGATACTATATGAGATCCCACCAGAAACAGCCCCCCCACATCCCCGCTCTTCACTTTTGTCTACGAACCCCCCACCCCCCGGTCCCCCTTCACTGTTGTCTGTGACACAACCTCCTCTCCCGCAGTTCATTTACGTCTGCGACAACGCAACATTACAACCACACTCCAGCTCTTAATATTTTCATAGAGCCCTTACTGGCCAGTGGCACCCCTGAATGGAATAGTTGTTGGTTCATTCCACTGTGACAACCCCTGATACATAAGGGACTAAGCTGAAGAAAAATGAACGAATCTGTTGCAGTGTGGTGTATGAAAACGGAGGCTTTCGAAAACGATTTTAGTCATGTGCTGCAGTCATGTGACCAGTTCAGCTGAATAATTGATCCCTGAGCCATTTTGATTTACAGTTTTGAATCCTGAATCCAGTTCAATCCATGCCTTATTCAATGAGATTGATGTTTAAATTATTAAATAGGATAATCTGTAAAATGTTTTAAATAATTATATAATTTTTATTTATTTTTTGTTATTGCTTTTTAATTGTTAAAGTTGTTCATTCAAATAAAAACAACTAATTGGAGATTTATATCCCCTTGTCCTTTTTGAACTAGCATTACACTAGAATCCCCTAACTACCCCATCCCAGCTGTTTAAAGAAATAGTTGAGTACATTTTTAATGAGCTGAATTTTTACTTTTACTTGAGTAGATTTATAGACATGTAACTTTACTTTTACTTAAGGGTTCCATGAAATTAAAATAATTTTTTTTTTTATGTTAGTATCAGTATTGTTAGTTTATAGCAGGGGTCATCAACTAAATTTGTCAGAGGGCCAGAGTTTTACTAGACAGTCTCCTTAGGGGGCCGAACCCCCAAGAAGAAAATCAAATAAAAATCTCATTTTGGCTTAACATTATATTTAATGTTTATACTTTTTCAATTTCATTACAAAACTGAAGGCATTTGATTCAGGCTCCCATCACCTATACCACAGTCAACCACTAGGAGTGATAGATATTTAGCCTCAACTCAATTAGGCTAAATCAACAAGGGGAAATGTAACTTTAGCCATTGATTGAGCACTGTGAGTAGCGCATTTCAGCATTGTGATTTGAATTCAAGCCCACTTAATCATTTGATGTGCGAACATTATTTGTGACCTGTTTTGTTCTGGTACCAGGTTATTTATTTTCTATGCTATTTTAAGTTGTGCCAGATTGTTTTTCCTCCTTTTTTTAGTCCAGAGGCAGACATCCCAAGTCTCCCGAAAGTTCTGTAAGTCTCCCACAAATGTATAGAGACTCCCGGATGCCCACAAACGAATGATAATCTCCCGGAAATCGTGCGTCTCCATCTTGCTCCTCAAATATGTTGCGCACCTCTCTCCACCGCATCCCTCCTTGCTATTCATCACACACACGTCGCGCTCACTCCGCCTACACCCCACCCAGCCTCCACTTACGCTAAAACCTGTTTGAAACAATAAATGCTTAACGCTGCATGGTCTGTCTGAGTCTGTCCTCATTTCGAAGTGTAGCCTTATAGTCATGCATGGTAGTTATTCTGACAAGAGACTCAATTGGTGTTATTTTTAGTTGCTTTAATAGTGTGGACCACTATTTTCTTTTTGATACTCACAATTTTGGAATTGAGTCGCGGGCCGGATTGAACGGTTTAGCGGGCTGGATTTGGCCCGTGGGCCGCCAGTTGATAATCAGTGGTTTATAGGCTATCTAAAAGCTAATGTGCTTCAAAACTGACAAAATTCACGTTTAGAAGATATAAAACTGATATCAATAAAGCTTGCAGTTTGTCACTTCCGCCCAGGGCCGGAGCAAGCTCAACTGGCGCTCTTGGCAAAGGATAATCACGCCACCCTCAACCCCAAAGAGAAAATGGAAGTGACAGATTTGCGAAGTGAAAGAGGGAGAGGGGGGCTGGTGGGGGTGTCCCAGATGAAAGTGAGGACTGGGGAAAGGGGGGTGGGTCGCGGATGTAATTAAGGTCCGGATGTGGACGCCGCCCTCACTATTTAGCCGCACCTCTTTGGACACACCAGCCCTGCTTCCGCCTAAATGAAGCTACAATGTTTTTCATGTCACCAAATATCTCAGTTCCTCATTAAATCCCTCAAACGCTCTTTAGTATCTGACATGCCCCCGCCCCGAGAGGCTTCTCATTTGATGTGCTTGAACTCAACCACTCACACTGGCAGAGCGGTGATAAAGCAAAACACTATTGGCTGTTTTTTTTTATAAAAAGGGGAGGAGCTACACTATGTCCCGCCCTCTCCTCGTGTTTTGGTTGAGATTAGGTCAAACATCGAATAAAAATGCATATATCAAAGCACTTCACAGGACATTTAAGTAAAAGTTCATTGAAGTAACAGTACTTTTATTTGAGTATAATATTTTATTATTACTGGGGCATCACGGTGGCACAGTGGGTATAGCACAATTGCCTCACAGCAAGAAGGTTACTGGTTCGACTCCCGGCTGAGCCATTTGGCATTTCTGTGTGGAGTTTGCATGTTCTTCCCGTGATCACGTGGGTTTCTTCCAGGTGCTCCGGTTTCCCCCACAAGTCCAAAGACGTGGTATAGGTGAATTGGGTAAGCTAAATTGTCCAATAGTGTATGTGTGTGAATGAGTGTGTATGAATGTTTCCCAGTGATGGGTTGCAGCTGGAAGGACATTTGCTGCATAAAGCATATGCAGGATAAGTTGGCGGTTCATTCCGCGGTGGCGACCCCGGATTAATAAAGGGACTAAGCCGAAAAGAGAAAGAGAATGATTTTCCACCTCTGGTTAGGTCTGTGTGCATGCCCAGTGCATGAACAAAAGCGTTTTCAGTCTTTTTAGCGTGGATTACCTTTTTTTCGGAAAGAATTAAAAACTATAGAGTTTTTGGAAGAAATCGCTGTTTTATTTTTGTCCAGATTAGTGTAGACGTAGCCTTGGTTGCATGGATAGGGTTAAAGGCAAAATCTGAAATGCAACTAACCTTATTAGAGTGCCAAAATAAATGTAATTTATTAAAAGTAAACTTTCAAAATCAAACAAAAAGGGCTACGGGGTAGCTTAAATAATGTGCCGGTGCTCTTTGGGTTATGTGAAAAAATCAGTCGAAGGCACTTTAAAAATGTGAAAAAATATTAAAAAGCCTTTATTGACATGGCTATTCCTTAAAACTGAGCCTACACATTTCAGCAAACAACTGCCTTCATGAGGGTAACAGTCCTCAGGTGTGTCTGGAGTTTCTTTTAAATGCTACAGCCTCATGGCTCATTGGAATATCTCAACAATACTAAAATAAAATATTGAACACAAGGTCAAATAAACAATCATCATTAATTCAGCATTGAGAGAGGTAAACTTTTACAAATTTTCACAGTATTTCCTATAATATTTTTTCTTCTGGAGAAAGTCTTATTTGTTTTATTTTCAGTTTTAAATTTTTTCAAAACCATTTTAAGGTCAATATTATTAGCCCCCTTAAGCAATATATTTTTCCACTGTCTTTAGAAATAACCATCATTATACAATGACTTGCCTAATTACCCTAACTTTAACCTAATTACCCTAGTTAAGCCTTTAAATGTCACTTTAAGCTGAATATTAGTATCTGAATTATTTAGTCAGATATTATTTACTGTCATCATGGCAAAGACAAAATAAATCAGTTATTAGAAATCTTCTCTCCATTAAAAATAAAAAATATACACAGGGCTAATAATTCTGACCTGGGTTGTGTGACATGCCCCATCATCAAAAAAGCTGACCTAAACTATGCCAGGTAACAAGAAAATACGACCCAAGTGACATTAACCACAGGTCAGTTGCAGCGAGGACAGATTCGTGCTGACCTCAGCGTGTTCTGTGCAATGCATCATTGGTGGCCAAGTGCATGAAACAATCAGAGACGTTTAAAGGCTGAAATGATTCGTTTAGTAAGCAGCCAATGTCACTGTTGAGGTTTATGCAGCATCATTGTCTTGTATTATAATTTATTATGGTGCTGTCTTGAATATTTGATTCTGATTGGTCAGCTGCAACATTTCTAGGTATATTATTCCAACCGTTGAAACTAATAACCATACCTGACACCATTTGGTTCGTAAATTCCGAGAAACTGGGGGAGGGACGGCGGAATGCGTGCGCGAACTGAATAGTGGGGGGGGAGCTTGGTGATGTATGCGCGAACTGAAGAGTGGGAGGGTTGAGAGGTTTGGGGAGATGGGAAGAGCACGCGCACAAGCACCAGGTTTCAGCCCGGACTGTATCAAAATGCTGAGGAGCAGGGGGGTGAAATTAGGAGTTTTTCGGGAGACAGAACAATTAGGTAGACGAGTCTGAAATACGGGAGACTCCCAGGAAAAACAGGAGTGTTGGCAGGTATGCTAATAACAGAGGCTTATCTTATTGGGTATTAATCTAATCATATTGACATTCATCAGTGAATATGTTCACATTCATTTTTATATCGGTCATGCTGCTGTTTTGGACTGTTTGCCTTCATCTTTTGATATGTTAGTGTATGCTCCATTCAGCAGGTTTGTTTCTGTCAGCTTTGCATTTAATTAAAGAAGTAATAAAATAATGCACATTTTCAAAGCAGAACATCTGACTTCAGCATTGTTTTCAGATAAACAAGAATGTTTACTTAGCATGTTTCTTCAATATCTGCACACATATTATGTAGGGGTGAAAGGGATCACTGTTGATCCGTGATCCGTACAGATCACAACTCACGGTTCGGAACGCACGTGACCCGCGGATTAATTTTTTATTTTTTTACTTGTCAGTTAATCTAACATTAATAACCATTGCAGTATGATCGCCTCCCGCGTCATTTAAATCACGTGCATAAAAACATTTAAGCTTCCCTGTAAGATATAATGATGACGGGAAAAGTTGTGGTGGGACCAGGGCTTAGTTTGTGCTGGAACACTCTGGATCTGGCACCTCTGAAATCTGATCCGGCACCTCATTTTACAGATCCCCCTCCTCAACAGCTCTCCTACCCGTCCGCTGTTCACTTTCACTTTCTTCCGCGACTCCCCAACCCTCTTCACTTTCGTCCGTGACACCTCCGCCCCGCTCACTTCCATCTGCGACAGTTCCGCCATTCACTGCCCCAACAACCCCAAAGCCCCCCCAAACTCACCGCTTAATGAAACATGACGCTGGTGAATGTTTGACCCTGGTACAAGCAATTACATTGTGTAACCAACAGATGGCGACAAACAACCATCAAAATTATGTGACTGAATAGGTTTTCGAAAATAATAGACCTACAGTATAATAAAACATAAGGTTTTATGTGTGAATTGTTGAATCATTTATTAAAGATAAATATAATCTGTTGTACAAGATGTTAGATTTCTATATTTAGCATTATCAGCTACAGTAGATCATATTTCATATTAAATACTTCTCTTTTTTCAGCTGTTTTATTAACATTACAGGTTCTGTTTGTTAATAATAATAATAATAATGTTGCTGTAATATTTTTTATATAAATGGAAAGCAAATTGACTCCTCACTTTTTTGCTGATCCGAAAAATGGTCCGATCCGTGACTAAAAAACCGTAGTGCGATCCGAACTGCAGATTTGTGATTCATTACACCACTAATATTATGGTCTTTTTATGCTTTAGAAGGGTCAAAAATGTTTACAGTGTTGTGGGAAGATGTCCCACGCACTAGTTTTTTACTTTAAAATCCCACCAAGTTCTTCCTTCAAAATCCAAGCAACGCAAGCACCGTCTGCGACTCTTTTCTCAATGTGGTGATGCAGTCATATATTTTGTGTGTGCTGACTCAGTATTAAAAGCACCACGCTCAAACAAACAAAAAAAAAGCAGCAAGGAAAAGGGGCTGGTTGTGTAAGCCTCGCAGGTTGTCCTGTCATTTGCACGCCTGCACTGAATCAAGGGTCTCTGCGTCAGCTGGAAAATGTGCTCTACATCCCAATTACAGAGCAGCACAGCTGTGGAGAAGCCGATGACTCCTGAAGCAACACTGCCCCCTGCTGCGTCTCTATCAGCTCGCTATTAAAAAACACAAGTGTTACGACACCGCTGCAGCACTTACATAAACACACAGGCCCCATAACCATCACTATAAGGCCAGTCCTAGCACTGCTTTGAGGGATCCGCACATATTTATGAAAGCTGAAGGCTGCTCTCACGGTGGCGAAAAATGAAAAGTTATGGCAGATGAGGAGATATTGAGAAGAGAGGGATGTTCATTCATTTTGTTTTCTATTCTCAAAATGTGGCTCAGTGGTTAGCACTGTCGCCTCACAGCAAGAAAGTCGCTGGTTCGAAATGTAGTTGGCATTTCTGTGTGCATGTTCTCCCCGTGTTGGTGTGGGTTTCCTCCGGGTGCTCTGGTTTCCCCTACAGTCCAAACACATGCGGTATTGGTGAATAGAAAAAAACTAAATTGGCAGTAGTGTATGTGTGTGAATGTGAGAGTGTATTAGTGTTTCCTAGTACTGGGTCGCAGCTGGAAGGCCATCCGCTGTGTAAAACATATGCTGGAATAGTTGGCGGTTTATTCCGCTGTGGCGACCTCTGATAAATAATGGACTAAGTCGAAGGAAAATAAATGAATGAATGTTTCCTCATTTTTAAAGGGTTAGTTCACCCAAAAATAAAATAGTACTCACTATTTATTCGCTCTCAAATTGTTCCAAACTTTTCTGTTGAACACAAAAGAAGATATTTTGAAGAATGTTGGAAACCGGTAGTAGGATAAACATATACTACAGCTGTCGGATTCCAGGATGTTTCATAATATCTTCTTCTGAAACATATATCTGTCTTCAGCAAATATTTATGAGAGCTCAATGCTGTTGTGCTCTAATAGTGGCGAAAAAAAAAAAGTTGTGTCATATTGAGACTCTCTTCTCAAAATCTCCTTAATGTCACCGGATGTTCATTTGTTTTGTTTTCTCTTCTCAAATGGCAATTATATGTTTGACGCAAGTTCAAAGTACATAGTAGATGAAGACACTTGTTTTTAAAGAGATAGTTCACCCAGAAATACAAATGTACTCACTATTTCACTTCTCTCAAGTTGTTCCAAACACTTCTGTTGAACACAAAAGAAGATATTTTGAAGAATGTAGGATAAACAAGTACTATGGCTGCCGGCTAATATAGTGGCGTAAAAAAAAAAAGTTGTGTCAGATAGGAAGATACTAAGAAGAGAGTAATGTCACTGAATGTGGCAATTATATGTTTGATGCGAGTTCAAAGTACGTAGTCGAAGACACCTAAAATAAAATGTTAATTTTTTATTTTTAGAGATATAGTTCACCTAAAAATGTACTCACTATTTAATCTCTCTCAAATTATTCCAACTTTTCTGTTGAACACAAAAGAAGATATTTTGAAGAATGTTGGAAACCTGTAGTAGAATATACAAATACTACAGCTGCCGGCTTCTAAGATGTTTCATAATAACTTCTTCTGAATCATATATCTGTGTTCAGCACATATTTATGAGAGCTCAATGCTGTTGT
>CAIGQZ010001198.1:1858708-1893544 GCA_903798205.1 Danio tinwini | reverse complement strand
TGTTCAGCACATATTTATGAGAGCTCAATGCTGTTGTGCTCTAATAGTGGCGAAAAAAGAAAAGTTGTGTCAGATAAAGAGATACTGAGAAGAGAGTAATGTCACTGGACTTTCTCTTCTCAAATGGTAATTATATGTTTGACGCGAGTTCAAAGTACATAGTAGATGAAGACACTTATTTTTAAAGGGATAGTTCACCCAGAAATACAAACATACTTACTATTTAATCACTCCCAAGTTGTCCTAAATGCTTCTGTTGGACACAAAAGAAGAATTTGGTAGTAGGGTAAACAAATACTATGGCTGCTGGCTTCCAAGATGTTTCATAATTTCTTCTTCTAAAATATATATTGATCTTCAGCACGTTTATGAGAACTGAATGCTGTTATTTTCACGGAAAAATAAGTTGTGGCAGATAAGGAGATATTGAGAAGAGAGTAATGTCACTGGATGTTCATTTGTTGTTTTTTATTCTCCCTTTCTTTCCTCAGAGCCGACTCGCACCACCTGTGAGAATCCTGGGACGCCCCGTTACGGCTCTCTCAACAGGACTTTTGGCTTTAAGGTAACAGGATGAATACAAATTAAAATAATAATATAAGACTTTCAGAGTTTATGATGCACAACGTCAGCTTTAATGCTGCTTTCATTAAAGTCAAAAGATGAAAAGGAAATGAAATAAGGTTAAATAAACACTCTTCTGAAAATATGTTATTTGATATAAAATGAATATGAAATATCTCATTTCACTCTTATGTTTAGCGATGCATTGATTTTTTTTGCTGTTATTAGCTAATTGTTTAAAATTAGATGATGAGAATGACCAATTATGTCCTGTTAATCAAAAGAAGAAAGGCAGTTGCGTTAATCCATGCTGTGTATAGTGGAAATATATATTTTGTGAAGTTACTTAATTAACTGAACTGCACTTTGTAAACTTTGCGCTGCTAATACTTTATGATCTGGATAAAAATGTATTAAACAAATCAGATTAAACACTTTAAAGAGCCCCTATTACACATTAAAAAGGGTCCTATTTCGGTTTTATGGGTCTCTAACAACATACTGATATGTATGCAAGGTCAAAAAACACGTTCATGGTCTTATAATATGCATTTATTTTTACCTAATTATCCCAGCGACTCCCATATGAATCATTCAGCGATTCATTTGTTCCCAAACCCCTGCTTAGCACGAAGCTAATCTGCACTGATTGGACCGATGACAGCCTGTTGCCATTGGTCGACAGCGTTCAGCGCGAGACAGTAATATGGCCAGCGTAGTTTATCAAGCCCGCGGCCGCGGGTCGCCAACATTGGATCGCAGCGGACGCTCGAAACATGCTTCAAAGTAAACTTACTAACACCACAGTAAACAGTACCCGCTTCTCAACAGTGTTATTCATACACCTCAGCACCGAAAGCAGTGCAGTTAAACACTAGCATATTCATGACATACATTCAGTTTTAATCCACACAGCAGCAAAAGCTAAACTATTCTAAACCTTGACCGCTGCACTTGTGCAGGATCAGCTAACAGTGGCCATAGCAACGACAAACAGCAGAGGAACGAGCTCCCGAAAGCATTTAAATCTGTAAACAAAGCAGCACGCGTCACGTTTACAACGTGGCATTAGACGCGATATGAGAATATAAAGAGTTAACCTGATACAGTACACGCGGTTACTAGTAACAAAACATGTAGATCATTTCTATTTGGAATCATTGCTGTGGCACCTCGTCCGTGAACTGCTATATGTTTTAAGTGCTTACCTGTACTCTGCTTTTCTAAACGATCACATCCCCAGCCGGGAGGTTGTAGAATCCACTGTCCTCTCCCTCACAATTCTAACAATATCCAGGTTAACACAGAGTCTTCATGAGCGTCTTGCTGCTGTGTTAGTGGGCGGGGCCGCAGGTTTGAATTTTGCCGGGTCTGCGCGCGCAACCATTATGTTTCGCGATGACGCCATGCCGAAACGGCTGAAGACTCGTTATGAAGACGATTCATTTAAACCACTATGAGTCAACTCTTTTATAGATGAATCAATAGTTTTAAAAACTGTCCACTTTCAGATTTAAGCTTTAGCTGGATATTTCACTTCACTAAGAGCTGTGTTACACACTACATGGAAGGTCATTTTCAAAAAAAACATAATAGGGGCTCTTTAAATGGCAAGGAAATTTGGTGTAGCTTCAATGATCATCATAAATTTTTAAGATTTACTAGAAAATGATTCATATAAAATATTTTTGCTCACAATTTTGGCCAAATTTTGGCCTAAAGAGTAAAAAAATATATATTTTTTAAGGATTTTCAGGGTCTTAAAATCACACATTTATTATCTTTTAAACGTAAAATAAAGCTGTTATCGAAGGAGTGAGTTGACATATTAAATACAAGTTGTTCTCTTTTACTTTAGTCTTTAATTTAAGCCATTTTGAATCGTTGTTGTAAAGAAATGATTAATAAAATAATAATATTTGATCATTTATTAACCCTTATATCATTTACCTTCAGATTTAAAGCAGTTTGAACCACCTTCACAATGTTCTATTCACAATTACAGTCGATTTTTTTTTTAAATAAGACCTAACACACTTGTTTTGCTGAAGAAAGAAAGAAATACAGGTGTAGGAATAACATTTAGGTGGTTTTAGGTGAGCTATTGTTATAATTTTCAAATGATTCAAGTGCAAACTCACCCTCAAATTATGTTATGCGTTCAATCATTGCCATGAAAGCGTTCGTCGTGATTTTCAAATAGTCATTCTCAAACACACTTCAGACAAAGCACTTGTTGTAGGCTCTCCATTACCTCACATCCACTACAAAATATTATTAAGACCTCTCAAGAGTTTTCCACTCCAAATATGAAATATATGCATGGATGTAAAAACATCACTGAACCACTGAGTAAAAAAAGAGCAGTCAACTTCTCAGTAGTGCAAATAAATCTGAATCTCATTTGGTGAGAAACACTAGCTATGTTTACATCCACATATTTGTATGCATATTTTGGAATATCAAATTAAACAAAGATGTGCATAAAAAACTATATATGATTATTTGTGTAGGATCAGCTTTTTATTTGATAAGAAAAAATGTGCATCAAATACGACGGAAACACATTTAGCTAATAAATTCCAAAATGTGCATCAAAAATGTCATGTGATTTTGTAATATCATTTTTCTTTTTCTGCATTCCAGACTTATACTACACCCTAAAGCAGGGGTGGGCAAACTTGTCCTGCACAGTTTAGCTCCAACTCTATTCAAACACACCTGCTTATAGATTTCTAGTGATCTTAAAGACACTGATTAGCATGTTCGGGTTAGTGTTGGAGCAAAACTGTGCAGGACACCGGCCCTCCAAGACCGTGTTTGCCCACTCCTGCAAGGTATATGTACTTTTTTTGTGAAGGAAAAATATATAATTTTGTGACGAGTATGCAAGCCGTGGGACATACTACTTCCTCATTAACAGATCGTTATGTTGCTTAGTTATCATTCACATTTCTTTCATATTCACTGACCTTTGTTATCGGAAAAGCTGCCATTCGTGAGTCTTTCATGCTGAGAAATCTCATCAGATCTTTGGATAATTCTGCATTCAGAACTTAAAGGTGCAGTATGTAAGTTCGACACCCAGTGGTTGAACTAGGTATTACACTCCTGGGTCAAAATAAACGCAAGCGTGGGTTGCCAGATTGAGTTCAGGAGCAAATGATTTAAACTGTGTTCTAAACAAAAGCAACGACACGCGATAGAGGGAATATTTTCCATATTAAAGGAGTTTTGGTTCTAACCCACACCTCGAATTGATATATTAGAAACGGCTTCTATTTCTCACAGCTGAACAACAGAAACTTATGACAGTGATCACCTCAGGTAAACCTTGTGTGCATTATTCAGTGCTAAATGCTAACAATGTGAGTTTGAATGCCATTTTAAATGACATTTATTGCCATATACTGAAAGCAGCAGCAGATAGTTCACCTCAGATTCTGAAAATACAATAAACCATTTGAAATAAAACTTTAGAACTAAACACATATGAGTGATTCAGCATCTACATTTAATGATGTTTAACATGTATTAAACAGATTAAAGGCATTACCGTTTCATGAGTGAGTGCATATTCTGTGCTTCTGATAGGCTGTATTTACATTTTTGTCGTGTTTCGTCTGGTGCAAACAGCCAAATTGCTCATCACTGAGTATCTCGTCACAAAGCGTGTTGTTAGGACACGCAGTTACAATGTAACCTGCTCACCTAATGTTTACATTCATAATATTTATATCATTTGGTAATCAATAACCTCATGTGGAACTGAATCTGTCTCATTACGCATGCTTTTAGAGCCATTCTGAATAAATTAATGAAATACGCTGTTTTCCAACAAGGCAACCCGGAGGGCTGAAATATAATTGGTTAAACTGGCATTGTGCAGGTTAAATTTACCTAAACAAAGACAGCGTTCCGGCATGGAAAAAACATTTTTAAAGCAAAATATCTGACTTCAGCATTGTTTTTCAGTTAAACAAGTATGTTCACTTGGGATGTTTCTTAAATATCTGCACACATATTATGGTATTTTTATACTTTAGAAGAGCCAAAAACGTACATACAGCTCCTTTAATGTCCAAACACATCTTTATATAAGTTCACATTGTTGTTGCAGATGGAATATAACACACAAAACAATGTTTGAATATTTTCCAGTTGGCTAAATATTAATTAATTGTCTTTCAAAACAACTTTACCGAAGCCTCTCTACTTGACGGTTAGTCTCGCACCTCTGTCATGTTTGTAGGTTATTTATATTTTTTTATATAAGTTTGTAGTTCTAATCAAATTCACGTCCAATTCGCAATGGATTGTGGGCAATGCTAGCGGTTAGAATATGGACGCTTCTACACTTCGAAGTTTTACCGGAAGTAGTAAACCATCCTGGAACCTTTGGCATACTCTTTTCAACATGCTATGGTTTGGGTCTCACTAATTCTATTTTCGATTACTATTTAAAACAGATAGTGTGCGAATGGGGATGCAGCATTTTTTATATTTGGTGCCAGTCATCTAAAGCTGACGTTATAATGAGCTGCGACTTTCATAAGATCAGCTCTGCTTACCTTAAATAATTCAGCTTGTTAAGGATTTACGGTAAACTCGGTTAGATCAAACATTTTTAGGCAGGCGTAGGCCTACAAGTAAAAAGCAAGCGCATTAGTAGCCAACTAAATTCAAACGTCTATGACTTACCAAAGTTACAAAGGAACAAATTTTTGCAGGCAAATCAAAAACAATCAAACAAAAGCTGAGCAAAGCAAACTTAGCTATCGAGTCAAAATGGTTCAAAAGGACGAGCCCCTTAATATGTCACAGCTTAAAACCCAAAACTGGCTCAAATAATAACATTAAGGTTTGAGCCGAACATATGAAAGGACACAGGCACTTGAATGAACAAATTGACGTCCCGTCAATTAATCTTTAATCTCATTAAATAAGCATTTCAAAAGAGACAACAGAAATATTAATAAATCATGTAGACAGGTAGGGCAGCTAAACTAAACAGTTCCCTGACTATAACTGTTCTTAATGGACAGATCTTAGCTACAGCTTTGGTGAAAGGAATAAATAACAGGTGAGTCTTCCGGGCCACTGCTTTCCTTTGCTGAACTAAATAAATAACAAAACTTGACTATGAAACATAATATCCTCTACCTGCTACGAAAAAACAAAGTATCAAAATAAACAAACTAGTAAACACGTTAAGAAAGCTAAAGGATCAAAATTTTAACAAAAACATAACACCGAAGAGAGCGCCATGTGAATTGATCCTGGCATGCGCAGAGCACCGCCAGCCTGACAGCCTGAGCGCAAGCCACCAAGAGTGAGCGAGAGAGCAGAGAGACACTGAGCCGCCATTGCTGTCAGCCTTATATACCGGGAATTCCCAATGAGGTGGTCTCGGCCCGATTGAAACAAACTCTGGAGCAGATTGATTGTAGTGAAAAAGCAATACAATCCGAACCAGGCTATATCACAGTGTATTATGCATATGTAATAGGCATATGTGAAAGAGAGAATTACGAGTAGGGCGGGATGTCATTCCTACCAGTAAATGTGTGTTTCATGTCAAATACGAAATTGAAAGCATGTTAACTATTAACGAGAGCTGTTTATCCGTTAGGAAAATTGACCCAACTGCAGTCTTGATTTATCTGTTATTTCTCTCTATAAAGTAAAGCCTATAATGCATAAGCCAACTGCTCTGTATGAGAAAGTCTTACCTCTGATTTATATTTGGTGACGACGTCTGTGGGTGTCACCATTCAAAATGAAAGTGCAGCTTTTCGTTTATAATGTCTTATTGCTCATCGTCATAAATTAAAATAAGGACGCATGACAACTGAGCGGGACTCTGGAAAATAAACCCTGAAACTGTGACCAATGTGAGGAGAGTTTATTCGCACGTGACCTGTTTTAGCTCTTTTGGTCCGTTTAGAAACTTTGCCGTGTGAAAGCGAACCGCACCAAGAACAAAGAGCAACATTGTAACAATTTTAACCCCTGTTTCTGAACAAGAGAATCGATTCACAGGTGTTAAAGCACCCTAAGATGTTGGCTCGACGTTGAATTTTGGTTACTTTCCAACACAATTTAAAATCAACCAAATATCAACAGCTAATGATGTTACAGCTTGACGTTGTGTGAATGTTACCACTATAACGTTTTTCAGACATTGGATTTTGGTTGCCATACCTGATGAATAAATGTCAGTATTTGATGTCAATATAACGTTGGTTTAAGATGTTGACTCGATGTTGGATTTTGGTCACTTTCTAACACAACCTAAAATCAACCAAATATCAACGTCATTTGAGGTCATTATTGGGCATCAACATAATGTTGTCTTTAGATGCTGGATAGACATTGAATTTTTGTCACCCGACATCACGACCTACATCTAACCTGATACTAACGTCTTATGACATTGTGTGTCTGCTGGGTATAGTCTTCATTGTATAAATAATCCAACACAATTGGCCTTTGTTAAGGTGGCAAACTTTGTAATGTCTTGATAGACTTGAAATCTTAGTCATAAGTCTTAAAAACACATCTAAATAAAAATCTTTCACACTATTTGAACTATTAGATTAGCTCATGTTATATTAATCTCAACATGACATGCAGATCCAGCTATATGACTATTGCAGATTCGCGCATTGCAATATCGATGCTGAAACGATATATAGTGCAGCCCTGTCTTCAAGTCATTGGATGAAAACGTGGTTTATTCGCAAATGTTTAAGTAATATTTCAGTTGTGCGCATGAGTTTAACTCGCCTCTTTGGATGGAAACACAGCTACTGAAACTGCTGAGGAAGAGCGTTCATCACAGAGATGTGCAGGCATTAACAATTCATGTCATCACCGTATCAGAGGTCAAGCCCAGCGCAGCCTTCATGAAAAATGGCTAAATATCAGCCTTTCCATATTCACAAATCATTTGTCTGGCCTCCAGAAAAGAAGCCTGTCAAGCTCTTTTTTCGCCATCCGGGATTTAATGATGTTGGAGTCGGCAAGAGCACATATCGCACGCTCCAGATAAGTGCCAGTGTCTTATGGCTCCTCAATTGTGTTCTTGGTGAATGAGGACGTGTTAATCAATTAATATACCAAGCTCAGATGCCAGTGTGTGACGTGTGTTATTATTATACGTTCCTTGTATGTGTCGTCCATGTGCACTGAGACATTTAAGGGTCACTTTTGTCCCATGACCTTGCTTTGATTATAACATACAGTAGCCTCACAAGTTCACATGAGAAGCGCTACCATATATTATGGAAATAAGTGTCACTTTACATCACTAGCGACCCAGAAAGAAGGTCACAGTGTCCTCTTAAGTGCATGTTCAGGTGATTACATTAGCTAAAGTAGGTGCTAAAGTACCACATATTAGAATATCCACCTGACATTAGCACATTGCGGCTTTAAGAATGTTATTTTTTATTTTTGTTTTAATTTTTTTAAGCATCTGTGGCGAGAAATAAAAAATTGCCAATCAAAAATTGCAAATATTAGGTGTTTATATTGGGCTTAATCAGCATCCAGAAGACTATTGGTATCTACACTGTAAAGAATAGTGTTTCATACAATTGATTTGTATTGGGACAACATTAAGGAATTAAGTACATTTTTTACATTTCTGTTGAGCCCAGAGACACTGCTGCAATAAAAAAAATTTGTCCAACTGCATGTCCAGTATTGAACAATGGATGACTGCAAATTTTTTAAAGTTGAATAAAGATAAAACTGAACTTCTTATTGTGGGCAAAAAGCCTGAGCGAGAGAGGATTGAAGCAGAATTGTGTTCTTTAGCTTTATAATCTAAAAAATTATTAAAGAACCTGGGTGTTATTTTCGATTGTGATCTTAATTTGAAATCTCATATTAATCAAGTTACAAAAACATGTTGAAAACGTCATAAGACGTTAATATTACGTTAGATTTAGGTCGTCAGCATCTAAGGACAATGTTCTTTTGATGTCCAATAATGACGTGAAATGACGTTGATATTTTGTTGATTTTAGATTGTGTTGGAAAGTGACCAAAATCCAACGTCGAGCCAACATCTTAAACTAACGTTATATTGACGTCAAATATTGACATTTATTCGTCAAGTATGGCAACCAAAATCCAACATCTGATAGATATCATAGTGGTAACGTCCACACGACGTCAAGCTGTAACATCATTAGATGTTGGCATTTGTTTGTTTTTAGGTTGTGTTGAAAAATAACCAAACTGCAACATGTGTTCGATGTTGGACACTGACGTTGGGCTCTGACGTCAACCCAATTTTCAAACTCAAACATAATGCAAGGTCCCATGACGTTGAGGTACAACGTCAATCTGACGTCATGTTAACGTCCTGTGCCTGTTGGGAATTTATTTTTTCTACTAAATGATTAATTTGTCAGACAATTGCACATTAATAAGAAACAATCAGTTGCTTTATATTGTATGTATGAAATATGGTGTCAGAAGCCGGCAGTGGCGAAAAGAGTACTGAAAAATCATACTTAAGTAAAAGCACCATTACTTGTCTAAAAATGTAGTGTAAGTAGAGTAAAAGTATCTGTTGTAAATATTACTCAAAGTAGGAGTAAAAAGTCAACCTTTGAAAAGTACTCAAGAGTAATGAGTAGTGAGTATTATGCTGTAAAAAGCTAATGCATTTACATGTAATTTGTGGATGTGTGTAAACGTAACATTCTGTAGTGCATTTAGCAGGCACACAACGTCATAAGACATTAATATTAGGTTAGATTTAGGGTGACAAAAATTCAATGTCTAGCCAGTGTCTAAGGACAATGTTATTTTGACGTTCAATAACGACGTCAATGACGTTAATATTTGGTTGATTTTAGGTTGTGTTAGAAAGTGACCAAAATCCAAGGTTGAGCCAACATCTTAAACCAACGTTATATTGACGCCAAATACTGACATTTATTCGTCAGGCATGGCAACTAAAATCCAACATCTGATAAATATCATAGTGGTAACGTCCACACAACGTCAAGCTGTAATGTCATTAGACTTTGATATTAGGTTGTACATTTTCTAATTCCCATAGACAAGCAATAATTAAGTAGTGACTGCAGGTTGAAGGAAAGTCGTGGAGTAAAAGTACAGATTCAGCACTAAAAATGTACTCAAGGGAAAGTAAAAGTGCACATTTTTAAAACTACTCAGTAAATTACAATTCCTGAGAAAAACTACTCAATTACAGTCATTTGAGTATTTGTAATTAGTTACTTTACACCACTGGTAGCCGGGTTTCCATCCTAACGTTAATCAAATCTTTTCAAAGAAAATAAAAAATCCCAATTAGGTGCATTTCCATCAAGTGGTTAAAGCAGCTGATGTTTTCCGAATTAAGGAATTTTTACTTTTACATCATTTTACGATACATCAGAATGTGCATTAATCATCCACTTTTTTTTTGCAGAGTAATTATATAAAAATGTAACACGATCTAAATGTAAAGGTTTTATATATGATTCATTTAATTTAATTTTAAATGCTCTAGTTAATGGTGCAATTAGTAGTTACTTTTTAAATGAGCTTACTCAGTGCTGATTGTGAAAATGGTGTCTAACAAAGTGTGTGTACATGTGTGTGTGTAGGTTGGGAGTATGGTGGCTTTCCAGTGTCAGCCGGGTCACCTGCTGCAGGGCTCCACCACACGCCTCTGTCAGGCCGATCTCACCTGGAGCGGGACTCAACCGGAGTGCATCCGTAAGTGTAATCCCTACCAAAACCTTACACTTCTGAAGGAGCTAACTGGTATAATTATTATTTAGTATATATTAAAAGTCAAGAGTTCAGTGTTTTCCATATATTCATGATTTCAAAGTCTAAATCTAAGCCCGCTATTCCATGTTTCCAACCCTTAAGTTTGAGTCCAAGAGCATTTGAAAAAGAGTCCATTTGCATTATACTGAAGTGAGGGGTCAATTGTTGGGACATTTGAAAGCAAATAAAGGAACACAGAACCCAACTAGGCATGGGCCAGAAAAATATTCTGATGGTATGATAACCTTGGATAAAATAATCACAGTATTGTGATTACTGCTGTAACATATGTTCTTTTTAAATGCCTGGATATAAAATACAACTTTTTTCCCCGCTGAACACTAAACACTGAACACCAGTAGCTATTGATGTGGACGGTCTATTGCAGGGGTGTCAAATTCAATTCCTGGAGGGCCGCAGCTCTGCACAGTTTAGTTCCAACCGTGCTCCAACACACTTATTTAGAGGTTTCAAACAAGCCTGAAGGACTCAATAAGTTGGATCAGGTGTGTTTAATTGGGGTTGGAACTAAACTGTGCAGAGCTGCGGCCAAACATGTGGTCTATTGGTACTGGAGATACTAAAAAACTAAATAAAATAGTTGTAAAAGGCACATAAAAATACATAGGAATGGTATAACATAACGTTTTAGCAGTTTTAAATCCTTGACTTTTTCCAAACTGTGTTAAACCTTGAAATCAGTTATCATCCCATGCCTAATCCCAACTAGTGATCGCTGCTTTCTAAGTATTGCTTCATGAAGCTTTCAATCTAACACTCAAATCGCCACTCAGTGCTGAGTCACTGAACAGGTTTCATAGTTTTTACCTGGATCGGTTTGTAGACGTTTTAATGAGGCATTTGTAAAAGTAAAAGGAATAATAATAGTTAATAGTCTCTTTTTGGCCTCTTTAGCAAAGCACAACATTGAACAAACAATATATAATCCTGGAAAATGTGTAAAAGCACACAATTTATGCATACACTTACTATTTTATTATATTAGATATTAAGTGCATTTATAGGCTATACTTTCAAATAAAAAATCGCAATATGCAAAATATCGTCAATTTTGTTGTGTGGAGAGGCAACACGGTCGCTCAGTGGTTAGCACTGTAGCCTCACAGCAATAAGGTCGCTGGTTGAGTCCCGACTAGACAGTTGGCATTTCTGTGTGGAGTTTGTTGTCGGGGGTTTCCTCCGGATGCTTCGGTTTCCTCCACAGTCCAAACACATGCGCTACAGGGCAATTGGAGAAACTAAATTGGCCATAGTGTATGAGGATGTGTGAATACAAGAGTGTATGGGTGTTTTCCAGTACTAGGTTGCTGCTGCATAAAACATACGCTAGAATAGTTGGCGGTTCATTCAACTGTGGTAATCCCTGATTAATAACGAACTAAGGGCGTACTCACACTTTATATAACTGCCTTGAACCCGACGGCCTGCACTCACATTGCATCCAAGGCAAAGCACGCTTACGTCATTGATGATGCTCTGTTCAGTTTAACAGAAGAGAAGCACTCTCGCTCAGCACAGTGGACATTTCTTTAGTTATATCTTTTTCGTTGCTTGGGATGCAGTGACACGCAGTTAATTATTTCGCAGAACAGATTAGCCATAATAAATAATCAGAAAAGACATTGTGCTGCAGGAATTAGGAGGTTTTTTGAAGGTGTAGCTGACGTGCAGTGAGGGGTTTGCGTCTTTAATAAACTACGACAGTTTGCGTTCATTGAACAGTAACAATGATTAATAAATCCATATGAAACAGTCTCTTAAAAGTCACGTCTTCAGTTTCAAGCTCAGGAGTGCACTAGTTTGTACACTAAAGCGTACCGTGCCAAAGCCTAAGTAAACCGCATCTGGCACACCTCTTGCAACCAGGCCAGGGCCAGCCAACTGAACTGCGCCTGAACCCAATTCAGAGCACTCACACATCTCAAACGAACTGGGAAACGCACTGGGCACGGTTTGGATAGAATAATGTAAGTGCACCCTAGGCCAAAGGAAAATGAATGAATGAATAATGCAGGAAGTTTTTGTTGAATTAAATGGTTTTGACCACCAGGTGTCCCTAGCATTTGCTATGTTGAACGATTTGAAACAGTGAATTAATTTGCGAAGTAGTTGCAAGTAGCTCACATCACTAAACCCAACAAAATCATGACTGTTTTTGCACGACATGGATTTTGCCAGATACGATGCGATACCGGATTACCAACTATGTTGATTCTGGAACATCATTTTTGTTCTAAAATGTAATCCATACCTATTCCTTAGCCCTAAACCCAACCATAACTGTACATTATTTCCAAAATCAGAGGGGAACAATAGTTGGATAACAATCATGTAGAAGAGCATAAACCTAACTGTAAGCCTAGACCTAACATAAACAGTAAACATATCCCTTAACTCTGATTGGAATGTTGTACAAGGATCAACATAGATGTTAATGCAGGAACATGTCCTGCTTGGTGTAATCAGGTTGGCGTCCGTTTTTGATATCTCCTTACTGCTGATTGGCAGCATGTGTATTTTGGGACTAGTCCTGACACTAGGGTCAAAAGTGTTTTTTAAATATTGCTTAGTGGATTTTCAATAAACTATTAAATCAGTTAACATGCTTCCAAGCACATATCAAGACCAAGAGAATAAACATATAATGTTTCACTTGTTGGCCTCAATGTTTAGTCGAGGCACTATTTTCCTCCCTCATGTCCAAAACCAAATCCAACATTTCTTGATCTCAGAAACCTGCTTGTTGGTTTCTTCATGGACAGTCAACCACGATTTCCTTGAGCCGGTGTCCAATTAAACTTGAATAAACTCCTGTTGTTCTCAAAACTAGACATTAAGATTTATGACTTCGCATTTGAGACGCCCTATGGTTACTTATTTTATCTGTTTTTGCTCTGCTAATTAAAGTAACTCTAAAAGAAGCTACAGCACAATTATATTCATAAGGCATTATGATTATTAATTTCACAACATCCATCATGCCGCTGCTAATTCTAAAGGAGCAGGACGCATTTATTTCAGCACTCATTTTAACATCAGCAGAAAAAAAAACATGGCGGAAGTGCTCTAGAAACTATTCATGAACACCCTCTTCTGCAGTGTAGGGTGCATAATGTTTAGAAATGTTTAGAATTAAAGAAAAGTTTTAGTAGATCTAACTGAACGCAGTTTGTTTTTATCGCTATAATTCATTTTATTGAGGACTATTGGTATGTAAATGTGCTTTCTGTATTCATATTTAGATTTCACAACCATCAAATTGATATCAGTGGCACTTTATGATTGTCACTAAAGTAAATTCTCCTTAAATCTCTTTATTTTCTGTGAAAAAGCCATGAGCAACGCTACTCAATGCTTGAACTAACAATGTGAAACCAACCTACCAGAATAATCTGACCGATCTAATGCTGTCTGAGGCTCATTTGATGTGCATTTTGAACCGTACTAAGAGAGAATCACTTAGAAAATGACTCAGTCTCTTTGAAAGAGTGAAGATTAATGTTTCTTACACAATGGCCACTTGAGTTGAATTGCGAATGAATTATGTGGGGTGATATATATGCGAGTTGTGATACTCTATCTGTCCCACACTCCCCTGCTTCACTTCATCAATTGACAAATCGCTGATCTCTCAGTGATGATGGTCTGTCTGTGCTCTTTGCGGGGTTAAAGCAGAATTACTCCTTGAATAATCGATTTTAATTACTGTGCTAAAAATAAAATGCTTCTTCGGTTACAGTATCGGCAAGATGGTCGTCTCTTTCTCGATGCGTTTAATCTACCTGACTGTAAAATCAATGAACGTAGTGCTCTTATTTTTATTTATATGATAGCGTAGAGTTTTTTTAGGATCTTGAATGTCAAGTTTTGGTCAAATAAACATACAGTAGAAAAAAATATCCGTTAAATATCAGTTTCCGTATTTTGTCACAAGTTTTTTCTGTTTATTTATGGTCGTGAATTGCATTATGGGAGTTTTATCTCTACCAGGTTATTGTATCGTAATTTACAACACCAAACCAGACAATATATCATTCATTTTCCTTCGGCTTAGTCTCTATTTCAGAGGTCGCCACAGTGGAATGAACCGCCAACTATTCCAGCATGTTTTATGCAGCGGATGCCCTTCCAGCCGCAACCCATTACTGGGAAACACCCATACACACTCATTCACACACACACACACTCATACACTACAGCCAATTTAGTTTATTCAATTCACCTATAGCGCATGTGTTTGGACTGTGGGGTAAACCGGAGGAAACCCCCATTAACACAGGGAGATTATGCAAACTCCACACAGAAATGCCAGCTGTTACAGCCGGGACTCGAACCAGCGACCTTCTTGCTGTAAGGCGACAGTGCTACCCACTGCGTCACCATGTTGCCCCTAATTTACAATACCAGCTCAGAATATGTATCAGTCATTTATTCATTCATTCATTCATTTTCCTTCAGCTTAGTCTCTATTTTAAAGGTCGCCACAGCGGAATGAACCACCAACTATTCCAGCATGTGTTTTACGCAACAGGTGTCCTTCTAGCTAAGTATTTAAAAGGATAGTTCACCCATAATATGAACATTCTATCATCATTTACTCATCCTCCACTTTTTCTATTGAACACAAAACTAAGATATTTTGAGCAATTGGTTATTTTTGAGTGAGATGCTAATGGTCTAATCCGATTCAAGGATCTATGCTAAGCTAAGCTAAAGATTGACTGAATGGATTCAGAAAATAGTAAAAGTGTTTTTAGGGGAGTTTAGGGGAGTAAAATTAGGCTATTTTTTTAAAAGTGTGAGTATTACTTTAAGATATTATTACTTCATTCAATTTCCACAGCAGAATGAACCGCCAACTACTCCAGCATATGTTTTACACAGTGGATGTCCTTCCAGTTGCAACCCAGTACTGAGAAATATCCATACTGTACACTCTCTCATTCACACACACCCACACACACACACTATGAACAATTTAGCTTACCCAATTCACCTATAGCACATGTGTTTGGACTGTGGGGGAAGCACCCGGAGGAAGCGCACGCCAACACGAGGAGAACATGCAAACTCCACACAGAAACGCCAACTGACCCAGCTGGGACTTGAACCAGCAACCTTCTTGCTGTGAGGCAATAGTCCTAACCACTGAGCCACCATCTTCTTATAGTGTGTAATCTCAACTGCTCTCAACTGATATTAATATATAAGAAATGTCATATTAATTTCACAAGACCTTTAGGATGCTTTTGGAAAATGCAGCCCTGGTCTTGTTGGTCTTCATGGTGGCCTACAAGACTATAGACTATAGATCAAACACGTTTATCCACCGAATTTGCATAGACTGAAGAAGGAGAAAACAGCTGGCCTCCAATTTCACAAGACAGATTGCCATTCATTTGAAGCATTTCGAAAGCTAATTACATTTCGCATCGTACCACTGCCCTAAAGTTCTGTCATTGTTTTGCAAACATTAGAAAATGAAACGATGAGCTTGGAAGACACAAGACACACACACACACACACACACACTCTTAATTGTAAAGCTGTGATAAAACAGCTTTTGTGCGCTCGCACCTAATCACACCATTTTTTCCCTCAAGAATAATGGAGATCATTCTGTAATTACGTACTGTAATTTTGTTTACACAGAGCAGTTGGCTACTCATGGAGTCAGGCTGAGTGCTAAATCATCTTTCTCATTCCACTCTTTTATTTTACACAGAATTGGATAATGGCTGGCTGTCCTTTCCATTAGCGCTCTGCTAGATTCATCCCCAATGAAATAATGCTTTTTTTTTCTTGTGGCTTGCTCTGTCCTGAAAGTTTTGTTTTATTTACGTCAAGTGGAGTGCATTTTAATATAATTCTGTATTTAATTTAATATAATTTAATATGAAAATTATAGAGTAATTGTTGATGTAAAAATACATGTTAAGTTAAAGTGGAGTAAGCAGGTATAACTGTTATGATATTAGGCGTGAACAATTATAAAAATCTATACTACCTGACAAAAGTCTTGTCGTCGATCCCAGTTGTAAGAGCAACGAATAATAACTTGGAAAAGTGGCAGAAGGTAGATTTTTACTGATGAATCATCTGTTAAACTGCATCACAATCATCACAAATACTGCAGAAGACCTACTGGAACCAACATGGAGCCAAGATTCTCACAGAAATCAGTCAAGTTTGGTGAAGGAAAAATCATGGTTTGGAGTTACATTCAGTATGGGGGCGTGCGAGAGATCTGCAGAGTGGATTGCAACATCAACAGCCTGAGGTATCAAAACATTTGTGCTGCCCATTACATTACAAACCACAGGAGAGGGCAACAGCAGGATAGCGCTCCTTCTCATACTTCAGCCTCCACATCAAAGTTCCTGAAAGCAAAGAAGGTCAAGGTGCTCCAGGATTGGCCAGCCCAATCACCAGACATGAACATTATTGAGCATATCTGGGGTAAGATGAAGGAGGAGGCATTGAAGATCAATCCAAATAATCTTGATGAACTTTGGGAGTCCTGCAAGAACGCTTTCTTTGCCATTCCAGATGACTTTATTAATAAGTGATTTGAGTCATTACAGAAATGTATGGATGCAGTCCTCCAAGCTCATGGGAGTCAGACACAATATTCATTCTTTTTTTCACTGCATCTTGACCCTATATTCTATACTGTATGTTATTTCTGTTAAGTAACAAGACTTTTGTCTTAGCAAAGTCAGACCTTACTGTCTTAATTAAATCATTACTTTTAATTAAAGTCACATTTTAGCATTTATAGAATTGAAAAAATCCATTTAGCAGATTCTTTTATCAAAAGTTTTGCAAGAAATAAATGACAAAAGATAGATTTCTCAAGTCAAGATATAGACAAGATATAAATGTTTAATAAGGTATTAAAATCATCTTTTGTTAGCTGTTTGGACAGAACTGTGTGTAGGTATCGTGTGTCCACTCTAGAGGTGTGAACCTACACTGTCTGACAATTCGGTTCGGTTACGATTATCATGCCATTGCTTCGGTTCAATTCGATATCTCAGTGCATCACGATGTATTGACCATGCTTTCACAATTTTATATTTTCTTTTACAGCACAGCAATTCTTGTATTAAAATGTATAAATATATTTATATTGATACACTATTTGTAATGCAATTTTGTCCTTTAATACAAGCAATCAGATATATGAACTGTACCTTTAAAAACTCAAGTACATGCACAGAACAACATGAGCATTTATAGCAAATAAACAAATTTAAATATCCTGCTCGCTTTCTGAGCCTTGTCCAGCGAGTTCTTACAACCCTATGATTGGTCATGCACTCAACAGAAAAGGCTGCGATTGGCTCTTACACGATGTGCGCCGATGAGTGAGACTGATAAACGACATCGGCAATCACAGCTGATCTATGATAGACACGGTGGAGAAACCTCGCTCTGCAGACACGCGCTGGTGTCTGGATCCAGAAGTATCACTGTAACAGCCGAGAGGAGAGGAAAAGTTACGCCAGCAGGTCAAATGGGCCACAGCAAGAGAGAGAGAGAGAGAGAGAGAGAAATGGAGTTTACTTTCAGTTTCTCAATCACAGTGAAATAGGGGCTTCTGCTTTAAGTGTCAGTGAAAGACTGTCCAGCAAACACACAAGCAGTGAAATTGTGCAAAGTTTTTGTTTTTAAGCAGTTGGAGCATTTTAAATACTCGCGCTCGCCTCCCTCGCCTAGTAAGCTACAGCGACATATCGCATATGTGATAAATGACATCAGTACATAATAACCGGTTATGATTATTACTGAACCGATACCGAATTGTCCGCATCTGCATCGCGGTGCACAGAAGAAACAATTAAATTGATATTGGGGTGATATAAACACAATACGTCTCTTTTTTGAATTTCCTGACGTTAAAATAGAAACTATATCCCTCCTATTTTGATGCCGACCGCAACATGTAAGTGTGCGGTTTTCTCACCCACTAAATTGATTGACAGCTGCGTATTAACATGTATCCGTAGTAACACATATAATCATATCAACAAGACAGGACGTGCGCAAAGCAACTGGGATTATAAAGATCTGTTCAGCTCTCTGTGATCATCAGTCATCATCAAATGTGATCAAGAATAAGTTTTACAAGTAAAACCTTATTTAAACAGACAGTTATTTAAGTATTAATTTATTCCCTTATAAATTAATTACTAACTAATTAACTAATTACAAATACTCAAATTACTGTAATTGAGTAGTTTTTTTTTCTCAGGAATTGTAATTTACTGAGTAGTTTTAAAAATGTGTACTTTTACTTTTCTTTGAGTACATTTTTTTGTGCAATATCGGTCCTTTTACTCCACTACTTTCCTTCAACCTGCAGTCATTACTTAATTATAGAAAAAATCTGTCCTGGGATTCCTGTCCAATCAAATCGCACATAGAAGATAAATTGCATCATAATGAACTACCTCAAGTCATGGGTGATTTATAATTGCAGCAAACTGTTTGGAAGCATTAAAAGTATCCAAGAATATGTCCAAAATCTTTCCACGCATTGACCCAGAGACTGTTTAGATGCATGCCACTGCACATTTTGTTTGGAAATAAATAATTAGGTTAATGTCAGAACTAAAACCAACCAAAAATCTATGTCTAATAATGTTACAGCTTGACATTGTGTGGACGTTACCATTATGACATCTATCAGACGTTGAATTTTGGTTGCCGTACCTGATGAATAAATGTCAGTATTTGACCTCAAAATTGGTTTAAGATGTTGGCTCGATGTTGAAATTTGGTCATTTTCCAACACAACCTAAAATCAACCAAATATCAACGCCACTTGATGTCATTATTGGACATTAAAAAAATGTTGTCCTTAGATGCTGGCTAGACATTGAATTTTGGCCACATGACATGACATAACCTAAATCTAACCTAATATTAACGTCTTATGACGGTGTGTGCCTGCTGAGCAATCACTAGATGCACTACAGAATGTTACGTTTACACCCATCCACAAATTACATGTAAAGGCATCATTTTTACAGCGTAATACTCACTACTCACTACTCTTGAGTACTTTTGAAAGGTCTACTTTTTACTCCTACTTTGAGTAATATTTACAAAAGATACTTTTACTCTACTTGCACTACATTTTTAGGCAAGTAATGGTGCTTTTACTTGAGTATGATTTTTTTCAGTACTCTTTCCATTACTGAAAACAGTGCATTTTTGTAAGGAATTACAGGGATTTTACCGTCTTTATCACCACAGCCGCATGTCAGTACAATTATAAAAGAAGACGCTTCAATCCCAGTTTGTGGACGTTAAATCAGGTTTATTTTGTACATTAACATAACGGATATCCATACAGCAGTGGATATTAATGTGTATCCTGTCACATTTGCCGTGCAAAGTTAAAAATGTGTGCTGTGTCTGTGTGTATGTATTTGTTTTTGTATTAAGTAGATTCTTTATTCAAGCAAAGAAACAATGAATATTGACAAAAAAGTTGTATAATCTAAATTATTAGCTCACATATTTCCCAAATGATGTTTTTACAGAGCAAGAAATTTTTCACAGTATTTCCTATACTATTTTTTTCTACTGGAGAAAGTTTTATTTGTTTATTTCGGCTAGAATCAAAGCAGTTTTTTAATTTTTTAACAGATCAAAATTAGTTTTATTAGGAGTATAATCTAGTGTTTTCAATCAAATAACTAATTGCAGTTTGAATAAGAACATTTAAAGTCTGTTTTCTTTTATGTCATGATTGCAATAATCCCATATTCTCTGCATAAAAATATCTAGAAACCAAAATAGTTTCTATGCCTGATTACCTTCCTCTCTTTTCTTTGGATATACTATTGATCATGGATGGAAACCCTTATCAAAGTCTGGGATAAAAGAAGTGTGTCCAGTGCACAGAGCCAGAACCTCAAACCAGGCTACTTTTGATCAAAGATGTGGTGGAGCAGTAGGAATGATTGAGTGAGCTGGGGTTTGCGTTTGATCTGCGGGGTGACAGGTGAAGGTGCGCATGCTTTAAGTACCGTCTGCCAGCCCGCATCAACGTCTGCCACACTCAGCTTCTGTAGGGCACAGGAACATGGCGGTGTCAAAGACAGAGCAGGGATCCATACTAAAGAAACACGCCACGTTGTCTTAAAAGTTTAAACTTGGTTTTGATTTGGCCCACTGAAGGTTGAAGTGAGATTATATGGCGAAGGGATATTACATCTACACAGAAAGAAAACACAGGTCAGAAGTCAGAAATATTAGCCCTCATGAATTATTAGCCCTCCCTGTATATTTTATTTCCCCCATTTCTCTTTAACGGAGAGATCATTTTTTTCCACACGTTTCTAAACATTCATTCATTTTCTTTTCGGCTTAGTCTCTTTACTAATCAGGGGTCGCCACAGCGGAATAAACCAGCAACTTATGTAGCATATGTTTACACAGCGGATGCCGCATGTCCTTGGACTGTGAGGAAAACCGGAGCACCCGGAGGAAACCCACGTAGTGAATAATATTTGACTAGATATTTTTTAAGATACTTGTCAGGGGCAGACTTAACCAATAAGTGAGGTAAGCAGACGCTTAGGGCCCTGGGGAATTAGGGGGCCCCCACCAATGCCAAGAGGCCTGTATTAATCATAAAGCTCTTTTATAAATTTTCTATCGTATGTTGTAAAATCTGTTTATAACTGTTAAGATTTTAACGTTATTACTTCTTTTCAAAACTGGGGGCTCCCATAAATACTATAACGTTCTGTTCGTACTGCATGTGCGCAAGGTGTAAGCACTTCCTTAAATCAAAGACACTACTGCCAGTCAGTGTTGCCAATTTAGCGACTTTTAAGACCACCCTAATGCCAAATTTTCAAAAAAGGGACTCGCGAATGTCGCCTGGAGATTTTTAGGCTCTCATGTGTCTGTGCTGTACTGTTCCTATTGTTACTCTTCGCTACGAGCTGCGGGTGATGCCGTCAGCCTCTCCCCGCCTCAGAGCACTCAAAGGCGGCACAATGCCATACAGCCGTCTCTCACATCTGCAGCATTAAGAGCAGATCATTCCTCTGCATATCGACGGCAAATGTTTTAGCACCGTAGCGTGAGGTATTTCCCTGGTACAGTCAAACCGATCTGCTTCTCTTTTGTTTTAAATGTAATAATATAAGTAGAAGGTTTATTATTTTCTTGCTGTTGTTCACAATCACAGAGATTTTAGTGACACCAGTCTGCCAGCGATCAGAGTAGAGGCAGGTGCAGGAGTGAGAATTTTGAGAACATTCATTCATTTATTCATTTTCTTTTCAGCTTAGACTCTTTATTAATCCGGGGTCACCACAGTGGAATGAACCGCCAACTTATCCAGCATATGTTTTATGCAGCGGATGCCCTTCCAGCTGCAACTCACCATGGGGAAACACCTATACATTCTCATTCACACACATACACCACGAACAATTTAGCTTACTCAGTACACCAGTGCCGCATGTCTTTGGACTTGTGGGGGGAACCGGAGCACCCGGAGGAAACCCACGCGAACGCAGGGAGAACATGCAAACTCCACACAGAAATGCCAACTGACCCAGCCAAGGCTCAAACCAGCGACCTTTTTGCTGTGAGGCGAGAGCGCTGCCCACTGTGCCACCTTGTCACCTATTTTGAGCACATTTGGGGGAAAAAAGTAGAAACACATCTTAGTTTGTGAACTTGTTTTTCTTATTTGTGAATTTATTTCTTTTCATTTTACATTAGGAAGTTAAAGGTTCCTTATATTCATTATATATGAAGAGTTTAGATGCAAAACCCTCTAAATCCATCAGACCTCTTGTAAATGAGCATTTTTTGTAAGACTCCTCTTATTAGGTTTAGAAGTTTCATTTTATAGGTAATGAAAGGGTTATTAGCTGGTAAATAAAATGCATTTTTTCATAAATGTCACTTTAGACATTTCTCTGGTTTTTAACAAGGGAGATTTTCTTTTGCATCAAAACCAGCTAAATCCACTTGTGCTTTTTTTGCAAAAACCTCTAAATCCACACCGATTGGGACAAGACATTGTAATTAGTTGAAATATCACTAAAGATGCAATTAGAAATTATTTTATCAAACATAAAACACATTACACAATCCTCCTAAAATTAAAAATACATAAATGTCAAGTAAGTGGCGGTTCATTCTGCTGTAGTATACCTGATAAAACAGGGACCAAGCAGAAGGAAAAATGAATGAATGAAATCTGCCAAGTAAGTGTATTAATCAATAACATTAAAATAGACATTAAATCTTAACAATCTGTTGTCATCTCTAATCTGTTGTCATCCCACCTCTACTTTTTCTCCTTTTTAGATGGGCGACGCAGCGGCCCAGTGATTAGCACTGTTGCCTCACAGCAAGAATGCCACTGGTTTAAGTCCCTACAAAACCAGACAACATTTCTGTGTGGAGTTTTGCTTGTTCTCCCTGTGCTCGTGTGGGTTTTACCCCTGGTTCCCCGGTTTCCTCCCACAGTCCAAATAACTCGCACCCTAAGTAAATTGAACACACAAAATTGATACCATAGTCAAGCTCTAAGCAAGTACAACTCTCCTCAGTCATCCATATCCATCATTCAGCTAGAATAAGCCGGGGGAGTTTATCGAGATCTATCTGAGCTCAAACTCCCCTCTCGCACTGCAAACGGGAGGGAGCCCAGGGCTCGAGGATCTCATAAGCTCAGGGCTCTCTCCCGGGACAGCATGCCAAACAAGCTTTTATTATCAATCATCAGCTAAGTGTGAACTCTTGAAAGGCTTAACTAGGTTAATTAGGCAAGTTAGGGGAATTAGGCAAATCATTGTATAACTGTGGTTTGTTCTTTAGACAGTCGAAAAAAAAATATTGCTTAACGGGGCTAATAATTTTGATCTGTTAAAAAATTTAAAACTGCTTTGATTCTAGCCGAAATAAAACAAATAAAACTTTCTCCAGTAGAAAAAATATTATAGGAAATACTGTGAAAAATGTCTTGCTCTGTTAAACATCATTTGGGAAATATGTGAGCTAATAATTTTGACTTCAACTGTAAATGTATAATCACTTCTCTTCCTCCTCCGTTCTTGTGTTTTGCAGCCCACAGTTGTAAACAGCCGGAGAGTCCTCCTCATGTGGACGTTGTGGGAATGGATCTGCCTTCCTACGGTTATACGCTCATCTACAGCTGTCAGAGCGGCTTCTTTCTGTCTGGTGGCTCTGAGCACCGCGTCTGCAGGTCTGACGGGACGTGGACAGGGAAGATGCCTGTGTGTCGAGGTATCGAACGCTTCTCATTGTGCTTTAAAAAGAACATGTAGTCAGTCAACTCAAACTTTGCACACCTGAAGCAACTATAGGTGCGTAAATAAAAATTCACCTTGTGAAAGTGTGTAAACAGGATGTCTGCAGATACTTAAAAAGTCTTAAATCCAATAGTTTAAACATAAGGCCTTTCAGGGGTCTTAAAAATGCAATCGAACAAACCCCGTAAAGAAGATTTTGTTTCCGCTTTGAAATCTGCTTAAATCTTTTCGTCAATCATCACACAGAAAAACATAGACAGAACCATTTACAGTCTGTGGCATAACCTAATACAAGGGGGATTTTGTTTATGTAATTAATGTGTACTGAAATTTTGCGTACATAAACGGAGTTTGCAGGGATTTGGCTCTATAATAACTTATAACAGCTGCGTCAACTCGTACATTAACAAATGAAGAACTAGAATTGCACTAATCAATCGGCCAGGACTGAAATCTGTTGATTTTTTTTTCACATAACCAGCCTGGGGTGTGTTTCCCAAAACCATTGTTAGCCAACTAAGGTCGCA
The DNA here is from genome assembly GCA_903798205.1 of Danio tinwini. Lineage (NCBI taxonomy): Eukaryota > Metazoa > Chordata > Actinopteri > Cypriniformes > Danionidae > Danio > Danio tinwini. Next base: position 1,869,309 of record CAIGQZ010001198.1, on the reverse strand, counting down.
AGTTCCGTCGTTACAAACATAGTTCGTTGATTTGCCCTTTCCCAAATCCATCGTTTCAACGAACATTCGCAAACTGCGTCGCAAACTTGAGCACTTGAAACTAGACCTTTAGAGCTGAAGTTAGAAACATAGTTCCTGGCTGTGTTCTATTCCCACTTATCCCCCCTATGCCCTATTCATTTAGAACATTCTAACATTTAAACTTGCAATTATTTAAAATAAAAAGCATTAAGGTCATCTATCTCAGGTGTAATTTGCTTTCAATGTATTTTTACAGTTCAGTTTTAGCAATCTTCATGTTTACAATTGTGCTCCCTTCGTTGTGCACTTTGAAAACATTGATGTAATTTTGAACACAGCCTCATGGTGAAAGCAATAAGTGACCTATTATTATAAAGTGGAATTTATGTTACGTCTCCAAAGCTTGTGAAAATAAAAAACATAGCATACGTTAATACTTTTTTTATAGTGGGTTATTATTAAGTATCTGTACTGTATATAACATGGGCCAGTTGGTTAAAACATTCTGCTGTGGTTTGCATGTGTCAAATTGTAAAAGTAGACTTAAAATTAAATAAATTAATAAACAATACCCTACTTAATAATAATAATCATTATCATCATCATTAATATTATTATTAAAGTAAATGTATATTTATAATAAATAGCATCATTATTTATTTATATGATTTATATATGAATAGTGTTAGCTTTTGTAAGTGATTTTATGTTTTAGAATAGAATATGTAATGTTCTCAATAATTGATTGTAAGGAAACACAGGCTCTATATGTGCCTTTTACATATATTTCAATTAATATGGAAAGTGAGTGCATGTTTTTACTAACTAATATTGGATTTTTTCAATGTGTGTGCGTGTAAAACAATATAATTTGCACAAAGAAATTATGGGATTCTTCTCTAAAGAAGTTACTCCACCCTGTTTAAAGCTTTATTATGGGCGTTTTACGCTATAACTAACGTGGTTCAAGCGATGGATCTGCGACAGAGAAACTACAGTTTTGGAAAACACTCATCACTACATCGTTCTTTTCCCAAACGATGCATTGTACTATGATAATTCAGCCGCGAGTTATGTCGTTGTTTGGGAAACGCACCCCAGACCGGTGACCAGTGCACACTCACAAACTAATTCCGTACTATAAATTGCTCTTAAATTTCTTTCTATGTGGTATTAAAGAGGTCTTAAAAAGTCTTAAATATAACTGTTAGAAAGCTGCAGATACCCTGGTAAAGCTGCAGTCACACTGCACTTTGTGCCACAAACACTTGCATTCATACATATGCAAATGCGGCAGACCGGAAATGCAAACTCGAGTTTCAAATGTCGCTGCATTCAAAAGTTTAAGTTTGGTGAACTCTAACTAGCAAAATCGCATCAAGTAATTGTGTGAGACCAATAAAAGATCAAAACGTGACATATCTATACAGAAATTTTAAATATGGAGCAATCGCTCACTTTATCGATGTCTAATCATCTTGTTTTATCCCTGCCCTTTTTTAAAGCACTGTACTACAGAATTTTACGTGTGCAAACTCTAGTGTGACTGTAGATTCATTCAATTAAATGTATCGTTAAATTAAATCACAACATTCATCAGACATATATACATGGAAAATTACAATCTATTAAAATATTATGCCTAAATATGAAATTATTGGCATTATTTAAATAAATATGCATACATTAAAACAAGAATAAAATACAGAAAAAAACAAAAAACCTTCAGAATATTGATATAAATAAAGCAATGTACTGTATGTGCAGGAGTTGGCCAAGATGACAGGGTTCGAGTCTGGCGAAGAATGGTTTAGAAAGTGGGTAAAACAAAAACGGAAGCCAAAAAATAAAACAAACAAGTAAATAACAGGGTGAGAATGTGGTAAAATCTGAAAACTTGGTAAAAATCAGATGGCCACGTGAAAAAGCTATCTTTTTCTGGATTGCTTTTGAAAACACTGTTGGTTGGGTTTAGGGAAGTGAGTGGGCGCTGGTCAATCTGTGCTTTTGAAAACACTATCGTTTGGATTTAGAGAAAGAGGAGGGTGGGGGGATCGGTCAGTCATTCAGTCGACAGCTGGTGGATTTACGCGAGAACAGCAGGCGCGAATGGCACTCACAAGACACAGTGGCCTCTGATGATTCGCAAAAACAAAAACTGCAAAAAGACATAGTTCCTGTGACGTATTTTGCACTCTCCAGAAATGTATATAGGGGTACATTTTCAGAATGAGCCTGGGTTGTTTAGAAAGCATGCAACTTATAAAACGCCCAAAAGCCCCAAAGTTTAAAAAACAACAGGTGAGAAATGAAATGAGAAATGGTTTGGCCTGCAGCGTCTTTCCTAAGAATAAACTTTTGAGCAGGCTCATTTTTATATCTTTAGTTATCAATTTGTGTTGTAAACATCTGCTATATAAAAGATCTTATTCATGACAATACTAAAACAAACGGCATGTGAATGTTCTAATCCCTATGCAAGGGGTGTGTAAATTCATGAGCAGAGCTATAAAAGCTGTCAGTCTGTTCTGGAGTATCAGACGTTTAGTTAAAGCAGACGGCTCTGCGTGTGAGTGTGTTGAGGTGGGGATCTGGAGCTCTGGCGTGTGTGGCCTGTGTGTGCTTCACTGCTGTGATTTTTATCTTCTGCAGCCCAGAGCTCTGCCATGCATGTGCACAGCTGTACACTTCAGGCTTTTAGTAATTACTGCACATAAACAGATGTGATTGTGTATAAAAAAAACTCCAGAGCGGTCGACAGAGAGCTGTGATGGGGCTCTGTTTCTTTCTCTCTCTTTTTTTTTTTTGTGCCGCCACTAATGTATGTTATAATAGTGTCTATTTAAACAGCACTACACTACCAGACAAAAGTCTTGTTGTCGATCCCTGATGTAAGAGCAACAAATAATAACTTGCCTCATTTGGAAAGAAGTTAGATTTTTCCGATGAATCATCTGTGTAACTGCATCCAAATCATCACTAATACTGCAGAAGACCTACTGGAACCAACATGGACTCAAGATTCTCACAGAAATCAGTCAAGTTTGGTAAAGGAGAAATCGTGGTTTGGGGTTACATTCAGTATGGGGGCGTGCAAGAGATCTGCAGAGTGGATGGCAACATCAACAGCCTGAGGTGTCAAGACATTTGTGCTGCCCATTACATTACAAACCACAGGAGAGGGCAACTTCTTCAGCAGGATAGCGCTCCTTCTCATTCTTCAGCCTCCACATCAAAATTCCTGAAAGCAAAGAAGGTCAAGGTGCTCCAGGATTGGCCAGCCCAGTCACCAGACATGAACATTATTAAGCATGTTTGGAGTAAGATGAAGAAGGAGGCATTGAAGATGAATCCAAAGAATCTTGATGAACTCTGAAAGTCCTGCAAGAACGCTTTCTTTTCCATTCCAGATGACTTTATTAATAAGTGATTTGAGTCAGTGCAGAGATGTATGGATGCAGTCCTCCAAGCTCATGATGGAGTCAGACACAATATTCATATACTTATATTCTATACTGGACATTATTTCTGTTGAGTGACAAGACTTTTGTCTAAGCAAAGTCAGACTTTACTGCCCTAATTAAATACATAAAAATCAAGGCGTGATCATATTTTATTTTGGTAAAATAAGCGTAATCTAGAGGCCTTTGCCTTTTATATAAGCCACTTCTGATACCAAATGATCAACTAGAAGTCAAGTTATTATTCGTTGTTCCTAAAACATTTGTCTGGTTGTGTAGTATTTAACAAATGAGTGCTGGTTTGCAAGACATAAAAACTAGTAAGTAATGAATTAATAGTATAAACCTTTTTAAATTGTACTAGTACCTAAAGAATAAGCATTAGTGGATGGTGAATAAGCATTAGTACTTAATATAAATTACATTAGTATCTAAAATATATATGCTAGTATGTCTGATAGAGGTTAAACGGTTTGCCTGCTTTAGTGTTTTCTGTTACGCTGCTTGATATGTTGACCATGTCTTTCCTCTTGTGTCTGCGGTCACTGGATTTTCCTTTGTGAAAGCGGAAAAAAGAGACTCAGTGTTGCCTGGGGATGTTACTGTACGCCTGAAATGATAAAAGTGATGCCAATTTGATCTGTCAATCTTTTTTCTTTTTTTTTTTTAATAAGTGGCTTCATTCATTTTGTGCTCTTTCTTTCCCAGCGGGCTCCAAGCTCTCCGAAAAGCCTATTAAACCGGTCCCAGGAACGCCGAGTCCGAAGCTAAACGGTGAGTGCGGTGCTACTATGAAATGGGGTTTCATTTTGAAAGACCACTTACTGTAGGAGAGCTAAGTGCTCCTCATTTAGGATGAATAATTTGGGCTGAACGTCTCCACTGTTTGGCCACAGAGAGCAATGGTAGCGATATCCGTGATGTATTCCAGACACAGGCCCCGGGAGAAGGAGACTAATGAGGAGAAAACGGGATCCAGTTAGTTGACAATAAAGTAGACTGGCAGCCGCAAAAAAACACTCGACTGGAATCACAAGATAATCCTACTGAACTTTGCCAGACTTTCTTACAGCGTATCCGGTATCTTACTTTTATATATTTAGAGGGCAGGATTAAGTGGGAGACAACCTGTTGTCCTATAAACCAACAAAAAAAATGTTTGTTTCTTCGTTTAGAAGAAACAGTCAATATCAGTTCAAGAAAAATTGTCATAATGTTCATGTTTAGGGCAAAGATGCCGAAAGTAGGGTCTGCAGATCAAAGTTGGTCCACTGTAACCTTTGAATTGGCCCACCATCCCATCTGAGATGAACCTCTGTGAAGTTTGGCACCCCATAAAAACACTTTTTAAAAAATATGTTTGTGCTGATTTGTGCCGCAAAAACGACCGTGTCATCTGAGATATTAAGCATTATTTATTTGACCGTGTGACGTCACTTTACACCTCATGTTGCTCAAATGACGTCAAATCAGCACAGGTCATGTGTGCCCGATTTGTGCTGATTTGTGACGTTAAAACAAACGCTGTATCTATTTTCCTTGTTTAGATATAAGCGAAATATTTCGTGAGCCATGACGTCACTCTCCACCCCATTTCCTCTAAATCGCACCAAACTGGTGTCATTTGTTTGTGCACGATTTGTGCCATTAAAATAAACCCTTTATCTATTTTCGTTGTTTAAATATAATTAAAATATTTCAGGTGTTGTGTCGTCTCCACCCCATTTTCTGTAAATCCCACAAAACAGGTGTCATTCGTTTGTGCTGGTTTGTGCTGTTAAAATAAACACTGTATTTATTTTGATTGTTTTATTGTTTAGATATTAGTTATATCTAAACAAGGAAAACAGATACAGCGTTTGTTTTAACGGCACAAATTGAGCACAAACAATCTGTGCTGATTTGAAGTCATTTGAGCAACATGGCGAGAAAAGTGACGTCACACGGTCAAAAAAATAGTGCTTAATATTTCAGACCCTAAACCAGCACAAACGTTTGTTTTTGCGGCACAAATCAGCACAATCCTAGCACAAACGAATGGCATAATTTTGGGGATTATTTGTTTTTATGAGGTGCCAACTTCACGGAGGTCTGAGAAGAGAGCGAGAATGATGGAGAGGGTTGGGGTGAAAGCCTTTAACACAGAGATCGTCACTTGTAATTTGACCTAACATTTTTTGGTTTGTTTGTTTTGTTGCTGAGCTACAAATAATACAAACAAATGTTTTTTAAATGTAAATCCTGTCACTCGGTGGATAGAGAATTATGCAGAAGACATCGGTAAGCAAATCAAGGCAAAAATTTGTGTAATTCTGTAAATAATTGAGATTGTTGTTGTTTTTACTGTAATAAGTTCATTATAAAATGTAAAAATATACTGTATTAATTAATATAAAGAAATGTTTTCTAGTTATTTTTAAATATTATTAAATAAATTAGGAAACCAGGCGTCACGGTGGAGTATTAGTTAATTATATTAGTGTTAGTTAATTGTATTTACCTTCGGCCCACTGGCCTCAATCAAGTTTGGCTTTTGGCCCTTCATACGAAAAAGTTTGGTGTTTGTTAATTACGGTGGCCGGGAAGTGCAAAACAATATCACAAAGTGTGAAACACTTTTACAAAGCTCGGGACAAATTAACATTTTGAAAAACATTTTTACCTATAATAAAACACAATGACATAGAAAAAACTATTTTACCAAGGACGAAACAAATTTACATTTTAGAAAAAAATTAACAAGATGCAAAACACTTTTACCAGTCCCGAAACAAATTTACAATTACAGATTCTTACGGAAAGGGAATGTACCACACACCGGAAGGAACGCGGAATGTACCGCACACTGGAAAATATCAGCTCGCTTGACTTTGTAGACACAGGTTAACATGAGTCTAAAAGCAAGAAATTGGAAAGTCAACCTGAGCACATTTTCCAATAAATTATACATACAAAGAGTTGTGAGAAAACATCGGTTAAGAAAGTGTAGTGAATTTTTGCAGCAGCTTATGCAATTCAGATCTCCAGTCATGTCATGTTTATTTATAAAGCCACCTCACCATACGACAACCCCAAATCATTATTAATTCTGTGTGTGCCTCACACAGGTGAGTGGGCTTGACAAACCACCTGTAGAAAACACACTCTTTTATCTCTTTGACACTTTAATCAACACTTGCATCATATTTGCACCAGGCACGTTCTTACAATCACTCCATATCTTAAACTAAAAACATTGTGCATTTATGATGTGAGGTTCACACAGATGTGTGGGCTTGACAAACCACCTGTAGAAACACAGATTTCTGTAATAAACCCTTGAGTACTTTTTTGAGATTTTAACAGGTTTGTGTGTTTAGCATTAGTTCAGACAATGTTAGCACCTGTCAGCTTTAATCGTGGGGAAAACTGGATCATTTTGAGTTTTTGTTGGCTAATTTCATCTTCCGGGTTTAAAATCATTTTTGGGACGGGATCAAAATCTGTGACGTATCGCTCATCTGCTAGTGGAGTGATGACGTGTCGGTTTTTATTCATAGCGACAAAGCAGACCTGCCAAGCTGTGAGACCCAATGACTGGGTGAGATTGCATCCGCACATGGCACACAGTATTTGGCCATTCATGAATGGTCGTATGTGTTTGTTTCCATGATCCACGTGGTTTGTTACGTTTTCTCCCGCAATGCTGTCCGGCCTGATACAGCAAAGCTGTTGGTATGCAGCAAGCATTTTTGTCAGGAGAGCTGTACGAGAATTGGAGAATGGCGGACTTTGTCCTTCATCAGTTGAGTTCGTTACCATTCAGACATATCTGCTATATCAGTGCTGCTGTGTTCGCCTATTTTTAAAATCCTCCAAATTACTGACAGGGTTAATGGTTGAAATAGACAGAGCAAGAGATCTGCTGCACTGATATCCATTTGAGGAGGAGAAAAGTCCTCCTCATTTATAGTGTTTATATAAACATGATTATCTTTATATTGATATAACAAATTGTGTTTATGTGTATATGAAATTACGAATAACAAATGTAGCAGGACATTCAATTACTTACTGTTTATTTCTTTGCACTTTAACTTTGTAAACCATAAAATCATGGGCCTCCTCACGGTTTGTCTCATTTTCTGAGCCAACTGACATCAGTTGTTTGCTCCCCTCTTTTCCCCTGCTCTGCCGGCCACGCCCACTCCTCCCTCTGCCCGCAGAGCTCCACGCCCATCATGTAGTATTTATAGAAAAAATTCAGAGGTAGACTTTAACCGGGGGGGGGTCATGGCCCTTTAAAAAAACACCCCCCCTCCTAACTCTATCACTTAATTCTCTGAGCACTAACAGTTTCTATAATTAGCACTTGTTGTGTGTATTGCCTCTTCTTGTTGAATTGCTGAATGCCTCTATTGTAAGTCGCCTTGGATGAAAGTGTTCGCTAAATGGCTAAATATAAATGTAAAGCACTTCATACAGTAGATTGCATTAAAGCAATCAGCTTTATGGTGTTAAACATAAAACTAATGATGAGAGAAAATGAAGATTCCTCCTTAAAGAAGACGGGGCCTCTAAACCACACCCGCCTCATAACCACACCCACCATTACATTATAAGCTCAGACCAATAGCAGTTTAAAGATGTTTATAAAAGAAAGCTCTCCAGACAAACCTGATTTTGGCCTAATTTAGTTGGGAATAGCGTCACATCAGTTGGTTTTGGGAATAATATTTCTAAAAGAGCTGTTGACATGGAATTGCACCAGAGTTTGGTAAAAACCCAAACAATACAAACATAAAAATAAAACGAAACAAAATAAATCTGAAAAATAAGTTATATGTGATAACAATGGAATGACACAAGGAGAAAGTACTGAACTACTGAAACATATTGTATACTTTATATAAAAGGCTTTTTTAAATGATGGCAGCTTAAAGACACCTCTCGTGTGTCACATGCATTGCTCAGGTGTGAGTTTTTTTACACACTTCAACAGTGTAAAAATCTTGATGGTTCTGTGGGTCTCATTTATCAAATTTGAGCTTTATTTTGTATTTTCTATTGGATTTGAGTCAAATAGTTGACTGGGCCATTCCACAGCTTGATTTTCTTTCTCTGAAAGCATTTGAGATTTTCCTTGGCTGTGTTTTGGATCATTGTACAGTATTACTGGAATGGTTTCATCTTTATCATCTTGGTAATGTACTGTAGATGTTGGACTGAAGCAGCTAATATTAATTTTCACTGACAAAGGGCAGAAGGTTGCTGAAGAACTACTGGCGATTTTAGCTGCTGTCTGAGCTTTTAATGCCTTTTATACACCTTCCTTCATGTGTTCAATACTTTTTCCCTGCGTCATTTCATTTTATTACACATAACTTCATTTGTAAACTAATTAGTTTTGTTTTGTTTGCATACATGGATTTCTTTGCTTGTTACCAACATCCGGTGGAAATTTCAAGTCAACAGCACCTTTAGAAATGTTTTCTGAGAAAAATGTGCATGTTTGATGCTTATTTTCCCAACTGTATATGAGGGCCTTTAGTGTACAAAGATGATACAGAATCACCTACACCCAATATGAGTCACGTTCTAGAGTCTGTTCGTGCACAGAAAGGACAAAGCGGATTTCCCGTACGTTTACAGAAGCTGATGGATCCCGGGATCAGTGAGACAGAGAACACTTTGAGCCACTCGATTCTGAAGTGGGAGATTACAGGAGAATTGACTGTCTTTGTAAAGACTCAGAGCATGTTATCAGAGAACTCCGGCCAACGCATTATATCTTATCTGGCTTCATTTGAAATATCTTTGCTGAATAACTGAATATTATGTTGAATTATGTGCTGTCCTTTTTATGGCTAAGTTTGACCTCATCATTTGCCTTGCTTAAGCAGTGTGATATGACAGGCTATATTAACATATGTAAATCAATATCTCTCTCTATATATATTACCCTGTAAATCTATTTCTGTGTATATACACTTACCGGCCACTTTATTAGGTACACTTTACTAGTATCGGGTTGGACACATTTTCACAACTGCCTTAATCCTTTGTGGCATAGATTCAACAAGGTACTGGAAATATTCCTCAGAGATTTTGGTCCATATTGACATGACAGCATCATGCAGTTTCTGCAGATTTGTCGGCTGCACATCCATGATGCAAATCTCCCGTTCCACCACATCCCAAAGGTGCTCTATTGGATTGACATCAGGTGAATGTGAAGGCCATTTGAGTACAGTGAACTCATTGTCATAATCAATTCTGACCCTACCATCCGAATGTCGCAGCAGAAATCGAGACTCATCAGACCAGGCAATGTTTTTTCAATCTTCTATTGTCCAATTTTGGTAAGCCTGTGCGAATTGTAGCCTCAGTTTCCTGTTCTTAGCTGACAGGAGTGGCACCCGGTGTGGTCTTCTGCTGCTGTAGCCCATCTGCCTCAAGGTTGGACGTGTTGTGTGTTCAGAGATGCTCTTCTGCAGACCTCGGTTGTAACGAGTGGTTATTTGTGTTACTGTTGCCTTTCTATCAGCTGGAACCAGTCTGGCCATTCTCCTCTGACCTCTGGCATCAACAAGGCATTTGCGCCCACAGAACTGCCGCTCACTGGATATTTTCTCTTTTTCAGACCATTTTCTGTAAACCCTAGAGATGGTTGTGCGTGAAAATCCCAGTAAGTCAGCAGTTTCTGAAATACTCAGACCAGCCCGTCTGGCACCAACAACCATGCCACGTTCAAAGTCACTTAAATCACCTTTCTTCCCCATTCTGATGCTCGGTTTGAACTGCAGCAGATCGTCTTGACCATGTCTACATGCCTAAATACATTGAGTTGCTGCCATGTGATTGGCTGATTAGAATTTGCGTTAAAGAGCAGTTGGACAGGTGTACCTAATAAAGTGGCCAGTGAGTATTTATTATGTATTGTATAAAAAATATCCTTGACTCCAAATAATTTCATACTTGACCTATTTTCCTAGCCCCTAGCTTCGTAATAAATGGAGAGCTCAGAGAAAATATGTATGTTTTTCTTTCTTTCTTCGTTGTTTTATTTTTTTTTTATTTATTTATTTATTTATTTATTTATTTATTTATTTATTTATTTATTTATTTATTTATTTATTT
>CAIGQZ010001198.1:1844543-1858698 GCA_903798205.1 Danio tinwini | reverse complement strand
TTTATTTATTTATTTATTTATTTATTTATTTATTTATTTATTTATTTTAATTTTATTATTTATTTTTTTCCATATTGCTGTTGCTGCCCACTGTGTTCGTTTTATTTCTAGTGTTATTTATATTATTATTATTATTATTATTATTATTATTATTATTATTATTATTATTATTATTATTATTATTATATTTTTATTGTGTTTTTGCCCAAAATATTGTTTTTGATGCAATAATGAACATGTGAGCTAATTTTGTTTTCTGATTTTGTCTGTAACTCTGACTAGTATGCATCATTAAACAGAGTTAAGCCAAAGAATAACATTTTGTTTATTTGTCCACAGTTCCTGATGATGTATTTGCCCCGAACTACATCTGGAAGGGCTCATACAACTACAAGGGAAGAAAACAACCAATGACCTTGAGTATCACAAGCTTTAATACAACCACGGGTAGAGTTAACGTCACATTAACAAGCAGCAACATGGAACTACTGCTTTCAGGTCAGTTTACTGCAAAAATCACTTTTATAAGGGGTTTAAACACAGTTGTGTGGCAGAAGGGGATACATAACCTGCCTTTCATGGTAAAAAAATTAATAATCACACTTGTGGCGACGCAGTGGCGCAGTAGGTAGCGCTGTCGCCTCACAGCAAGAAGGTCGCTGGTTCGAGCCTCAGCTTTGTCAGTTGGCGTTTCTGTATGGAGTTTGCGTGGGTTTCCTCCTGGTGCTCTGGTTTCCCTCACCGTCTAAAGACATTCGGTACAGATAAATTGGATAGGCTAAATTGTCCGTAGTGGATGAGTGTGTGGATGTTTCCCAGAGATGGGTTGTGGCTGGAAAGGCATCCACTGCGTAAAAATGTGCTGGATAAGTTGGCGGTTCATTCCACTGTGGCGACCCCGAATTAATAAAGGGACTAAGCCGAAAAGAAAATGAATGAATAATCACACTTGTGATGAGAAACACTTTGATTGACATTCTCCCTTTGTATGTGTCATCAGAAGGGGAAAGCCCCGCCCACTAGTGATGATCTCTCCCACATTAGAATTAACAGCCCTGAGTGAAAAGCAGTCATCTGCCATTTTGAGTTTTGAATGCCACACAGGTGTTTGTAGCTCCGCCCTCTTTTGAAATCACATTTGAATTTAAAGCGACAGTCACCAAAACGCCATATTTGCATCAAAGCCTAAAGGGCACAGCTTTAAGGAGTAATAAATTATTATTTGTGTGGTATTTTGAGCTGAAACTTCACATACACACTATAGGAACATCAGAGACTTATTTTACAACTTGTAAAAAAGGGCATAATAGGTGATGTTAAACTGCAGACCAAAACACGTGATACACTGAACACGTGTTTCCACTATCACGCGATCTGATTTAATCCATCAAATTCAAGGAGAGCACAAACGAGTTTGATCATTAGAGCCACTGTACCTCCTTCCAGTCTTTATAAAGCTGACATACGCTTCACATCATCTAATTAATCTTGGGTTGTACTATTGGCCAGCCATCAGGAATGATCACTGGAGAATAAAGATGAATAAAGCGCCAGTCACTGATGACTGATGAGAAGCAGCAACTGATTTATAATCACGTGGTTGGAGACCCGACCAGGAGCAGTACACTCAAAAAATGACATTTGCTGCTCTCAAAAACATGATATTTGCTGTTGTTAAAATATTTGTAATATAAAATATAATGTATTTAAAATGAGCTGATTCAACAAAGTTTTTTTGGGATAACTTAATTGTTTTATGTTCAATTAAGTTAACTTAATCGATTTGTTTTGGGACAGCATGTGCAAAACCCAGCATTTTTTTTTACAATGTGTTTGTTCAAACTACTCCTTTAAAATGAGCTGAAACTAAACAATTATTGAGTTTTTTGCGATCACTTTATGTTCAATCCACTTAAATTTGTACAAATTAATAAGTTCATTTAATTCCTTCATGTTGTCCCAACACAACACTGTGTAATCCAGCATTTTTTACAGTGTACTCCTCAAATTCAGATCAAAGATACATATTTACTGCTTCACAAATTACTGATTTCCTCCAGGTGCTCCAGTTTCCCCCACAAGTACAAACACATGCTCTATAGGTGAATTGAGTAAGATAAATTGGCCGTAGTGAATTTGTGTGAATGCAGGAGTGTATTTGTTTCCCAGTACTAGGTTGCGGCTGGAAGGGCATCCGCTGCATAAAACATATGCTGGATAAGTTGGCAGTTCATTCCACTGTGGTGACCATTAATAAATGGACTAAGCCGAAAAGAAAATGAATGAATGAATGACAAATTGACTGATATTACAATAGTTAATATTGGCTTGTTTCCACTGACTGGTACAGTACGGGTCGGTACAAGTCACCTTTATCAGGCTTGCGATTCCACTGCTAAAAGGATACCAATGATACTCTTTTGGTGGGTGTGGTGTACGACAGAAAGTTGCAGTCAACGTCATTTTCGCTCGAGAAGTAAAGCTGTACGGGTCGCTCACATATCATATGAGAAGCACTTCTCACAAAACAGATGCTTCACACACATAAATACTGGTGTATAAATGTTTAATACTAACTTTGCTATGGACATGAGTTGATTATTCAATTCAATTCAATTCATCTTTATTTGTATAGCGCTTATACAATGTAGATTGTGTCAAAGCAGCTTCACATGGAAGTTTATAGTGAATTGAAAAGTGTCAGTTCAGTTTTCAGTGTTTAAGTTCAGTTTAGTTTAGTTTAGCTCAGTTCAGTGTGGTTTAATAATCACTACTGAGAGTCCAAACACTGAGGAGCAATTCCATCGATGCGCAGCTCTACAGATCCCGAACCATGCAAGCCAGTGGCGACAGCGGCGAGGAAAAAACTTCACCAATTGGCGAAAGTGAAGAATTTAAAAAACCTCGAGAGAAACCAGGCTCAGTTGGGCACGACCATTTCTCCTATGGCCAAACGTCTTGTGCAGAGCTGCAGTCTAGGCGCAGTAGCTGGACCTCCGCGAAGACACGTCTGTCCTTGGAGCATCAGAGGAATCAGTCTTATGCTCTCCATCATGACCACCACAGCAGCAGCTCAGGATACGGCCTGGTCCGGGAGCCTTGGGATCGTCTCGTCGCTGGTCTTGGATCGCATCAGTGGCACTGCATAGTCTGAGGGCCTCGAGATGAGTACCCCCAGGTGGAAATACAGAATAAGGAGAATAATTAGCGTAGCTGCTGTTCATAGTGTATATAAACAAGAAGCAAAATCGTGTGTGGGGCACATCATGCGTCACACTGCTATGTAATGCACTAAGTGTATGCTTTGCTAAAAAGATAGGTCTTTAATCTAGTTTTGAAGAGTGAGAGTGTGTCTGAGCCTCGGACATTATCAGGAAGGCTATTCCAGAGTTTAGGGGCCATAAATGAGAAGGCTCGACCTCCTTTACTCGATTTAGCTATTCTAGGTACTACAAGAAGCCCTGAGTTTTGAGATCTTAAAGAGCGGGTTGGATTGTAGCGAGACAAGAGGTTGGTTAGATAAACAGGAGCTAGATTATTTAAGGCTTTATAGGTAAGAAGCAATATTTTAAATTCAATACGAAACTTAACAGGCAGCCAGTGTAAGGAGGATAAAATTGGGGTGATATGATCATATTTTCTAGACCTGGTAAGAACTCTGGCAGCTGCATTTTGTACTAGCTGAAGTTTGTTAATAGAGGATGCTGGGCAACCAGCAAACAGAGCATTACAGTAATCCAGCCTAGAAGTCATGAAAGCATGAACTAGCTTTTCTGCATCTGAGATGGATAGCATATTTCGCAATTTAGCAATATTTCTTAGATGAAAGAAGGCAGTTTTTGTGACATGGGATATATGATTTTTAAAGGTTAAATTGCTGTCTAATATGACACCCAGATCTTTTATAGTAGAGCTAACGCTAACTTTGTATCCCTCTAATTGCAGGTCGAGTTGTGAGAACTGCTGTGTACAGGATTTAGGCCCAATAAGTAATAATTCTGTTTTGTCTGAGTTTATAACTGCAGATCAATGACAGTGCGAAATAGCCTACTGTTACGTCTGCAATTATATCAAATAAATAAATAATGCAACATATATAAACGCATACAGACCTTTACAGTCTCCGATATGTTACCAGTTACAGAAAAACTACACAGAGCATACATTTAGTCCTTATTTAGGTGCAAAACAGCAGAAAATAAAGCCCAGTCAGTGCAGACCTCTCATGATTAAACATGTCTTTAATCTTTAGCAGCACGTGTAGCCTCTTGTTAGAAAGTAATTCCATCATTGCGAGTTCATAATAGTCCAAAAGGTGATGATAATAGTTAAACATGGCAGTTTGTTCACGTTTGTTGAAAAAATGATGTGCTCCTTTTTTTCCGGCTTCTCCTTTTGTTTTTAGTGCGTCGCTCTCGCGTTTGTCAGTTTCTGACAGGATCAGGTTTCAAAAGAACGTCAATAATCAAGCGCACGTTATGATCATCAGCTCAAGAAGTTTGTTATTTCAAATATAGACGAGCGGCGAGCGCAAGCAAGAAAGTGAAACCGCCCGCGCTTCAGACTGGCTTGTAAAAAACTACAGGACACAGGGTGAAATCTGCTCTTTTTTTGGCTTTGTGGCTGTTCATCAAGATGACGACAAGGTTCATTTGAGCCCAGATCGAACCGGGCTCGTTATTATATGTCGTTATATGTATGTATAATCTCTCTGCTGTGTATGAAAACATGGCGGCTCCTTTGTTTTCATTCTGGCTTGTTGCGTGAGCTCGTGACGTATCTCTGTAAACCAATAGCATTTAGCTGCGCGTCTAGCTCCACCTTTGGGACCCTTTTGGTACTCTTTCTCGTGTTTGGTACCCTTTCGAAAGGGTGCCAAAAAAGGGGTACAGTACATCTCAGTTGGGTACGCCTTTTGACAGTGGAAACCGCCATAAAAACGTACCGACCCGTACCGTACCGTACTGTACCAGTCAGTGGAAACAAGCCATATGATTCAAACAAATGTTTAAAACCTTATAGAACTGCATTGTTTATGCAGTGCAAAGATGTTTCCGCATAATGTTTGTTAAAAAGCCTAAAATATATAACTATATAAATATACAGGACAATATATAAATAATGCCCCATTCTACAATTTAAAGCTTTAAAATAGTTTTCATATATCATAGTCATAGCATTAAATGTTGCATGCTCTGCATAAAAAGAAAAGTAAGTGAATATATTTCTCAGTATTTTTGTTTTCCAGTACAAATAAGCATCCTGAAATCAAGACACGTGTAATTGGGATGCAAATATATATATATATGGGCGACGTGGTGGCGCAGTGGGTAGTGCTGTCGTCTCACAGCAAGAATGTCGCTGGTTGAGCCTCGGCTGGGTCAGTTGGCATTTCTGTGTGGAGTTTGCATGTTCTTTTCCCGTGTTCGTGTGGGTATCCTGCGGGTGCTCTGATTTCACCCAGTGAGACTTTTGTGGAGGACGAATTACAAATTTGTCAATTTTTTGGGGTCAGCTAGGGGATAAAATGAACTAAGGAAACATGATCGTTCTCTTAATTGTCCACTGCTAAATTTTTTTTTTTAAATATGACGTGACCCCCCAGTGAGCTCGCTGATGCCCTCTTGTGGGCCAGGACCCCCCTTTTGGGAACTGCTGATTTAGCCTACCCAATTCACCTACTGTAGCGCATGTCTTTGGACTGTGGGGGAAACCAAAGCACGCAGAGGAAACCCACGCCAACGGTCGGCGTGGGCCCTAAGCAGAATGATTTTGGGACCCTACCTTGCTTTAAATAGTGGAGTATTGCCATTGCAAACCGGTCCACAACAATTTTATTGCTTATTAAATACAATCAATGAAACATAAAAGTAAAGCCTGATTTCTTCTACTTAATACCTCTCTGAATGATTTGGACATTTTAAAACAGCACTATTTCTGTCAACTAGCAGCTTCAAAAATTAAGAATTTAAGTATCTTTAATAAAGGGACCAGTGATTCCTACTTTGCATCCTTCTAGAGTGTTAAAAACATATTTTATTAATTTGGCAAAGAGAGTAAGGATTCTATAAAAGATTCTAGGTTGAGTTTTTTTGTTTGTTTTAATAATTTCCAAAAAAGTAAAAGCCCTGCAATGAAAGACAGCGAGCAATAATTAGCCAAAAGTGAAAATGCACTACTTAGTAATAAAATATACATCCTGAATTTACTAAAAACTCAAGAAAACAACAACAAAACAATAAACATCAATGCAAAGATGTATTCATAAATAATAAAACCAATACGCAAATAATACAAAGTAAATATGAAAAATATTAATATAAAAAACTTTGAAAAAGGGAAACAACAAATACTGGGTTAATGTTGATACCCAAACACAAACTTTATTATTTCCTTCAGTCTCCTTCCCTGTTCCTTACATTTGAGATGCAGGGTCCAGAGCTTATAATATGACTATGATTAATTAAATTAGGACATAACTTTTATAAACATGTCTCAGGAAAAAATATTACCAGTGAGAAAAATATGTCAGTGAAAGACGCTTCAGTATTGCATTTCAGTCAAATGCATTTTAGACAAAAAAAAACAGGTCTGTAAAACCAGGAAAAAATACAATATTTCATATAAGTGGAGGACGTTTACTAATCTGTAATTGCCTATTTTTAAAAAATGTGCTACTAGATTATGTCTTTAACATCATCGTTAGCACTTAAAAGCGATGCTAAAAATGATTTTGTGCTTGTCTCTTCTTGTCGTCATTTCCCCCTTCAGTTTTTCTACGTCTGAAGAAGAACGTTAGTTTCGTTTCATTTTCGCGGTCCAAATAAATCAGGTGTATAATGGCAGGCAATGAAGCAAAGGCCATGACTGTGTCTGTGCATAGGCTCGCGTTTTTGTGTCTTGCAGGTTTTCTTGCAAGGACAAACTCGAACCGCGAAAAACACAACGCATATGAGAAATGGGATGCTAACAGTCGACTTCAAAATTTAGCATATTGTTAATTTGCTCATTATATATGGAAAAAATGTTATTCATAAATGTAAATGGGCAGTAAAAAACTTAATTTTACTCACTTTAAAATAGAAATAAGTCATTACCTATGCACGATAAAAGAAACAAAAAATACCAAAGCAAAAAGAACTGTTAATTATTTTAAAGCCTTAAATTTTGTCTCCGAATGATTGTAATTTTTTTTCTTTTCTTTTTATATAGTATTTGTTTTGATGTCAATATAATGTTGGTATTGCCCTTGAATGTTCTAAAATTGCTATAAAAAAATTATAAAAAAAAGAGAAATGGGATGCTGCGAGCTTCCTTTTTATCACGTGACCTTATGAAGTTAACTTTATGAAGTTTTTTTTTTCTTTTCAGTGTAACTTTGTAAATATTTAAGCACTAAAGCACCGTCAATGAAGATAATTTGTAAAATGCAAATAAAAATGATTTCAGCAAGGAAGCGGCTTGCACCACTAGCGGGTTGTGGGGGCCCCCTAGTGGCGGCGGGGCCCCAAGCAGCCGATTAGTTCGCTTATAGGGAGGGCCATCTATGTCCACGCCAGCACAGGGAGAACATGCAAACTCCACACAGAAATGCCAACTGACCCAGCCGGGGCTCGAACCAGCAACCTTCTTGCTGTGAGACGACAGCGCTACTCAGTGTCAAAGTAAAAGAAACAAGAAGAAAACAATATTTGGAAATTTGTTAAAAATGCTCCGTTAAACATTTATTCATTTTCCTATGGCTTAGTCTCTGATTTATTAGTGGTCACCACAGCGGAATGAACCCCAAACTATTCCAGCATATGTTTTACTCAGCGAATGTCATTGCAGCCGCAACCCAGTACTGAGAAACACTTTCTCACTCTAACGTTGACACGCACGCACACACACACACACACACACACACACACTATGGTCAGTTTAGTTTATTATATTCACCTACAGCGCATGTGTTTGGAATGTCGGGGAAACCGGAGCACCCGGAGGAAACCCACACCAACACGGGGAGAACATGCAAACTCCACACAGAAATGCCAACTGACCCAGCCGGGGCTCGAACCAGCAACCTTCTTGCTGTGAGGTGACTGTGCTAACCATTGAGCCACCGTGTCAGCTCTGTTAAACATCACTTCAGAAATATTTGAAAAATGTTTACAATTTCACAGGAGAGCTAATAGTTTTGCCTTCAGCTGTATTTTCTCAAATAGTTTCTTGTTTGTGTCTCTGAGAGTGTGTGTTGTGTCAGAAAGAGAGCTGGAGACAGTAGTGTGGAGCTTGTCACTTGTGTTATTTAGCGAGCGTGTGTTCACGTGTGTTCAGTGCTGAGAGATGAAACATGTGAGTGGAGCGTCTAGACGTGTCTCTGTTCTCTGTTGTAGGTGTCTATAAGAGCCAGGAAGCTCGTCTGATGCTGCTGGTGTATCATGTGAAAGCCTCCTCATCCTCCACACTCAGCAAGATCAAAGAAGAGCACTGGACCCTCGACGGATTTGTACGTACACATGCGTCTCATTGCGCTGCTTTTGTCTTTTTGGGTTACTTTTGGTGCAGTGTACAATGGGAAGTTTAGTAGTGGATGAGGAACGTGATGAAATAACACTGTAGTAGATGTAGAAGTATGAGATTAGGAGTACAAAAGTAATATTATTATTATTAATAATAGTAAAACACTGAGGAAAAAATGATTAAGTAAGGGATTGTGAACAATTTATATGGGCTGAATTTAAACCAACAGATTAAATGTAGTACTGTTCAATAGTTTCTTTGTTTAAATTTAGCCCATATGCATCGTTTTCAACCACTTACTGTAAAAGAATTTAGTAAGTCCAATTAATCTTTTTTGCAAGTGTTCGAAGAAGAATTAAACGTGTTTTTTTTACAAAAATAATGTGTTTTAATAACAGATGTGATTTTTATATGCAAAAAAAGCACATTAAAGGTGCAGTATGTAAGTTTGACACCCAGTGGTTAAACTAGGTATTGCACTCCTGGATCAAAACAAACACAAGTGCAGGTTGCCAGATTGAGCCACAACCATATCACTCTGCAGCCCAAGATCGGTTACTCACTGAAGCTAAGCAGAGCTGAGCCTGGTCAGTACCTGGATGGGAGACCACATGGGAAAACTAGGTTGCTGTCGGAAGTGGTGTTAGTGAGGCCAGCAGGGGGCGCTCAACCTGTGGTCTGTGTGAGTCCTCATGCCCCAGTAAAAGTGAAGGGGACACTACACTGTCAGTGGGCGCCGTCTTTCGGATGAGACGTTAAACAGAGGTCCTGACTTTCTGTGGTCATTAAAAATCCCATGGCACTTCTCGTAAAGAGTAACCCCGGTGTCCTGGCCAAAGTCCCTCAATCGGCCCTAACGATCATGGCCTCCCAATCATTCCCATCCACCAAATTGGCTCTATTACTGTCTCTTCACTCCACTATAGCTGGTGTGTGGTGAGCGCACTGGGGCCGTTGTCCTGTGGCTGCCGTCGCATCATCCAAGTGGATGCTGCACACTGGTGGTGGTGTGGAGAGACCCACCCCTCATGATTGTGAAGCTCTTTGGGTGTATGGCCATACACAATAAATGCGCTATATAAATACACATTACATTACATTGCCAGATTGAGGACAGGAGCAAGTGATTTAAACCGTGTTAAAATACAAGCAACGGCACGCAATAGAGGGAATATTTTCCATATTAAAATAGCAGTTTTTGTTCTAACCAACACGTCAAATTGATAAATCAGAAACGGCTTCTATTTCTCACAGCTGAACAACAGAAAACTATGACACAGTTATGTTTCCATCCAAAAAGCGAATGAAATTCATGCGCAAAACTGGATTGTCCAATAAAAGACGTGTGAATAAAGCTGCGTTTCCATCCAACGAGTTAAATTGAACAAAATTGTCACTTCCTGATTAACTGGCGATAATATTAACATTAAAAAGTGAATTTGCTGCAGTAGGAGAAGCTGCGTCAATCTTTTCTTCATCTAATAAATGACTTGCGCCTCAGATGGCAATCCTGACACGCAGTGAACGCGCAGTGGCGTTTGAAGGTGTCAGAAGCGGAGCACAGGTAAGGCGTTTTAGAATGATCAAAACAACATTTCAGATGGTTTACAATGCTGCTCAGCCTGCTGGTTTGTCCACACATTTTTATCATCACATGATCTCTTATAACAAAATCACATGACCTTTTTTTAATCCCCATACTGGAATTTGTGCGGTAAAAGTGTTTCCATCGTAGTTTATGTGCATTTTTTCTTATCGAATAAAAAGTTTATCCTACTTAGTTATGCGCATGTTTTTTATGCGCATTTTCTAAATGTATGCGCATCATAGCGCTTCGATAAACCGTTTTATTATGCGCATATCCACAAAGCGCATAAAAATAGGTGGATGGAAACATAGCTAATGATCAGCTCAGGTACACCTCATGTGCTTTATTCAGTGTTAACTGTTAATAATGTGAGTCTGAATGCCGTTTTACATGACATTTATTGCTATACTACTGAAAGCAGCAGCAGATAGTTCACCTCAGATCTTGACAATAAAATAAACCGTTTCATATTGAACTTTAGAACTGAACACATATCACTGATTCAGCATCTACATTTAATGATGTTAAAAAGGTTCAATATGTATTAATAAGATTATAAACCTTACAATTTCATGAGTGAGTGCATATTCTGTGCTTCTGAATGGCTGTATTTAAATTTCTGTCGTGATTCGTTTGGTGCAAACAGCCAAATTACTTATCACTGCATATCACAGAGGTTGTTGTTAGGACATGCAGTTACAATGTAACCTGCTACCCTATTATTTACATTTGTAATATTTATATTATTTGCTAATTAATAACCTCACGTGAAATCTGCATCTCATTTCGGAGTCTGCTACTGTCCACCAGAGGTCGCATTTCAGTCGCGGACACACACTTTGAGAGCCTTTCTAAATTAATGAATGAAATATGCAGTTTTCCACCAAGGCAACTCGGGGTGCTGAAATTGACTAGATTTGAGTTGGGCGGGTTCAATGACCTAAACAAAGACAGACGTTCCAGCATGTAATGCACATTTTCAAAGCAGAATATCTGACTTCAGCATGGTTTTCAGATAAACAAGAATGTTCACTTATCATGTTTCTTAAACATCTGCACACATATTATGGTATTTTTTATCTTAAAACAGTCAGAAACTTACATACAGCACCTTTAAATTCATGTGTTCAAAAATGTTTTGTAAAATGAAAGTTCAAAATATGCATAAATTAATCTTCCATAGTCTTTAAGAATAACATAGCTTTATATAAACATTACATATATTAATTCTGAGCTGTTATTACTCAAATATACACAATAAGTGATCATACTAATTAAATAATTTGAAATAATTTTATATATATATTTATTTCCTAGCGCACTGTAAAAAATATCTGTTAATAAACAGTTTCTGTATTTTGTGATAACTTTATCTTTTACTTACAGTTGCGTTTATTTACAGTTTCGCTTATTTAAAATCGCATTATAGATGTTGATCTCTGCTCTGTTGACTTTTAATATTGAAATTTTAACTCTACAGTTTAACAAAGTGACCTTTATTGACATTTGAGTAGTTTAAAATAATATAAAAAATTATATATAAAGAAAAAAGTCTGCAAAATAATAACAAAAAAAGTCCTGGCAGCTTATTACAAGCTGTTTGTAGTGTAATATACAAAACACACCCAGACAATATATCACGTTAAACTATTAAAAATGACAATAAAAGTTACTTTTTCCAACTTGTCAATGGTAAAAATTGTTGAAAGAAAGATCAAGCTCTCATAATGCGATTCAAAAGCCTAAATAAGCTGAAAAATGTAATACTATCAATCACAAAATACAGAAAACTGATCATTTACAGATAATTTACAGTGTGGTTTGAAGGGTTTTGACAAAATATAAACATTTTAAAATAAAAAGTGAATTCATGTTCTGGTGTAGATTTTGCTATTTGAAACACAGAAACAGATAAAGCTCAGTCTCACGTTTATCATGAAATGAAGTTTCACAAACTAATTTCG
This sequence comes from Danio tinwini, assembly GCA_903798205.1. NCBI lineage: Eukaryota > Metazoa > Chordata > Actinopteri > Cypriniformes > Danionidae > Danio > Danio tinwini. The sequence continues at coordinate 1,846,641 of CAIGQZ010001198.1, read as the reverse complement.
ACTTTTGATATGATCGACTACAGCTGATCCTCATCGCTAATCATTAGCTAGCCTATCAGATCATTCTAAAATACTATAAATACCCTTCCTAAACTTCATTCAATATCTTTGTTTTTTTGGAAAACCCTCCCCCCTCCCACTATCCTTCCCTCCTCCTCTTTTGTGATCGGGCAACACGGTGGCTCAGTGAATAGCACTGATGCCTCGCAGCAAGAAGGCCACAGGTTCAAATCATAATCGAGCCAGTCGGCACTCCCTGCGCGGAGTTTGCATGTTCTCCCCGTGTTTGCGTGGGTTTTCTCTGGGTCCTCCGGTTTCCTCCCACAGTCTAAAAAAACATGCATTGTAGTACAGTCATAAGCACTTAACGCATACATACATTACATACCAGAAATTTGTCTGAGTTTAAGGGGGCACTCGAGAAACACCTGATCTCGTATCCCTCCTAACGCTCATTGACCAGCCGGGAACCTTGGGCTCATCTATTTCCGAGCTCAGGGTTCTCTCCCGGGACAGCATGCTAAACCTGCTATCTCAGTTGAGCATTATCTAAGTGTGAACTCTTGAATTAGTAAGAGTTTAAACATTAGTATGTACACTGTAAAAAATAAAAAGTTGAGTTAACTTAAAATGTTAAAGCAACCAGCTGCAAATAAATTTTAAGTTTATTAAACTTCAGTGGTTGAAGTTTTGCCAAATTATTGTTTTTAAGTTGACCGAAAAGGCTGGTTTAAGTCAAGTATACTTTATGAAATAATTTAGCACAACTTTAAACACTGAAGCTTAATAAACTCAATATGTCTTTGCAGCCGGTTGCTTTAAAATTTTAAGTTAACTCAACTTTTTATTTTTTGAAGATATGGAGAAATAAAAATGTAAAGTCTCCTCAACTGAATATTTTATTTTCATTGAACAAACAGTACCAAACATGCAGCTGAATCTTTTTTTAATTCAGTAAATTCAACTCTGAGCTTAAAAATATGTCCACCTAACTTACAATTTTAAACTGAGTTGACTATATGTAAGTTGGATTTTTTACAGTGTAGTTCACTACATTAATAATATCTTTATACAAACCCCCATTCTTGAAAGGGTGGCACAAAATATCAGGGAAATAATTCCCTTAGAATTCCTTACCTGTGTCATTCATATGTCCAGTGAGGCTTTCATGAAGTCTGGACTACTAACTTGGACTTTATTGATGTTTCTTTAAGCTGCATTTTAAGTTATGATATGTCATAATTAAATGTATGTATTTTATTTAACTATTATTTTATCTTTATATATTTTTTCATTTTGTTTGTTTATTAATTTATTAATATTATTGCTATTATGCTATTATAGATTTATTATAATTTTATTATGTATGCATGTATTCTGCTTTAGTTTTGCATTGTTAAAATGGGCATTGTCTGTTGGTTTGTTTCGATGTGTTGTGTGATTATTAGTTAAAACGTTAATAAAAAGATGCAATAAAAAAATATCTTTAGAAATGAATCAAATATGATTTGTGAAGCAGTTAATCAGATGATTTGTTTACTAATCAAGCAGCAGTACTATTACATAATAATATTAATAAGATAAATAGTGAATTAACATTTAAAAAAAAAATTGTGATCAAATTTAGTGTTGTTCACCTAATGTTAATACCATACGATATTTGATGATTTTGACAATTTCGCTCTCTATCTAATGTATCTCACAGGTTACTTTTGTTTGTGTTGTTGTCTGTCAGGTGTCTGCTGAACCTGATGGCTCCACATATGTCTTTCAAGGGTTTATACAGGGTAAAGACTACGGCCAGTTTGGCCTGCAAAGGCTAGGTATGGGATCCGTCTATCTGCATGCTATTCGCTTGTTAAGTGGTGATGTATGGAAAACTGTTTCCTGGTCCAAGCCACTACTTATTTGAGAAAATATTTGTTTATGACCATGACCGAATATGATTTTTGATCATATTACACATTAAAGTGAATTTTATATCAAATCATGGTGTACACAACAGTCTCTGGACTTGCTGCATCACAGACATCAATATTTTACCACCAGTTTATCAAAACTAATCCCTTTCTGGCCATCGGATATTAGGCATGGATAT
>CAIGQZ010001198.1:1806519-1834848 GCA_903798205.1 Danio tinwini | reverse complement strand
ATATATATATATATATATAAACAACTACAGAAAAATATTAACAATAACTATTTATATATAATTAGATGTTCACTGTGTTTGATTTACTTTTGTTTTAGTAATTAGGTTCCAGAAAATCTATGTGAAAATGTTCATTTATCAGAATGTACACTTTATTAGGTACACCTTACTATTAGTTTGGACCCCCTTTTGCCTTCAGAACTGCCTTAACACTTTGTGGCATAGATTCAACAAGGTACTGGAAATATTCCTTAGAGATTTTGTTCCATATTATCATGATAGCATCACACAGTTGCTGCAGATTTGTCGGCTGCACATCCATGATGCGGATCTCCCGTTACACCACTTTCCAAAAGCGCTCTATTGGATTGAGATCTGGTGACTGTGGAGGCCATTTGTGTACAGTGAACTCATTGTCATGTTCAAGAAACCAGTCTGAGATGATTCGCGCTTTATGACATGGTTTGTTATCCTGCTAGAAGTAGCCATCAGAAGATGGGTACACTGTGGTCATAAAGGGATGGACATGTTCAGCAACAATACTCAGGTAGGCTGTGGCATTGACATAATGCTCAATAATGGGCCCAAAGTGTGTCAAGAAAATATCCCCCACACCATTACACCACCAGCAGCAGCCTGAACCATTATTACAAGGTAGGATGGAGCCATGCTTTCATGTTGTTGACGCCAAATTCTGACCCTACCATCCGAATGTCTCAGCAGAAATGGAGAATCATCAGACCAGGCAACGTTTTTCCAATCTTCTATTGTCCAATTTTGGTGAGCCTGTGTGAATTGTAGCCTCAGTTTTCTGTTCTTAGCTGACAGGAGTGGCACCCGGTGTGGTCTTCTGCTGCTGTAGCCCATCCGCCTCAAGGTTGGACGTGTTGTGTGTTCAGAGATGCTCTTCTGCAGACCTCGGTTGTAACGAGTGATTATTTGAGTTACTTTTGCCTTTCTATCAGCTGTAACCAGTCTGGCCATTCTCCTCTGACCTCTGGTATGAACAAGGCATTTGCGCCCACAGAACTGCCGCTCACTGGATATTTTCTCTTTTTCTGAACATTCTCTGTAAACCCTAGAGATGGTTGTGCGTGAAAATCCCAGTAGCTCAGCAGTTTCTGAAATACTCAGACCAGCCCGTCTGGCACCAACAACCATGCCATGTTCAAAGTCACTTAAATCACCTTTCTTCCCCATTCTGATGCTCGTTTTGAACTGCAGCAGATCGTCTTGACCAGGGGTGTCCAAACTCGGTCCTGGAGGGCCGGTGTCCTGGAGAGTTTAGCTCCAACTCGCTTCAACACACCTCCCAGCAACTATCCAGCATATCTAGTAAGAGCTTGATTAGCTGGTTCAGGTGTGTTTGATTAGGGTTGGAGCTAAACTCTCCAGGACAACGGCCCTCCAGGACCGAGTTTGGACATCCCTGGTCTTGACCATGGCTGTTTCTCAATATGCGTTTTTCAGCGGTCTTGCGTCCTCGTGTTCTCGTGCAACCTCATAATCAGCTGCCAAAGTTCTGTTCCAATACTCAAGACCGCAAGAACAGAGGACGCATGAAACTTCCCAGATGTGTTCCTGATATCAAGGACGCACCGCAGCAGACTTGAGCACTGATCTCGCTCTAGAAGTCCCAGAAGTCATTGCGACTGGAGGTGGGAAGCGCAGTATTTTATTTAGATTTATTAGTAAAGTTCAGAGATATCACTTATTTACCACAGGAGTTTCCCTAAATGAAACGGTGAATATAAACATTACCATGGACATCTTAATAAAGGAATAAACACATTAAGGCTGAAATTCATTTTAAATCTGTTTTATTTGTATTGTGCAACGTATATTTATAATGTTTTTATGCAAAGTACATATTTTGAAAAGGGGAAAAACTATAAATCATTGTATGAATGCTGTAATGTTTAAATCATTTTCCATTAAAAACGCGTAAAGATCATGTGACCATCAGGAAGAACGCAGCATCTCATTCCTCACAGGACACTGTTCTCTGTTCTCTGTTCTCGTGGTCTCTCGAGTTCGTTCTTCCGAGGTGACCTAGCAAGACCAGTCTCCACAAGAACACAAGTCCGTTCTCTGCATTTTTGGAATTGAGAAACAGCCCATGTCTACATGCCTAAATGCATTGAGTTGCTGCCATGTAATTGGCTGATTAGAAATTTGTGTTAACGAGTAGTTGGACAGGTGTACCTAATAAAGTGGCCGGTGACTTTAAATATTTGTCCCTCTTTGAATCATGGTTGATTTTGAAAAACAAAATAATCATTCTGAAAGTGATTCCAATCATATTTTTGCTGTGTGATGAACTATAGAGCTATATGGAGCTCCTAGTTATCATTCATAGTGTGAATGGGCCTTTACTTGTGTTTTTTCTTGTGGACATACAGCGATGATGAAATGTGAGCTGCAAAGATAAGCCAAAGTCAACACAACAAGGATGTCATTGTATTTGAAATCGTGTTCTCTTAATATTATACAAATAATCCATCAGATGCGCCTCAGTGTGAGCATTGTTCTGCACACGACAGGGCTGATTGGAATTGGACAATTAAACGTTCCTGTTTACCCCCTGCTTAAATGTCACACTTGTTGGCTTCGGTCACATTTGTGTCGCCAAGCAACCGCTTGACTGACACCTTCTATCAGGATTTGATGCAGGAGTTGAAGCTGCAGAATCCCTGTAGGGTGAACCAATCTCATTTCCCCTTTGACTCCGTCTTAATTGCGGTAGCAGTGTGCAAATTAATAAACTCCGCCCTTGACAGCTGCGATTGACACATCTATCAAGTGACAATACTTATGGATGACTTTGTGATGAAATGTGCCTTGTACGGTTTTGGCTGCTCACAAAGAAGGTGTTTAGTCCTTTTTGTGTGCGATTAGTGTGTTCATACTTCAAATTTAAATGCACTTGATTGAAATATGACCTTATATTACATACAGGAGTAAAAAAGCAATTATATCCAATGTTAAAGCAGTAAGTCGACGTTTAAGTGATTAAACTTGTTGCTTTTTAAGGGCACCTATGTGCTGAGCTGTTTGGACAGACATATGTGTAGGTATAGTGTATACACTGTCATATTGGGGTGATATAAACACACCCAGTGGTTTTTTTTCAATTTAACAACATAAAAACGGTGGACCAATTGGAGCCGTTTTGAGATCGACCACAACTTGACGTAGTAGCGCGGTCCCCCCGCCCACCAATATTGATTGACAGCTGCGTATTAAATAGCCCCTATTACACATTGAATGTAATAATGTAAAATTACACACACCGCTGCACGTGTGCAGGATCAGCTAACGGTGGCCATAGCAACGACAAACGACAGTGGAATGAGCTCACGAAAGCATTTAAATCTGTAAACAAAGCAGCACGCGTCACGTTTACAATGTGGCATTACACGTGATATGAGAATATAAAGAGTTAACCTGATACAGTACACACGGTTACTAAACATGTAGATCATTTCTATTTGCAATCATTGCTGTGGCACCTCGTCTGTGAACTGCTATATGCTTTAAGTGCTTACCTGTACTCTGCTTTTCTAAACGATCACATCCCCAGCCGGGAGGTTGTAGCATCCTCTGTCCTCTGACAAGCTATCTCTGCGGGCTCCCGCTCTCCATTCGCAAGCCTTTTCCAGCGTTCAGTAGCCAGCCGGTGTACCTAATATTTTGTCCTTATTTTGCCTGCACCCCTGGTGCCTTGTAGGTCCATTACAAGATGGAGGCAGAAACTAAGCGTGCAGATTTCTGAACGACTCCTTTCCCTCACACTTACAATAATATCCAGGCAAGCACAAGCGTCTTCATGAGCGTCTTGCTGCTGTGTTAGTGGGCAGGGCCGCAGGTTTGAATTTTGACGGGTCTGCGCGAGCAACCATTATGTTTCGCGACGATGTCACGCCAAAACGGCTGAAGACTCGTTATCAAGACGATTCATTTAAACCACTATGAGTCAACTCTTTTATAGATGAATCAATAGTTTTAAAAACTGTCCACTTTCAGATTTAAGCTTTAGCTGGATATTTCACTTCACTAAGAGCTGTGTTACACACTACATGAAGGTCATTTTCAAAAACCCATAATAGAGGCTCTTTAACATGTCTCCGTAGTAACGTTTGTAATCATGTCCACAAGACAGGACGTACGCAAATCAACCCTAAATAAAAGGTCTGTTCAGTTTAGGATCATCAAATGTGATCAAGAGTGAGTTTGACAAGTTTAACATGTTTTAAAACGGTGCATGTGTCTAATGAATTACAGAGATTTACTTCAGCTTTACTTCATCAACACAGCCGCGTGTCAGAACAATAAGAAAAGATGCTTCAATCCCGGTTTGTGGACATTAAATCAGGTTTATTTTGTACAGTAACGTAACAGATATCCATACAGCAGTGAATATTAACCTGTATCCTGTCACATTTGTGTGCAAAGACAGTGCAAAGCTAAACGCGCACGCTGTATGTATTTGTGTGTGTGTGTCTGCGCTGTGTGTGTGCGTGAACTTTGTAACAACATCGTGTGTGACTCCTCCTGCAGCTCCACACAACAAATGCACCAAATTATCATTGATAAAGCTCTTACTGTAGTTTTTGTCAAAACATTACTTGAGATCTGTTTCCTTTATGTCTGTCAGTTGTCTGAGGCAGCTGAGGGCGGGCACTGAGGCATGCGCGGCAGGCACGTGGAAACGGTGGGCGGGGAGGACTAGCCTTAAAGGCACAGTACACAAAAACAGCACCAATCTATTGAGAGCTATAAAACACCATCTAGTGAAAGCTATAATAAATAATCTGATGGGTGTTTTAAGCTGAAACTTTACAGACACGTTCTGGGGACACAAAAGACTTATATTAAATCTGGAAAAAGGGGTAACCTAGGTGCCCTTTAAAGCAGTTAGTTGGCTATACTTAAGTGAGTAAGCCTGTTGCATTAATAGAAGTCTGTGTGAAATGGTTTGTTTATTTTGATAGTGCACATTATACTTTAGGTTAACAAGAAGCTTAATTATTTCATCATCTGATCATTTGGTTCTGCCTTGGGAGGGGTGGTCTTTCTCTGTTGACACCAGTTTGACAACTTTTACCCACAATATGCTAACATATACAGTAGGCTCATTCTGAAAACATAGCCCTATACCCACATAGCAAAATATCTCTGGCCCACACAATCAGCTTTTGCTTGGCCCATGCTGCAGTGAATTACGGTACATGACTGGGGCAAGTCTGGCTTCCAGACAGTAGCCATGGCTGATGTAAAACTGACGTTTCGACTCTGTCAAGATCCCGCAAGTGTTTTAAAACACTGCACAGAAGCATAATCCAAAAAACCCAGCTCACATGACTAAAGTGATTCAAAGCATCTGTCATTTCAGAAATGTTTTGAGACCTGGCGAATCTGCGTTTGAATGACAGGGTCGGAAAAAAAACGTAATCTTAAGTAGCCTAGTGGACTGTGCGTGTGCATAGAGTAACTGTGCTGCAAATAGCCCTAGTTTGAATCCCGCCGAAGAATGGTTCCAGAAAGCAGGTATGACGAAAACAGAAGCCAAAAAATAAGATAAACAAGTAAATAACAGGGTGAGAATGTGGTAAAGTATGAAAACGTGGTAAAATCAGGCGAGGGCTTTTCTTTTTCTGGATTGCTTTCTCAAACTATTGGTTGGGTTTAGGGAAGGAGGAGAGTGAGTCAGTTGATTGGTCCGTCAGTTAGTCAGTTGACAGCAGTCTCTGGTAGATTTACGTAAGAAGAGAATTTGTGTAACTAGCTGTACAATGAATATGTATTTATTTGTATTCAAGTCACATAATAATAGTACAAATGACATGTATCTCCTGTTACTAATGTTAATAAATAATAATAATAATAAAAAAAATTAAAAATGTTGTCAGGTCAGTACGGTCAAAGTCCCTTTAAGTGCATTCTTTAGTCTTTGGTCAGTGTATTCATTCATTCATTTATTCATTTATTCATTCATTCATTCATTCATTTTCTACGGCTTTTCCCGGACCTGATTGAGGGGGCAGCAGTCTTAGGAGAGAACCCCAGACTCTTCCTCCAGCTCCTCTGGGGGATCCCAAGGCGTTCCCAGGCCAGCCGAGAGACATAGTCCCTACAGCATGTCCTCCTGGTGGGACATGCCTGGAACACCTCCCGAGGTAGGCGTTCAGGAGGCATCCGGAACAGATGCCCGAGTCACCTCAGCTGACTTCTCTCAATGTGGAGGAGCAGCGGCTCTACTCCGAGCTCTTCCCGGGTGTCAGAGCTCCTCACCCTATCCATAATGGTGCCACCCTGCGAAAGAAACTCATTTTGGCCTTGTTTTTTGTATCAGAGATCTTGTTCTTTCGTTCATGATCCAAAGCTCATGACCATAGGTGAGAGTAGGAATGTAGATTGACCGGTAAATCGAGAGCTTTGCCTTTTGGCTCAGCTTCTTCTTTACCACAATGGACAACCGCACTACTGCTGCTGCTACATCAATCCGCCTGTTAATCTCACGTTCCATCCTTCCCTCACTCGTGAACAAAACCCCAAGATACTTGAACTCCTCCACCTGGGGTAAGCACTTTCCTCCAACCTAAAGATGGCAAACCACCTTTTTCTGGTGGAGCACCATGGCCTTGGACTTGGAGGTGCTGATTCTCATCCCAGCCGAGTCACACTCTGCAGCAAACCGCCCCAGTGCATGCTGAAGGTCCATGCTTGATGAAGCCAACAGAACAACATCATCTGTGAATAACAGAGATGAAATCCTGTGGTCCCCGAACCGGACCCCCTCCAGCCCAAGGCTGCGCCTTGAAATTCTGCCCAAAAAATTCTGAACAGAACTGGTGTAATCTGTAGTAAATCTCCTCCGAAGGCCAGAGTGTGCTCTCACAGAAACCCGGGAGCCCTTCGGAATACACACAAAGAATTAGACTGAAGATTTAACTGCTTTCCTTGATTCAGCATGACCAATGAACACTCGCCTATTGATTCATCTCACAGAAAGATTTATTTCAAACACTCGACTGAAGTTATGAGGTGAGTTTTGGAGTAAAAACGTTATTGTATGTGGAAATAATTTCCTGTGTAGCATTTACTAAGCAGAGCCTTCATTGTGAAGCTATTTAAACGATTGTCATTATGCAGTATTATTGACCGATTAAATTCAATTTGAATTTTAAAACCAATTTTTTTGAAGCTTATCAGTTTATTAAAGCTCTAGTAAATTCTGTTCCATGTTGTTTGAGGTTTTTATATTATACAGTAGTTTAGTTTGGCCCGTAGCCAACCTGCTGTAAGGGGTGGTTCTTTTTTCTCAAAATGTGGACCTTTTTGCAGTTATTTGCCTCCTTTTCTATTTAATTATCAGATTTAAATACTACATTTAGTGTGACGTTTTAATCACTATTTTAACTGGATCCACTTGTCGGATGGTCATCATAAACACACTTTTTGATGTACCAAAAATATTTCCTAAATATTTAGAATAAAGAAATAATAATTCTTTTTTAAATACCAATTTCATTTATCAATCATTTATCGTTATAAAAAAGTTTTAAATTAAAAACTGTAGCCTATTGTAATTTATTAGGCAAATAACAAACTGGCCAGCACATTCCTCAGTCAGAATTTGGCCATTTGAAGAATAATAATAATAATAATAATAATAATAATAATAATAATAATAATAATAATAATAATAATAATAATTTAGATATTCACAGTTTTTGTAGCCTCTCTTGTAAAAAAACACATTTGAAAATTCATGGATAGCAGCAATAGCTAAATTAGTGTTCAAACTTATTTTAATATGGGCCGCTTTTGAGTTTTTTTGGTCATGTCTTTTTTTTAAGAATAAGGTCCAAGATTTAAAATAAAGGTCACTTGACAAATGTTTTCTCTGTTTGAAAACAATACAGTAGCGAAAGGTGGCGATGTCCATGTTTTCTTGTATTGCTGGATGATGGACTCTTGCAAAATAATTGTTTGCATTGGCCAAAACTAATTAACTGAAGTGGATTCTGCTTGCTCTTAAAGCCTTTTTCAATGGGTTATTTTACTATTTATGATAACATAGCAGTCAAAATAGGACAAAATAAGCTCATCAATGGGACAAAGTCTGGACTTTTGTCAGTGAGGGGTGGGTCTTGAGCCACCCAAACCCCCCTGGCTACAGGCCTGTTAGTATTAACATGATTTAAGGCAGTATTAAATGAACTAAATTGATAAATACATGGTAACATTCAGAACTTTGTTTCTATTTAACATTCTCTCACAAATGCTTATGATACAAAATAGTTTCACTTGAAAATATTAAGTTTTTATAACTAATTCATCAAACAATGCAGGTCAAGAATCTGACAGAAAATAAATATCATTCATATCCAAGCAAAATAAATACATGCCATGTGGTTTCTACTTCTGAGAGTGTGTATAGAATGAGTCTGTGTACGTTGCATCATTTGAGATGAACGTATATGACCCAGAGACATATCTTTGCTTAACAAGTTCAGAAGTTACCTTTTTGTCTGTGAACACTATTTGCCAAATTCAAGTTTTGTTAAGATGCCCAGCGGCTTTTTGAAAGGAGGTGGAAAACCAGGATTTATACCGACATAATGGGGTAAGTATGGCATCTAGCAGCAGGTGCGAACTGCTGAAGCTAACCATCCAAATAACCCCCTAGTGTGAATGCTAATAGAAATTCTATTTGTCAAGTCAAGCAGACTCAGGGAAATACATCTTTGAGGTTTAACAGTCGAAAACGACATTGCATGTATTTAATCAGACATGCTTCAGATAATGCTTTGAGATGAAGAATCTTTTTTCTTTGTCAGGTTGATGAGCTGCATTGTTTCATAAATTAGTTATGACTTAACATTTTCAGAAACCATTTTGTATCTAATTAGCATGTATTTAAGAGAGGTTAAAACTAAAGTTTTGAATCTTACCATGTTTTTTTTTTTTATTCAATTTAATTCATGTTTATTTCTATAGCGCTTTTGCAATGTAGATTGTGTCAAAGCAGCTTAACATAAAAGTCCAGTCAGTTCAGTTTTCAGAGTTGAAGTTCAGTTTAGTTCAGTTCAGTGTGGTTTAATTTTCTCTGCTGAAAGTCCAAACACTGAAGAGCAAATCCATCGATGCACACCTCCACAAGTCCCAAACTAAGCAAGTCAATAACGACAGTTGCAAAGAACAAAACTTCACCAATTGATGAAAGTGAAGGGAAACAAAAACTCAACCATTTCTTCTCTGGCCAAACATCTTATGCAGAGCTGCAGTCTAGGCGCTGGAGAACGCTGGACGTCCATCATGGAGAAGCTCCAGGTGTGTGACACATGTAACCCACCGGTCTTACTGCATGGAACGTGCTCTGAGCTGGGATCGAACTGGAGATTCGTTGCATGTGAGTCGGTTGCTCTAACAAGGAGTCTAAAGACCATGGCCTCTAGCATCTGTCGCTAAAGCACCTTAAAGGGTCAGAGGAGTGATGTTTACATGCATGGCACTTCGCCAGCTGGCCTCTGTTACACTTACCCCTGAAAACCTCACTTCCATCCCAGACGAGCCCCCACATGTAACCCACCGCTCCTACTGCACCCAACCCACTCTGAGCTGGGATCAAACCGGCGATTCTTTGCATGGGAGTCGGTTGCTCTAACAAGGAGTCTAAAGACCATGGCCTCTAGCATCTGTCGCTAAAGCACCTTAAGAGGTCAGAGGAGTGAGGTTTACCTGCATAGCACTTCCCTAGCTGGCCTCTCTTACATGAAGGTCACTATTTTCTTCCTTTTTTTAAACTTGTTTTATAATTTAATGCCCTTTTGTCAGCAGCTAGCTCTCTGCAACTCTCACACGGTCGTCCACTGAAGCTAAGCAGGGCTGCACCCAGGCAGTACCTGGATGGGAGACCAAATGGGAAAGCTAGGTTGCTGCTGGAAGTGGTGTTAGTGAGACCGGCAGGCGGCGCTCAACCGCCTGCTGGTCTGTGTTGGTCCTAACGCCACAATGAGGAGGACTCTATACTGCTCAGTGAGCGCCGTTTTGGATGAAATGTTAAACCAAGGTCCTGACTCTCTGAGGTCGTTAAAAATTCCAGGATGTCCTTTAAAAAGAATAGGGGTTTATCCCCGGCATCTTGACTAAATTTGCCCACTGGCCTTTGTCCTAACCATCCCTACAGTATATAATAATTGGCTACATTACTCTGTCTTCTCTCCACCAATCAGCAAGCAGTGTGTGGTTGTGCAGTGTGGCGCAATATGGGTGCCGTCGTGTCATCCAGGTGGATGCTGCACACTGGTGGTGGATGAGGAGATTCCACCCCAAAAAATGTGAGCTTTAAGTGTCCAGAAAAGCGTTAAATAAATGTAAGGAATTATTATTATTATTGTTAATTATGTTTGGAGAAATTCTTTTAAAGGTAAGATTGCACATGATACAACTAAACTGACGCAAAATCTATATTTATATTTTTCTACATTAAAGGACACCTATATCACTTTTATAAGGGGATTAAATACAGTTGCGTGATGAATATAAGAAGTTTCTAATCGTAAAAATGTATTATTTTTTATAATCACACTTCATACAGTCTGCAGAAACACTTTGATTGACATTCTCCCTTTGTACGTGTCATCAGCGGGGGAAAGCCCCGCCACATTAGTGACAATCTCTGCCTTATTAGCATAGGAGTTTTGTCGTGTTTTTGAATCTGCCACTATGCTGATACATAGGCATTTTTCGCCCTCTTTTGAAACAAGCACAATCTCATTTGAATTTAAAGCGACAGTCACCAGAATGGCACAATTAGAATCAAAGCCTAAAGGGGCAGTTTCAGAGAGTTATAAAACATTATTTACATGGTATTTTAAGATGAAACCTCTAGATACACACTCTAGAGACATCAAAACCTTATTTTACATTTCGTAAAAAGAGATATAATAGGCACGCTTTAATGAGAAATCTCATTTGAGAATTTGAATTTTATGAGTGCATATCATCTAAAATTACTTGTTTTTGTCTTAAAACTAATCTAAGGATTGCTATTTTTTTATTGTTTGTGTGCAGATGCATACTTTTTCTATAGCGCTGCAATATTATTATAAAGAACACAAAGAGGAAGCAAGTTAAGATTATGGACTATAGATTTTTCTCTGCTCTCTGAAGATGAAAGAAAGAAAGATGAAACAAATGCATGAAGTGCTCTGTTCTTGAAAGTGTGTGTTTCTGACACCAGCCAGAGCTCGGCATGCTAAGGCTCATGCAGCAATGAATGTAAGGCCATTTTCAGTTTGGCATGATTTCAAACAAGATGAAACTGCTGAGATGCCACTGTGTGAAGGAGCAAGTACAGATTTATCAGTGCTGTCAGTTTTTTTTTTATTATTGTTGTTGTTGTTATTTGCTATAAAAGCACTGTTGACAAAAATGACGAACAAGCAAACCTTTTTCCTAGATTAGAAAAAGTTAGCACTCAAATGCATCCTGCATATGAGATAAAAATATTTATAAATATAATACTTAAAATTTTTATATTAATAATATTTTTTGTATGCTAGATAAAAAGATTTACAACTGTTAAGACATTAATAGTTGTACATATCAATGAATTATTTTAAAATTATATCAATGGTGCTAGATTATATTTACAACGAAACAATTTAATTTGACAAATTCATTAAATAATTATGATAATAAACATCAGTGTGTGTCTTGATTGTTTTTAAAATTACTCTTAGATGTAAATTTGGCAAGAAATAGTAATGTATTATTCACTTAAAATGAGAAAGACTAATTTCAGAAAGTCCGAAAACCAGACTTTAAATCTTGTCTTCTATGTCAAATCATACAAAACACTGAATGAAAACCACTGAAACCATTAAAGCGACAGTCACCACAAACCATTCACGTGGCCTCCATTTCCCAGGTGAGTGAACTTATATACTTACCATCTCTTTGAATATATTTGTTTTATTTAAGATCATTTATCATTTATATTTTTCTTTAGACCTGTAATGCACTCCAGAATCTGACAGATTGATTAGTAGTATTTTAAGTGTTTGGAAGAAATTTGTGATTTCCTCCTGTAGAAAATGTTAAGTTTTAATGTTTAGTGGCTTAATGTATTACAACAGTGTTTTTAAAAGTCTAAACACTTCATTGATATAGTGTACAACCAAACACATGTGGTCAGAACACAAACGAGTCACAGGTAATGAAATATTAAGCATTTCTCCTAATGAAAAGCCCATCTAAGCAAAATGCCAGCATGCGTCTGTAGCTCCGCTCACGCTCCGCTCACGCTCCGCCTCTTTGCCCTTGTTTAGTGTCCCCCGTTTGGTGCGATGACGTGCGAACAAAATGGCGACGGTTGACCACGTCTACTTGTAGCTTCATTTACATTCTTTAGAAACCTATGGGTGACGTCACGGATACTACGTCCATATCTTTTACAGTCTATAGTTCAGACCAGGCATTTGGACCAAGTGTGAAAGCACCCTTAATGCTTTTGAAAACCCACTTACTTAATCTGCACAAAATGATATGTAAACGTTGACAAACTGCCTTCTTTCATCTGAGAAATATTGCTAAGTTTCAAAGTATGCTATCCATCTCAGATGCAGAAAAACTAGTCCATGCTTTTATGACTTCTAGGCTGGATTACTGTAATGCTTTGTTTGCTGGTTGCCCAGCATCCTCTATTAACAAACTTCAGCTAGTACAAAATGCAGCTGCCAGAGTTCTTACCAGGTCTAGAAAATATGATCATATCACCCCAATGTTATCCTCCTTACACTGGCTGCCTGTTAAGTTTCGTATTGAATATAAAATATTGCTTCTTACCTATAAAGCTTTAAATAATCTAGCTCCTGTTTATCTAACCAACCTCCTGTCTTGCTACAATCCAACCCGCTCTATAAGATCTCAAAACTCAGGGCTTCTGTAGTACCTAGAATAGCAAAGTCGAGTAAAGGAGGTCGAGCCTTCTCATTTATGGCCCCTAAACTCTGGAATAGCCTTCCTGATAATGTCCTAGGCTCAGATAATGTCCGAGGCTCTTTTTAGCAAAGCATACACTCAGTGCATCCCTTAGCGGTGTGACGCATGAGTGTGCCCCACGAAGGTTTTTGCATCTTGTTTATATACACTATGAACAGCAGCTACACTAACTATTCTCTTTATTCTTTATTTTCACCTGGGGGTACTCATCCTGAGGCCCTCAGACTATGCAGCACCACTGATGCGATCCAAGACCAGCGACGAGATGATCCCAAGGTTTTTATAATCCTGGACCAGGCCTTATTCTGAGCAGCTGCTGTGGAGATCATGGAAGAGTGGAGAGCATGAGACTGATTTCCTGTGACGCTCCAGTGACAGACGAGTCTTCGCTGAGGTCCAGCTACTGCGCCTAGACTGCAGCTCTGCACAAGACGTTTGGCCATAGGAGAAATGGTCATGCCCAACTGAGTCTGGTTTCTCTCAAGGTTTTTTAAATTCTTCACTTTTGCCAATTGGTGAAGTTTTTTCCTCGCCGCTGTCGCCACTGGCTTGCATGGTTCTGGATCTGTAGAGCTGCGCATCGATTGAATTGCTCTTCAGTGTTTGGACTCTCAGTAGTGATTCTTAACCACACTACACTGAGCTAAACTGAACTTAAACTCTGAAAACTGAACTGACACTGATTCAATTTACTATAATCTTCTATGTGAAGCGGCTTTGACACAATCTACATTGTATGTAGAAGCGCTATACAAATAAAGGTGAATTGAATTAAACATTTACATTATCAATGCATGTAAATACAAAAATGTTTGCCTTAATTCTGCGGTTTAATTATAGAAACACTGTATATATTTAATATTTTCATCAGGCAAACAGTCTATGGCAAACCTGCTTTTTATTATCAGCAGATTTGAGTGATTCTCCACCTCCGAAATCCCATTTGAACCCCTGTTGTGTAAACGTGCAATATTTTAAACTCCAACTGAGCAGAAAGTACTCGAGAACAGGAAGATGCAGAAGTTTAATCCTGTAGTCGAGCGCTTTTACTTCCGTCACAGTCGAGCTGAGGTTCATGTCCAGTCTTTCATCTCAGCACAGACGCGTTTTATATCACAACAGCTTCGGGCGCTTGTGCTCTTTGAGACCGACCAGCAATTTTTTTCTCTTTCTACATTATTTCACGCCAATAGTGAGATCAAGGTTACTAGTAAAAGTTCTCGTTTGGCGAGGTAAACTGAGAGATGACACCGCAGCATTTTGTAGCGCTTCTAGCATAACACTTAAAAGACGGAGACTGAAGGGCTTCACAGCAGAGAGAGAGAGAGATGTACAAAGAGCACAGCCAGTGTGAAAAACGAGGCACTTATTTACTTTCAGCCTTAAATCACATCTTTCATTCAACTCATATAGTGGAAGAAACATTTTGGCTGTCCGTAAGTGAAGAAACAGCCAGAGAACAGATTGAATAGAGCTTTTTAAAGAATCTGTGGATCTGGCAAATAAAAAAATACTATAGTGACAATTTATAGTATTTACTATGGACTCTTTTTACACTTTCTCAGTAGCGGAAGTCGCCATAGTTGGGTAAACTTAGAGAGCAGTGAATTAAATTCAGTTAATTTATTTCTATAGCACTTTGACAATGTAGACTGTGTCAAAGCAGCTTAACATAGAAGTGCTAGTACATTAAACGGTGTCAGTCCAGTTTTCAGTTGAAGTTCAGTTTAGTTCATTTCAGTCCAAACACTGAAGAGCAAATTCATAGACGCGCAGCTCCACAAGTCCCAAAACCAAGCAAGCCAGTGGTGACAGTGGCAAGGAACAAAACTTTTCGTCTGTCTCATGCTCTCCACTCCTCCATGACCACCACATCATCTGCTCAGGATACGGCCTGGTCCAGGATTATAGAGACCTCGGGATATAGAAAAACAGACTAACATAGGATGCCGTTCAAATTATAATGTCATTTGGGAAGTGTTCCCGGCTCGGGTTGCCCTAATCAGCCTAACAATCCTTTAAAGTAGGGGTCTCAAACTCGTCTATATTAAAGAGGGGGCCACAAACTATTGTCCCGCAGGCCAAATGCGGCCCGCAGGACGATAGTTTGTGGCCCCCTCCTTAATTTAAAGGTTGAGGATGTACTCACACTGTGGTATCCGAACCGTGCCCAGGCCCGTTTCCCGGATCGTTTAAGAAGTGTAAGTGCTCTGAATCGGGCTCAGGCACGGTTCCCTTGGGCAGCCCTGGCCCAGTTGGAAGTGGTGTGCGGTCACTTGCAGTGTGAGTACAAGCGTGCCTGAGCCCGAAACTGAAAGCGAGACGTGATTTTTAAGGGACTGTTTCATATGGATTAATTAATCATTCGTACTGTTCAATGAACGCAATGAACAACGTAGTTTATTAAAGAAGCAAACCCCTCACTGCACGTCAGCTGCACCTTCAGCAAACCTCCTAATTCCTGCAGCACGAGGACTTTATGATTGTTTATGAGCGTCAAAAGTGGCTGATCTGTTCGGCGAAATATTAGACAGCGTGTCACCGCATATCAAACAACTTAAACCGTATAACTAAAGGAATCTCCACTGTGCTGAGCGAGAGCGCTTACTGAGCAGAGCATCATCGATGACGTAAGCGTGCTCAGGCCTGAATGTAATGTGAGTGAGGGCCGTCGGGGTGAGGGGGAGGGACAAGCGTGCTTTGGCCCGGTTCAAGGCAACGGTACATAGTGTGAGTACGCCTTTAATGTCAGTGCGGCCCACAAGTTTGATATATATGGCCTTTTACAGTGTTGTGTGCAGAGCTGAATGAACTACCAATCACAGTGGGGTATATGGCTCTCGGGGGCGGGACATCGGCTTGATGCAGGCAGAGAAACATTTCTAAATGAGTGAAAGCAACAGCAGCGAGTGTTTTCTTCAGTGCCTGCTGGCTGCCTCGTTTCTATTGGGCACCCGTGGACATATTTTCATTTCTTTAAAACCACGAGGAAATCAGTTAATGAGCCTGATCAAAAAAGCTGGAACTGCCTCCCTGGATAGCGTGTGACAGAAGCAACGCGAGTCAAGTCAGCCACAAAACATGACAAAGGAGTTAACAGTGGGCTCTTCTTGAAGATTAGACAGTGAGTTATTTAACTACTATTTTCACTTGGAAGTTCAGTTCATCTTTATTTGTATAGCGCTTTTAC
This sequence comes from Danio tinwini, assembly GCA_903798205.1. Classification (NCBI taxonomy): domain Eukaryota; kingdom Metazoa; phylum Chordata; class Actinopteri; order Cypriniformes; family Danionidae; genus Danio; species Danio tinwini. Next base: position 1,818,644 of record CAIGQZ010001198.1, on the reverse strand, counting down.
AATGTGGATTGTGTCAAAGCAGCTTCACATAAAAGATTATAGTGAATTGAAAGTGTCAGTTCAGTTTTCAGAGTTGAAGTTCAGTTCAGTTCAGTTCAGTGTGATTTAATATTCACTGCTGAAAGTCCAAACACTGAAGAGTAATCCATCGATGCGCAGCTCTACAAGTCCCGAACCATGCAAGCTATTGGCGAGGAAAAAACTCCACCAATTGGCAAAAGTGAAGGATAAAAATCTTGAGAGAAACCAGGCTCAATTGGGCACAACTGGGGAAGTGAACTAAACTTAGAGAGTTAATGTGAGCTCTCTCTCTCTCTCTCCCTCTCTGACAAAAGAAATCAAAGTGATGCATACGCGGGATAAAAGAAAAGTAAATGGAACTCAATGCAAACTAATGTAAATGTCTGCAGTCACATATCGACACCTGTTCATCGGCAATAAGAGTCCCCGGTAACCCGGACCAATTATACTGTCGCACCATTACTTGTGAAAAGTTAAAACAAATGAAAATAATTTTTCCCCCTGTAACAACAGCAAAGCGGATAACAGTAAATCTAATGATTATTATTATTATTATTATTATTATTATTATTATTATTATTATTATTATTATTACTATTTATTACAGATTGATTAATTTTCCTAATAATTTTTTTTTGTTTATTTCTTTTTATTTTTTGTTTAATAATTCTAATCTTCTTAAATCACCTTTTTTTTTACACAAAATAAGATGAAAAAATAAACAAGTTCTAAATTAATAATAAAATAAATTTCTTGTGGAAAACCTGATGTGGCCCAGCCTTTTAACTTGACCCACAGTGCTTTGACCCATTCAGTCATGTGAGCAAAAGTCGAGTTTAGAGCAAAACAAGGTTGAGTAATTTTCTTTTTTTTTGGTGAGCTATCACTTTAACTCCTCACCCTTGCTTGCTGTACACTGTGTTGAAGAAAAGCAGTCAGTCGTGAGTTTCCATCTCTGGCATGCCCCGCGTTCTCCGTTCCTGCAGATCCCACACTGTTGTTCTCATTTCCCACTGGCTGCAGATTCAGATTGCAAATGCACTCATGGTTACTCAAGAGAGTGAGTGCAGATGTCTCTGCTGTGTTTCTGTCTCTCGTCTGCATCTGCCCGCATCCGTGCGCTAATGAGATTCTTCGAGGCCTGATTAAACACACGCCGCTCGAACCTCAGCTGTGACGAAAACAGGCCCGTCCAGTCCTGTGGAGGACACGACCTGCAAAACGCTGACTAAAATGCAGTTTAACTCTCCCGTCGTCTTAGAATTCTGTATACATCGTTTGTCGTAAAGGTCAAAAATGATCTGCCTTCACTAAACCTCTAAAATAAAGCCGCTAAATTTGATTTCAATCCTCAGATCTAGTTTGCATGAAGACAAAACCTCATCTTCACCACAAACACAAACATGTTTAGGTTTTCCCTCATCAGTGTAAGTTTCTCATCAATGTTTAATCAGAGGTCTACACTCTTTGTTTTGTTTTTTATAAAATAAAGGGTCTACACTCACCGGCCACTATATTAGGTACACCTGTCCAACTGCTTGTTAATGCAAATTTCTAATCAGCCAATCACATGGCAGCAAGTTAATGCATTTAAGCATGTAGACATGATCAAGATTGTCTGCTGCAGTTCAAACCGAGCATCAGAATGGGGAAGAAAGGTGATTTAAGTGACTTTGAACATGGCATGGTTGTTGGTGCCAGACGGGCTGGTCTGAGTATTTCAGAAACTGCTGATCTACTGGGATTTTCACGCACAACCATCTCTAGGGTTTACAGAAAATGGTCTGAAAAAGAGAAAATATCCAGTGAGCGGCAGTTCTGTGGGCTCAAATGCCTTGTTGATGCCAGAGGTCAGAGGAAAATGGCCAGACTGGTTCCAGCTGATAGAAAGGTAACTCAAATACACTTGTTACAACCGAGGTGTGCAGAAGAGCATCCCTGAATGCACAACACGTCCAACCTTGAGGCGGATGAGCTACAGCAGCAGAAGACCACACCGGGTGCCACTCCTGTCGGCTAAGAACAGGAAACTGAGGCTAAAATTCTAACAGGCTCACCAATATTTGACAATAGAGGACTGGAAAAAACGTTGCCTGGTCTGATGAGTCTCGATTTCTGCTGTGACATTCAGATGGCAGGGTCAGAATTTGGCGTCAACAACATGAAAGCATGGATCCATCCTGCCTTGTGTATACAATTTAGGCTGCTGCTGGTGGTGTAATGGTGTGGGGGATATTTTCCTGCCACACTTTGGGCCCATTAGTACCAATTAAGCATTGACTCAACGCCACATCCAACCTGAGTATTGTTGCTAACCATGTCCATCTGTTTATGACCACAGTGTAATATTCTATCTTCTGATGGCTACTTCCAGCAAGATAATGCACCATGTCATAAAGCGCAAATCATCTCAGACAGTTTTTTTTTTACATGATAATGAGTTCACTGTAATTGTTACAGTACCTTTGGGATGTGGTGGAACAGAAGATTCCGCAGCTGACAAATCTGCAGCAACTGTGTGAAGCTATCATATCAATATGCACCAAAATCTCTAAGGAATACTTCCAGTAACTGGTTGAATCTATGTCACGAAGGATTAAGGCAGTTCTGAAGTGGTTCAAACCAGATACTAATAAGGTGTACCTAATAAGGTGGCCAGTGAGTGTATTTTCTAATGCTATGTACCCGCGTAAGTGTAAAAAGTTTAGCAAGACAATATTCTTAAAAAGTTAAAGCAGCAGATTCTTATTGTGTGTGTGTGTGTGCGTTGGAGTGTGCATGTGGTTGGTCAGTAGTTTTTGTGGTGGTTTTATAGCTGGCCCGTCAAAATTGAGCCCTGTTGTACCCTAAATATGCCCAGCCTTTATAAAAATATAAAAATATAATTTTTTTGTTGTTTTTATTATTTTGAGGTTGTTTTAGGAAAAGTCCCAAAACTTCAAGATAAGAAAAAAAACTTATTTTTTCTGCTGCTAAAATGGTGCACGGGTCATTTTTGACCCATAAAGCAATGGGATGGTTAACTAGACAACTGATCAAGAAGCATGGTAGAGGAGAGAGAGAGAAGTTTGCATGTCATTGTTGCTCAAGGTCACTTTCCTTTCCGCTTGCTGAAGAACAAGCATCTGAGGCTTGATGGATGTCTCATTCTGGCCTGACACTGTGTGCACCGTATGAGACTGAATGCATGACAAAGCACTTTACAGTAAAGCTCACGAGAGAGTTATGATCATTTCCAATTAAAAGTAAGCAATTCGGTTGTCATACCGGGGAGTAATGGAAATTCATATTCGGACTTGAAAACCCCTTTCCCTAAAGGTATTATGATGGAAATGACTGTCCTTATTCGTTTCCCTAAAGCACCTGTGATTTATGCAAAATACTTCAAGAGGTTGCGCTGTTGTCATTAAAGTCAAAGGACAAGGTAAGGGCATCATGCATGGCTCATGTGCACCAAACAGCAGATCAAGTTTAGGTTCACTCCACATGAAGATGTTTAGCTCTACATTATGGGATAGAAACAATAAAAAAAACTCATTTATTTCGATTACTGATTTGGCGAACTATAGGCGTATAATGTTAACAAATAAAATACCTCAAGGTTTTGTTGGATGATTGTGATGAAACAATATTTTGAAGAGTGTTTTTGTACTGGTTTTGGTCTATTGTAGTTGAATCAATAATTACACTAAAGCACCAGTAGGTGGCGACTAGTGCTTGTATTAGGGGCCGATCACACTGAAAGCACTTTTCAGTTCTGATAACGCTAGGCGCAACATACTGCCTTTTTGTTTATTTTACAATGAGCAGTGCACTGTGCTTTTTATGGTGCTAGAGAATCACCAAGAACAATCTCTTGGTGCTGAAGCGCATGACTTCAGGCAATTTATCTGTAGAGAGTTGCCTTTTTTTCAGCTGCAGATGCAGAGCACTCCATCAAAAACACAAGGTACAGTACGCGGTTATAGGGTGTGTGTCCACCGAAGTGTTTTTTCTCAAGCTGAGCGTTTGTTTTCTGTTGTTTTCAATGCTAGGATTGTGTTTTTTGAGCACCTGCAGCATAGTGAGGCACAGAGTGGGTGTTTTGAGCTGTTTTTTCTCAGCCGTTGTGAGTTGAAAAGTGCAGTGTCGCTTTTGACATCACCCACTTCGAATGTTATCACTCAATTGAATGACTGTTATCAGTTGTTATCAGCTGATAGATGGGTCAGTAGGGGCCTTCTGCGCCTACTAGTAAGCTCAGAAGGCTGTTATCATTAATCCGCGTGGTTAATCAGCTATACTAATAAAGAAGACTCCAGATCTGTTTTTACATTACTGTGACGGTTGGGTTTAGGGTTGGGGTAGATTTGACGTTAATAAAATACAATTAATGGGAAATTTAATAAATAATATAAATAATTCTCGTTAACTTCCGTCCGCAACTGTGATCTATAGCTGATTAACCATGTGGATGGATCATAACAGCCTTCTAAGCCTACTAGTAGGCACAGAAGGCCCCTACTGTCCCATATCTATCAGCAGCTAACCACTGATGATGCCCATTCAATCGAGTGATAACATTCGAATCGACTGTTGACATATAGTTTAAGACAATTTAATTCAAGTTTACTTCTTTCATGTGATTCAGGTGTGCGTTGTTACTACATTTTAGTCAAAATCAGAAAAGTTAAGGAGTTGTTTATAGGGTGAGCAGTATATAATTGTAGTTAACCTATTGTACAGCCTGTTAAGTTTTGTATTGAATATAAAATACTGCTTCTTACATATAAAGCTTTAAATAATCTAGCTCCTGCTTATCTAACCAACCTTCTGCCTCGCTACAATCCAACCCGATCTTTAAGATCTCAAAATTTAGGGCTTCTGGTAGCACCTAGAATAGCAAAGTCGAGTAAAGGAGGTCGAACCTTCTAATTTATGGCCCTTCTAATTAATTTTGAAGATTGCACTCAGAGATCATTCTCAATATTCAGTTGTGGCCTGTATTTATTGTTAATGTGTTTTATTGCCATAAAGATGTCAGAAAGTTTAACCTGGTGCTATAAAATCAATCTGCTGCAGCTGATGCGATTGCTGTGTTGCTAATCTAACGTAAACACACCAATTCTATGAAAATATGGTAAATAAATATGGTAGTTCTAATTGTTTAATAAAATGTATTTGATTTTGGAAATCACCAAGCGATCTCCTCTCATTGTCCTGACCCCCACTTTGGGAACCACTGACCTAGACATGCATAAAGGGTTTAATCATGTTCTCTACTCGAGTCCTACCACCCCCAAACACATATGAACATTGGAAAAAAAGGTGTTTTTTCCAAGAAATGTGTAATCACATGAACTCAAGTTCGCTACTGATTGGTACTGAATCATAATAATGAAATGCTAGGGGGATCCATAGGTTCCCACCAATGTCAAGAGCAAATCTACGCCCTACAACAACATCCATTTCTTCAGATTTACTTGACTATAGCACTGAATGGAAAAAACACTGATTCTTTTATGGTTTAACCTAATCTTTTAGCTGCATTTAGTTTTTTCTCCTTACATTTCATACTGTATTGAATGGTAGGTGTTAGATTTGTTCACCACCATTATTGGGCATGGTTTATTTCAGGTAAAAGAAAATAGCATAAACATATTTATTAAACATTTATTAACAAATTTATTTAAAAACTAAAAATCTAAATAAGGTTGTCCTGTTGCCCGTAAATAGCCTTTACTTTTGTCGTTCTCTACCTCTGCACAATAACTTGCATTTCTCAGATCTGCTTGAGTCCTTCACTGAATGGAGAAAACACTTCATACTGGTTCTTGGATAGTTTAACCTAATTTGTCAGCTGTATTTTGTGTTTTGTATGTTTTTCCCCTCACATTTCATACTGTATCAAATAGTGTGTTAGTTTTGTTCGCCACCAATATGAAAAGGAGTAAATATTTGAGAAAGCACAAGCAGAAAAAAGTCATAAGAAATCAAAATGCATCAAGCGCATTTCGTGTGCTTTATGCATCCTTGCTGGTGGTGGTGCGAGCCAGCATCAGGTTTTTAGGATGGAGTAAGAGTACCATCTGCTGGCTCTAAATGGGATTCATCTTATATGTTTTAACATATATAAAGCTGGACATTTACCTCTATCTATTAATTAAAATCTTTTACATTTTTAAATGAATGTACAAACATTTTTACATTAATTTTTACTTGTATTTATTTGTATCTGAATATCACTTCAGTCTTTTGAGATGTTTTATTTGACTTTTTTGTATGAACAAGACCATATAAACTAATCCTCTAATTAAATTCCTTTTTATTTTACTCATTGCTCAGAAACATTTTACATAAATAAATGTTTTATAGTTTTAATTAAGCCCCAAAAGGGTGTGAAAATTGGGGGAAAGTTACAAAAGTTATTTCAATACAATAATCACATGAGGCAGTCTTTGCAGATTGCAATTTGTTTGCATTAAGCATGATCTAGCACTGAAAATAAAATATACAGATGTGACATTTAATGACAAATTATTTTGTGGTGGAAGTTAAAGCCAAAGGATTTTATTTATGTAAATATTATGTTTAATGTCCAGAAAAGTACGTTTCAGTCATACCTAGGGTGACCATATTTCAGTTTGCAAATAAAGAGGACGTCTTTGAAAATAACTATAAATTAGTACTTATAAATATCCAGTTATCATCTTAAAAAAATCATCTTCATGTCTGCTGTAAGAGCATCGGTTTCCACCATGAAGCGCAATCTGGTGGCGGGAGGGGGCGTCGCCATTTTGTTTGTTTTAGTGAAACTGTACAGTGGGAGGAGAGTGAAAGGTACCCTAGAAACGGTTGCTAAATACGGAAAGCTACGATAGGACCGTTCCGCGTAAGTACTTTCGGAGAAAACATTGGTAAAAATACATTTAAGTGCATGCACAGGGATCATAATCATTCGTTCGCGGCATGGAACTTGCTAGAAAACCCATTCTGTCTCCCTGGGACAGGTGACAGCCGCTAAATGACAGTCGTGTTTTATCTCATGTACAAAATATGGTTTATTAACGCAATAATGACGGTGCAGAATGCGTTTGCCGCCTTTGAGAAACCCGCACATGGGCTCAGATTCGGGCAGATGTTGATCTCGTGACAGCAGACCGTTAGCTACTAGCTCTTCTTTTAGCTGCAGCCTTTCTGAACGCGTGTCCATTGACATTTTTTTTATTGGTCATATATTTATAGGCCGTGACATTACAGGAATAATTATTAGTTGAATAATAAACATACAGGTGCGCGCACTGTATGGTCACAGTGCGCGCATCACAGGCCCCGCCATGACTGTCACACACACACCCATTCATTTGCCCATAGGGCTCATTCAGCAAAACATTCACTCTGCATCAAAGCAAATGGATATTATTAGAAATGTTAAACCTGTCAAGCATATAATTAGTACACACTTCATCGTTATTGTAAAGATTGAATTAAATTATATTTTATTGCTAAATTTATATTACTATTAAATTGCTTATAATATTGACCATTTGGTGATGTCATTGAAAATGTCCTGCTTGTTGTCAAACTATTTTATATCTGTACCAAGAGGCGATTCAAGGAAGTGCGATATGCACATTAATATAGCTGCATTTTTTTTTATGACACTAACAATAATGAATATTTTTACAGTACTGTAACGGTTGGGTTTAGGGTTAGGGTGGGGGTAGGGGTTAAAAAATGCAATTTATTGGGTAATTTAATAGATAAGATAAATACTCTGTACAACTACTGTTTTTACGCTTCTGTGAAGTAATTTATGTATTTCATAAATAACATAAATAATTCTCGTTAACTTTCGGCCGCGAACGTATCCGATCTAGCAACAACCATGATTCAATGATAACTTTACGTTAAAACACCTGCCACAGGATTATTTATCAATATGTGGAGCTTTTTATGGGTTCTCAGAAGCTATAGAAATTAAAAATGTAAACTAAGAAATACGTTAGGATTATTATTAATGTTTACATCCCTCAAAATAGTCTATACTTATATTACTATAGGTCTTTATGAAGGCCTATTTATAATTTGTATCTATTTTTTTATATTTCTGAAAATAATAAACAGTTTCGCTACTATTCTTATTAGATATCTAACTTTTAGTGTGTAAAATAAAACCATTTTACTTGAACTTTCTTTACTCACACATATGGCAATAACTACCAAAAATAACTTTTCAAAGTTATATTCAGACTAATAGTCAGTTTTTTATGTCTGAAGTGCATCCAACAAAGCATTACCATAACATTATTTCTGTATATTACACTGGGATACATGAAAAATGTAGAAAAAGGTCTCAAATGGTTGCTCAACCAAAAAGCAGCATAAATAAATTTAGCAACACCAAAGCTAAAACTTATAAAGCTTTAGTGTTGCCACTTTTATATTGGCTTTTATGAAAAATTAAGATCAATCAAATCAGTAATTGTGATTTTCTTCTACAGGTTCAGCGTCCCCCACCACCTCAGTGTGAGACGGTGCCGGGACGATGTTTTACGCCCACTTTGTCCTCAGCAAACGTGGGCCGCTGGCCAAAATCTGGCTGGCGGCCCACTGGGATAAGAAGCTGACCAAAGCACATGTGTTTGAGTGCAATCTGGAGAGCAGCGTGGAGAGCATCATCTCTCCAAAGGTTAATGGATTCTTTGGAAATCCTGCTGTTTTGTCTAGTTTTGTTTATGTGACTTTTTTTGTTTTTAATGCCATGACAGAGCTTAAAATGTCTTGCAGTCTTTTTATTGATCTCTCTCTCTCTCTCTCTCTCTCTCTATATATATATATATATATATATATATATATATATATATATATATATTATAAATTCACTTAAGCAATTAACATAATAAATTTAGTATAGAGGTAAACATTATGACAGTGCTGGTCATATAATTAGAATATCTTCAAAAAGCTGATTCTGACGCTGTCTGTTGTTCAAGAGTGGCTTGACACAAGAAATGGGACAGCTGAAGCCCATGTCTTGCATACGCCTGTGCATAGTGTTTCTTGAAGCATTGACACCAGCTGCAGTCCACTCTTTGTGAATCTCCCCCACATTTTTAATTGGTTTTGTTTCACAATTCTCTCCAAGGTGGGGCTATCCCTATTGCTTGTACACTTTCTTCTACCACATCATCTTTTTCCCTTCACTTCTCTATTATAGTTTTTCTCAGTCACTTTAGTGCATTTCTCACAACACTATTAGTCTCACAAAACAATTAGTACAAACTGCAAAACCTAGTTGATAACCTGCAAAAGCGTATCACTTGCTCAAAATGGATAGCTCATTCCTCAAAAGCAAGTATTCATGTCAATGAAAGTGTCAGTGTCATCAAAATAAAAAGTCCTGCTTAATGGCTTTGTCATGTTTTTATAATGACAGTTTACTCTGTACATTTTTACCAATGCAAAAAGTCAGATTTTGGTGACATGTCCTGAAAATGCTCATACAGCACTATATACTATTTGCACAGCCATTTGAAAACTACAGTAAAGTTAGACATTACTTCATTTAGTGCATTTAGTTTCACATTTTTACTGCATATGCTCTTTACAATTATAATTTATTCACAGCATTGTGCAAAATAATAAATACACACTTATTTACACCAAACATAAACTCCCTTTGGGCAGAGCTGTGCACAACTGTAAACAATATTGCAGTACATATTGGAACTGAACCTACAGCATACACAGATCTGAAAATCATTCATGAAATTGTTCAATTTAGAAGACATTTTCAGGAAAAAAAAAAGATTTATAAAATTAGCTAGACAGATTTTTGACAACTAGTTCAACATTTTTGTATGTAATGACTCAAGTAATGAAATGAGGACTATTAGTTTTATATGGATTGACTATTCAGCATCCACAAGTTTAGTTCATTTTGGCTGACATGACATAAGCAAATGATAATTTTATAAAACAGCAGAGAGTTGTATGAAAGCAATTGATGCATGTCCAAAAGCATTTGCAATTTGTTGGAAAGAATAAGAAAATGCTCCTATGATGTGCACAAATGACTAATTGTTTTGAGAAATGCATTAACTGCTGTGCAAATGTAAATAGTGTTGTGAGAAATGCACCAAAGAGCATTTCACCAAAGAAAAACTGTAATGTGCTTGGACACAGATATCTGTGAACAGCCAGCTGCTTTTGCAATGACCTTTTCCTTGTGCAAGGTGTGAGTGGTCTTCTTTGGTCTCCCCATGATTGTGTAGCCTACAGAACTAGACTGAGAGACCATTTAAAGGCCTTTACAGGTGTTTTGAGGTAATTAACTGATTAGAGTGTGGCATCAGATGTCTTCAATACTGGACCTTTTCAGAATATTCTCATTTTCTGAGATACTGAATTTGGCGTTTTCATTAGTTGTCATTAACGTTAAAAGAAATAAGCACATGAAATATATCAGTCGGTGTGGAATGAATGTATATATAATATGTTTCACTTCTTGAATGAAATTAGTGAAATAAATCAACTTTTTGAAGATACTCTAATTGTATGACCAGCATCTGTATGTAAACATATTCACCAGCAACCCACACATAGCCTACATACTTATGCCACGGTCACACTAGAGTTTGAGCATGCAAAATTCTGTCATACGGTGCTGTGAAAAGGGTATTGTTATTAAAATAACAATAATATAATCATCTTAAACTAAATGATTGGACATTAAAAAAGCGAGCGATTGGTCCATATTTTAAATTTCTATACAGAGAGATCATGTTCTGATCTTTGATTGGTCTCATGCAATAACGTGATGCGATTTCGCAGGTCAAAGCTTGAACTTTCCAGCGCAGCGAACTGCGAAACTTGTCGCTTGAGCTTGCGATTTCGGTCTGTCACGTTGACATGCATATGAATAGAAGTCTATGGGGCAAAATGGGCAGTGTGACCACAGATTTACTCGGTGCATTGGGTCCCGTGCAGGTCTCTAGCTCAAACCAGCCAAGTCTACTGAAAAATCTCCCAAAAATATGTAGCTATCATTTAGTTGATTATCGCATACCCCTAATAACTACTATAAGCTACTTTCTATATAGATCTAGCTCAAAAAGTCTGAGAAATCTCCCAAAACTATGTTCATATAATTTTTGTGAGTATCGCATATACCTAATAGCTATTATAATTTACATTTAGAACAAACAGTGAAATCTCCCCAAGTAATGTTCACAGTCCAGTTTTTACTCCAACATAAATCAAAAACCTCCCTTCTAAAATCACATTATAAAGAAACTCCCTCTAATAATTCTTGCTAATTGACATCAAGACTGAGCAGCTCTCTAACATATCTCCATTTACTTCTAACGTGTGTTTAATTTGATAGGTTAAAATGGCTCTCCGTACGTCTGGTCACTTACTGCTGGGCGTGGTGAGGATCTACCACAGAAAAGCCAAGTACCTACTGGCAGACTGCAATGAGGCTTTTATTAAGATTAAAATGGCTTTTCGCCCAGGTAACTTGTGGCTGCAGCGCATCAGAAGTTGATCTTGTTGTACCGCAACAGATGGATGATATATTATGGTCTGTTTGAACCAGGTGTGGTCGATCTGCCCGAGGAGAATCGCGAAGCTGCCTACAATGCCATCACGTTACCAGAGGAGTTTCACGACTTCGATCAGCCTCTTCCAGATCTTGAGTATGTGCAGCTTTTACCTTTAGACATCATATATATATATATATAAATGTGGTTATATGGTGTTGAGAATACATTGTGTTGTGGATTGCAGCGACATTGACGTTGCTCAACAGTTTACCCTGAATCAGTCTCGTGTGGAGGAGATCACCATGAGAGAAGAAGTGGGAAACCTCAGTCTCCTGCAAGAGAATGATTTTGGTAAGGGATCAGTAAGATTTTTTTATTGTTTTTAAAAGAAGTTTGTTCAGCTTAACAAGACTGCATTTAATTGATCTTAAAGAGTAAAATAGTATTATAAATTAGAATTATTTATGCAACCATTTATTTAGAATAATTGAACATTTAATTTAATTACATTTAATTAAATGTAGTTTAAAATTGTATTCATTATATATATATATATAATGTTATTTTTTTATATAT
>CAIGQZ010001198.1:1760845-1806119 GCA_903798205.1 Danio tinwini | reverse complement strand
TATATATATATATATATATATATATATATATTTCACTACTGACATTTACTCCAGGCATAAGTGTTGCAAACTTATATTTTAAAAAATGTAAAAAAAATATATATATATATATATATAATGGGTACGGAAAGTATTCCAAAGTAGCCATTTAAGAAAAAAATTTAAGAAAGTAGCCATTTAAAAAAAAAAAATCCTCAATGTACTCGCAGCACCCCATATTGACAGAAAAACAGAATTGTTGACATTTTTCCAGATTTATTAATAAAGAAAAACTATAAATATCACACCTGGACTTGGGGATTCTCTTCCATTCCTCCTTGCAGATCCTCTCCAGTTTTGCCTGGCTGGATGGTAAACTTTGGTGGAAAAAAAAAGTAAAAAATGTTCTCTTTGTTGCCTTTTTTTAAGAAATACAATTTCACAGGAGGGCTAATAATAATTATGCCTTTAACTATGTGCATGCATGCATGTATATACTGTACAGTTAAAGTCAGAATTATTAGCCCCCCTTAGATTTTTTTTCTTTTTTAAATATTTCGCAAATGATGTTTAACAGAGCAAGGACATTTTCACAGTATGTCTGATAATATTTTTTCTTCTGGAGGAAGTTTTTTTTGTTTTATTTCGGCTAGAATAAAAGCTGTTTTACATTTTTTAAGAACCATTTTAAGGTCAAAATTATTAGCCCCTTAAAGCAATTTTTTTTTGATTGTCTACAAAACAAACCATCATTATACTGTAACTTGCCTAATTACCCTAACCTGCCAAGTTAACCTAATTAACCTAGTTAAGCCTCTAAATGTCACTTTAAGCTGTATAGAAGTGTCTTGAAATATATCTAGTAAAATATTATTTACCGTCATTATGGCAAAGATCAAATAAATCAGTTATTAGAGATGAGTTATTAAAACTATTATGTTTAGAAATGTGTTGAAGAAATCTCTCTGTTAAACAGAAATTGGGGAAAAAAATAAACGGGGGGCTAATAATTCTGACTTCAACTGTATATATATGTATGTATAGTTATATATATTCTTTTATATAATGATTTCTGAAAGATATTGTGACAAGGGAGACTGAAGTAATGATGCTGAAAAATCAAGCTGTGAAACAGCTATAAATTAGAATTTAATTAAGTTGTCATTTTACTTATATTTATCTTAAAATGTTAAAGTTGATCACATGTATTCCCTCATATAGTAGCTGATTTTTGACCAACATGTTTTCTTGATAGCTGATTTTGGGATGGACGACAGGGAGATGATGCGGGAGGAAGGTGCGTTTGAAGTGGACATCATCCACGGAGCGTCTGCATCAAACCTGCTGCTGGAGTCAGAGTCCAGTAGTGGACAGATCGCTGACAAAACCAACCACCTGGAGTACGACCAGTACAAGGATGACTTTGGAGACAATCCAATGGAGAGCACTGAAGGAGGCATGCTGGGTAATAGAGTCATCTATAATACCCTTATTTCCCTCACTGTATAGACTTCATGTGGTTTATGCTTTTGGACTCAAGATGTGTTTTTGTTCACATTTGTTCACAAGTCCAGCTTTATAAACCTTTTGAAACTGAGCAGCTTTCTGTATCTGCAGTGGACAAGCTGCTCAGCAATGAGGACGGAGGGGGTATTTTTGATGATCCTCCAGCCATCGCTGAGGGTGTGATGATGCCCCAAGACCACGGTGCAGATGACGATGATGATTTCGACAACCTTTCACGTAAGAAACATATAACATAAAAATATGGTAACATTAGAGCTGGGCATTAAAACAGTATTTATCATTACTGCAGAATGAAGTGTGTACCGTAAAGTAATTATGTGTATACTGTAAAATGTAAATAAATCTGTGTGGCCATCTCACTAGGGATGCGCTGATCCCGATACTTGGATCGGATATCAATTCGATACTGCATATTTTTGCTGCATAGGGTATCAGCCAGCTGGTACCGATCCTATTCCGATCTTGCCGGTGCATTATTTTTAGTTCATTCATAAGCCAACAAAATCCATGTAAGAAGCCTATTATAAGGCACTAGAAAGTTGCCATGTAGGCCTACTATATTCCAAATGTTCTAAAGCCATGCTACAGTTTTAATGTGAAGTACAGATGAATATTCAAGTGGTTAAATTCATGTTCAATTCAGCGCTTCCCTCTGCTGCACCATCATTCTCCATTCATTCACAAAACTGCGTGCAGTGTTCATGACAACATGAAAAACTTTCCAAGACTATTTGTTCCTGTTAGTTTAAATAATCAGTGGAGAAATGCATTTAATTTTGAAATAAATGGCTTTATTTTGACCTGCAACATGGAGTTCATTGCTGTTTCTAAATCATGTTGCGCTGTGTCTGATAGATCAGCAGATCACATTCACAACACTAGAGTGGAGAGGGTTATTACATGCTCTTCACACAGAAAGTAGGGCTACCTGAAACTTTAAATTAGAAAAGGCTCAATAATGCATTGGACAGATCCTCAACGCACTGATTTCTTCCCTTTTTGCTGCTGTTTTGGAAATGTCCGCAGATACAGGAGGGCTGCGCGCTGTGTCTCAGTGATGCGTGAAGCCCTTCATTCACGCACCGACTGCGCAGACGCAACATGTGCCACTTCGTAAGGTTATTCCCACAATGAATTTCTGTTCTCTCATCCTTCTGACTGAGTTTATTCTTCCGAGAAGAATACTTTCAGTGCTGCGAATAGTTTGTAAATCCTGGCTCATTGTAGTCAAAGTAGTTGATTAAATTAATAAAAGTGAAACTGACGGGCGCAATTCGGATTGTCATTAAAAGAAATTGATTTAGCCTACTCTGAAACTGAATATTTCAATAAAATTTTATTTATTCATTCATTTTCTTTTCGGCTCAGTCCCTTTATTATTCTGGGGTCGCCACAGCGGAATGAACCGCCAACTTATCCAGCATTTGTTTTACGTAGCAGATGCCCTTCCAGCCGCAACCCATCTCTGGGAAACATCCATGCACACACATTCACACTCATACACTACGGACAATTAAGCCTACCCAATTCACCTGTACCGCATGTCTTTGGACTGTGGGGAAAACCGGAGCACCCGGAGGAAACCCACGCGAACGCAGGGAGAACATGCAAACTCCACACAGAAACGCCAACTGACCCAGCCGAGGCTCGAACCAGAGACCTTCTTGCTGTTTGACGACAGCACTACCTACTGCGCCACTGCATCGCCACTGTAATTTTATTTATATTAATATTTTATTTAACAGACTACAGTAGTTTGTGTTTTAGCACTGAAGCATACAAGTGGACCTTGTTTTAAGTGAGAAAATGTTTATTAAGTAAAACTGGCCTCAGACAGTTTAGTTTAGTTTAGTCTGCATTAAACCTGCAGGAAAATATCAGGCTTTGCTAAAAGGCTGATTATTTGACCAACGATAAGGGTCAATAGTGGTAGCCTATTATATATTTCAAAGAAAAATCTTAATATTAAAAATGGAAACATAAGCTAGACCACAACAGATCATATCAAGGTCATAATGAATGCTCAAATAATGTAGCCTAGTTCATTAGGTCTGTTATTTTTACTAAAAAAGATAAATTATTTGAGTTTATCACCAGAACTATGGAAACTGTATTATGTAAAAAAAAAGGCACAGTATCGGGATCGGCTCTGTATCGGTCGATACTCAGAATTTTGGTATCGTGATCGGATCGGTTCCAAAAATGGTATCGTTGCATCCCTACATCTCACAATTGGCATGCATGAGGCTGAGAAAGACTTTGCGGGACTGGAAGTGTTGCCAAGTCTGCGGTTGTTTATGTTTAAAGTGTCCTTAAAGTGTTTACATATTTATATTTTCGTATTTTTTACTGGTACTTACCTGGGATATATTTTATAACTGTGAGAATGTTACTTCAGTTACTTGATGCTACCTTATTTATAATCATAACGTCTGTACAAAAAAACTAACTGTGAAATGTGACATACAGTAAAATTTGTTGTTCATCTTTTGTTTACTATATTTTTAAGGTTAAAAATCAAATACTAAATAATCAAATAAGATCAAGTTCTTTTCTTAAACACTCAAGCTTATTTATTATATAAAGTGTTTTTGTACATTTTCTGGAATTACTACGTTTATAAAAACTATATTGTAAAGATAGATATCGTTACCATAAAATAAACTTTCTCATACTTGTTAAATAAAATGTGGGTCATACCGCCCAGCCCTAGGTAACATCTATTTTATGTTTAGTACTTTGCACAGTAATTTTTTTCTTATATTTCATCTGATAGCTGCAGGAGGTCCAGACAGCCCTGATTCTGGCCCTGTCGAGCCTTTGCCCACCATGACAGACCAGACTGAACAGACCACACTAGTCCATAATGAAGAAGAGGCCTTTGCTTTGGAGCCCATCGACATCACAGGTCAGTCAGAAGAGAAAAAATAGTAGTACAGGGCTCTGAATGTGGCTTTAAGTCATGTCAGCAAAACTATACTTGACATATACCAAGGCTTGACATTAACTTCTTTATTCCCCAGCCACTGTGGCTAGTCATTTTTCAAAGTTACCAGCCACTTGACATTTTCATTAGCCACAATTTTGTTGTTGGGAAATTTTATTTAATGCTTAAATTTGATGTTTGCATTCTAAAAATACTTGATTTAATGACATTTTACTTAATTTAGGTCATTACATTTTTTTTACTCAAAATATGATATACATGCAGTGTTGGACACGTTCATTTAAAATATTAATTAGTTATAGTTACTTATTAATTCTCCAAAAAGTAGCTTTGTAACTGAGTTACATAACTATAAAAGTAACTAACTACCAGGGAAAGTAACTATTGTGTTACTTTAAAAAAAATGTAAATAAATATAAAACATTGTACACTAATATACTCTATTTTATTGTTGTGGGACAATGTGAGATAACCATCTAATGCCATTATAAATATTATCATTACTATAGTTGCACAATAAAACACAATAGATGGTTTAGAACTTCTAAATATTAGATATTATGTAGTTTAATTCAGTCTGAGTAATAAGTGTTTACGGTGGAGAAAAATTTAGTTTTATTTGCTTTGTCATGATAGCTTCGTCTCCTCCTTTGGTATCAGAGCTCATGTTATCACTTGCTTATAATTTTGTGGCGGCATGTGACGACGTGTGGTGTTTCATTAAATTAGAATTACTTGTCATTGATGCAGAGAGACTGTTTTTTCCTGGGCATAAGTTGCACCATACATAAACATTCTTGCCTTTCACCTCAAACAGGGAAATGTTGTGGTTATATTTCTAGTTTGCAAATGCTACCTTTGGCAAGGCAAGGCAAGTTTATTTATATAGCACATTTCATACACAGTGGCAATTCAAAGTGCTTTACATTAACAGGAATAAAAGAGACAAGTATAAGAAAAAAAACAATAATAAAAATAATTACAAACAGATTAAATGTGTTAAAACAGGTTATAAAATAGTGAAAAAGAAGAGAAAGACACAAAAGTGCAATCTGTCGGATCTAGCACAGTGCATATTCAGTAAAGGCACAGCTAAACAGATGTTTTCAGCCTTTGAACTTGTTGGATCTGCCATCATTCTGACTCCTGGTCATTGATGTGTGGCGCTGCCAGTGTGTGTGCTTCTGTGAACACTGCTACTGTGAACTACTATACCTCTGATTGGCAAAGGATGGAAATGTACTCTATCTAAGCCAATCATCACATTCTTAGTTACACCACGTTCACAGACACACCAATCACTGGTTGGTTATGTGTCCCGCCCCAGCCCCGAACACACACACACACACACACACACACACACACCATGCATGAAAACTGCTTCAGTGTTCTCAATTATAGTAATGCGCATTTTATTGTCAGTAACGGTAATGGCATTGTAACGGGGTAAACAGTAATTCATTTGATTACTCGTTACTGAATAAAGTATCGGCATTACTAACGACATATATTTATAGCGCTGTTATTCTCATCACTGTACACATGGTAGGCTTTATCAGCTGCTAAACAGTAGTCAACATTTGAAAAACTTTCAGCAATTTGACCTAGAACCAAAACAACACCCATTCTTGACATAGGACATCTTTGGTTAACTTTACCAGTATCACTTGTAGTTCTAACTAAGCTATTTTTAATTTATATATATTTTTTAGTGTTGCTTTGTTTATGTATTTCACGTTCATGCAAATTCTGTACATCATTAAACATTCTGTGGACTTTAGAAGTGCCGTGTAAACTTTCATCAAACCAAACTCTGATATGATTAGTGAAGGAAACCAAAGCGAAAAGAAAGAGGAAGCTGATCGTGGACAGTGTGAAGGAGCTGGACAGTAAGACCATCCGGGCCCAGCTGAGCGACTACTCTGACATTGTGACCACGCTGGATTTGGCTCCCCCCACTAAGAAGCTGATGATGTGGAAGGAGACCGGCGGCGTGGAGAAGCTCTTTTCTCTGCCAGCTCAGCCCCTCTGGAACAGCAGACTGCTCAAGGTCAGGACACATCTCTGCCACACGCTGGGAGACTTTAATACAGGCTTTAGTGCAACAAAATACTCAAGCACCCTGGGCTCTGACTGCTTCTTTGGAGTCTTCTAATAAGGGTGTGCTATTGTGCTTTTTTTTTTAAACCTATTTAAATATATAAAAGGGTTCATATGGTCATGGAAAACCTGGAATGGCCTTTTCCAGGCCTGCAAACCCACAAAGTTTTGGAAAAGTCATATTAGTATATTAGTTTAAAAAATATCTATATACTTGAATATAGGTTAGTTGTCTTTACTGTTTTCTGTGCTTGCCCAAAAACATACTCTCACATTATTTATGCTATGTAAGCATTATGTAAATGAATTTTATATAGATATAAAAGTAAAATTAAACTACATAGTTGTGGTTTTATGATATGCTTTATTACATTTGAACATAGTTTTTCCTATTATTTACCACAATATTAGGTCATGAAAATTTACTTGAAAGTGCTGGAAAAGTCTTAGAATTTTAGTAATGAATATGTGCATGAACGATGTGAACCATTAGAGGGAGAATAAATAGTGAGTAATTGTTGATGTGCAGATGTTCACTCGCTGCCTGACCCCTCTGGTGCCCGATGAGCTGAGGAAGAGGAGGAAGGGTGGAGAAGCAGACAGTTTGGATGAGTTCCTCAAAGACCTGGAGAACCCTGAAGTGCCACGAGAAGAAGCCCTGAATCAGCAAAGAGACATCATCGGTGAGACTGACTGACTGACTGACTTCATAGACGATTCTTATGATTGCCTTATATAGACCTGCATGATTCAGAAATATTTTTATAAAACCACAGTGCACAAATTTTACAATTAGTAAAACAAAAGTAGAGATCAACAGTAGAGATCAAAATAGAGTAAATTACATTTTGAAAAATTCAGAAATATTTTATAAACAATTTTGTAAGCCACTTTGGACAATAGGATCTACTAAATGTAAATGTGTTTACATTGTATGGTCAGTCAATATTATTAGTCCCCTTAAGCAATATTTTTTTCGATCGTCTACAGCAGTGGTTCAGTACCGGTCCATGCATCAATTGGTACTGGGCCACATAAGAAATCATTAATTATTTCCGTTTTATTTATTATCTGAGTCTGAACGATCTTTTGTTTTGAAAAATCTTTTATTTTGAAAAATAACCGTATTCTCTCACTTACATCTTGGTCAGTTGAGCGGCCAAAATTAACCCACAAGCAGATGAGAAACAGACATCTTTGCAAAGATTTTTTGCTAAGGGGAAAAAGCCCAGTGAAGAACCTGTGAATTACCAGGTAATAGATTCGCAACCCAATTGTCAACAAATCAGGTGAATCCACCCACATGCCTGTGCAAGATGATCAAATGCTGGAGATCGCCGATTTTTAGGGGCCGTTCGCATATCGCCTCTTTTTTAGAGTCTGTGCAAGTTTGTTATTTCCAATAGAGGTCTGCGGCTTGTTTCTGCCTTCCAGACGCGCACAGTTGAATGAATCCCGCGAGCGCACTGCAAGTCACGTGACAAGAACTGACGGATCAGCTTCAGCTTGTATGGAATACACACATTTCTGTAGATTAATTATCTTAGACAAACACAGAACACCCAAACACTGCAGTGCTTTGTAATTATCTCTATAAATAAAACTTGTGTGAGTGACAGCATTGTTTTGTCAGCTTGTCATCCTCTAAGAAAATGGTTAATGGTCGCCTTTGCAACCTACGAACCCCAATAATTCAAGAGGGCTAATAAGACTTCAACTGTACTACTTTCAGAAATTTTCCCAAATTTTTGTACAGTAGTCCGGCAGTGTTTCACTTATGGCCGTGTTTGGCTTTTTGCAGATCAGACCATCTTGGAGGAGCCCAGTGTTCTGCAGGCTTCAGCGATGGAGGGCAGTCGCACCACCCTCGACGAGTCCGTCATGCCTCCTCCATCTGGACCCCGCGGACAAAAGCGCAAAGCTCAGGACGGAGAGCCTGCCTTGCCTGTGAGCTTCCGAAAATTCACAATATTACTGTAGCTTTTGAAATGGGAAAATAAGTATTGAAAATGTCACTATGTGGTGTCATTTTTCTCAAAAAACATATTTGTAAAGGTGCTGTTGACTTGAAATTTTCACCAGTGGTCGGTAACAACCAAAGCAATCCATTCATGCAATGAAAACAAAAGCTAATTACTTAAAAAAATGAAGTTATGTGTAATAAAATGACGTCACACAATGACGTATTGAACACATGAAAAAAGGGAGGTGTGAAAAGGCATAGAAAAATCTGACAGCAGCTGAAACCTCTCAGCAGTTATTCAGCAATTCTGCCCCTCGTCACTGTAAATGAATATCAGCTGCTTTAGTCCAACATCAACATTTTGTGGATCTATCTTTTCTTCTTGCATGTGTGTGTGTGGGAAGTGGGTGTGTTTGTTTGGGTTTATCTTCACCGCGTGGTGTGTGTGTGTGTTTACATTCATCAGCTGGGTTGTCACGTGACTTGTTACCACTCGTCTTACTCAGCTGTTTTCTATCAGTCACAGCTGTTGCGAATTACTGCGCGCCTTTATATGTTCAGTGTTTGCAGATAGTGTTTGTCAGTCCGTTGTTTGTTCACTCCTGTGTCTGCTTCCTGTTAGGTGCTCTTGCTCGATGTGTTGGTGGTGTTTCGCCATAAGTCTGTTATATTTGGACCTTATGCTCGTCTCCGTTTCATTGATGTTGTTGCAACTGCCTGCACTGATGACAACTAAATCAGTGAGAGACTTCATCCCGAATCCGCTACTCTGATGAAATATTACCGCTGGTAAGCGTGTCGATTTCCTTGAGAGTTGCTCCATAGCGCTAACCTCCCCTTCCCTCGATATCTGGTGAGATATCAGTGAGAGACTTCACTTCGGATCTGTTTCTCGGATGAACTATTACCGCTGTTTAGCGTGTTGAATTCCTGGTGTGAGCACCCTTGCTCCACACTATATCTGGTGAGATCTATACCAGTTGTGACTCTTGTTATTCCTTTTAATAAATCATCTTGCATTCACTTGCATTTGAATCTCCTGTGTATATCATTGTGACACTACATTACCAGATGATGATAAAACCAAGGTGGATATTTCAGCAAGACAATGGAAAACCCTCAACTGCTTTCAGAAAAAGTAAATAATGCTGCTAGAATGACCAGCCAATCGCCTGAGCTGAAACCAATAGAAAATAATAACAAAAAATCAGAGCTGATAGATGAGACCTGCAGAAAACTCTTGAAAAAAAATCACACCTGAGCAATGCATACAGCTCCATTCTCCATACAAGAGGCGTCATTACCAAAAAAAACTTTTCAACACAATAATAAATGCATTCATAACAAATTTTTCTGAATTATTTTTGGGGGTTTTATTTGTTTTGAGTTTTTACATAAACCTGAGTCAGTGTCAACAGCTTCTTTAGAAATATATTTGTATATATTCAATATATATTTTACCCGCTGTCTGTGGTTTGTCTAATCCAGTGGCTCATTTCTTTGCAGATGCTGGAGGATGATCGTTCCTCCATTGTGTCCACGCAACACGTCAGCATTCCACAGGTGGAGCTTCCCCCTGAAGAGCCGGTCAACATCGCACAGCTCATCCCTGAACTCGACCTGATAGGAGAAAAGAGCAAAGACAAGAAGGACGACGATGATGAGGAGGAGGTGAGGAGTCTGAAAATCATGACGCTCAGTGAATCAAGAAAAAAAACCTGTTTAGTACAAACAAATCTGCAAACACTTTAAAATGTTCAGCACTAACTATAATAAAGTATCATAGTAGTAGAGCTTATTATGACATTTTTTGAAAAGATCATATCTGATCATAAAAGATCATTCTGATCATTTTTAAACCCTTTTTAATAATAATAATAATTAAACCTTATTTTTCTGAGTCAGCTTTTTTTGTTGGCATCTTGAGTTTAGGCCTGTTATGAATATGTAATGATACCACTAAAACCACCAGCAGGTGGCAGCAAATTGTTGTTTTAAGTGAGTCATTGATCGATTTCATTCATTCATTCTGACAATTTAGCCTATGCAATTCACCTGTACTGCATGTATTTGGACCATGGGGGAAACCGGAGCACCCGGAAGAAACCCACGCGAACGCAGGGAGAACATGCAAACTCCACACAGAAACGCCAACTGACCTAGCCGAGGCTCGAACCAGCGACCTTCTTGCTGTGAGGCGACAGCTCTACCTACTGCGTCGCTGAATCTTATTTTATAAAAAAAAAATGAAGACGCATATACCCATAACTTGAATTATAGCCTCATTCTGAGTGCAGGCTATTAATTTTCAACATGCAGTCAATGCCTTTGTACTCATGGTTTTTTTGTATTATTATTGTAAATAATTGTAGACAATAAATATCTCACCTTTCTAGCTATACAGGCTTTTACAGCTCACTTTTCCCTTTATAAAAATATATTTTGCACCAGATTCCTATCAGATGACGCAGATAAATCTGAATTTGTGTTTAATAGGAGGAAGAAGGTCAGAGCGGAGACCAGGATCAGGAGGAAAGGAGGTGGAACAAGAGGACGCAGCAGATGCTTCACGGTTTACAGGTTTGACACAGTTCAATTAAGTAGTGCTCTTAATAATTCGATCTGTCAGGTAGATTTACAGGGTTTGCACGGGTAATGAAAATCGTTGAAAATGTCAGAATTTTAATCTAGTGTTTTTTAGGTTTGAAAAGTGCTTAGATTTTAAATAAAGTGCTTGAAACTGCTTAAAAATATAATTAGGTTCTTAATTGATTTAATAATAATAATAATAATAATAGTTGAGCTTACTAAATAGGAGGTAATAATAATTAACTATTTGAATAAAATGATACAAACCTTTTTGCTTCTGCATAAAACGTAAACAAAATGCATGGAGATTACCACTTCATGAGTGAACAATGCATGAAATTTAAATAAATAACAATTTTATATGAAAGATGACACATTTATGATGTAAGTAAATTACATTTAAGAGAGTAAATTACAATAATTCAGTGTTGGGATTGGGGAATACTATACTATACTGTGAAATACTATAACAAGTAGCATCTGATATACAGAGAATGCAGAATTATTAGGCAAATGATCATTTTGACCACATCATCCTCTTTATGCATGTTGTCTTACTCCAAGCTGTAAAGGCTCAAAAGCCTACTACCAATTAAGCATATTAGGTGATGTGCATCTCTGTAATGAGAAGGGGTGTGGTCTAATGACATCAACACCCTATATCAGGTGTGCATAATTATTAGGCAACTTCCTTTCCTTTGGCAAAATGGGTCGAAAGAAAGACTTGACAGGCTCAGAAAAGTCAAAAATAGTGAGATATCTTGCAGAGGGATGCAGCACTCTTAAAATTGCCAAGCTTCTGAAGCGTGATCATCGAACAATCTAGCGTTTCATTCAAAATAGTCAACAGAGTCGCAAGAAGCGTGTGGAAAAACCAAGGTGCAAAATAACTGCCCATGAACTGAGAAAAGTCAAGCGTGCAGCTGCCAAGATGCCACTTGCCACCAGTTTTGCCATATTTCAGAGCTGCAACATCACTGGAGTGCCCAAAAGCACAATGTGTGCAATACTCAGAGACATGGCCAAGGTAAGAAAGGCTGAAAAAAGACCACCACTGAACAAGACACACAAGCTGAAATGTCAAGACTGGGCCAAGAAATATCTCAAGACTAAGGTTTTATGGACTGATGAAATGAGAGTGAGTCTTGATGGGCCAGATGGATGGGCCCGTGGCTGGATCGGTAAAGGACAGAGGCTGATATCATTAAAGATGAGCTTGTGGGGACTTTTCGGGTTGAGGGAGATTTTCATGTAGGACAATGCTCCATCACACGTGTCCAAGCACTCCACAGCGTGGCTGGCAAGAAAGGGTCTAAAGGAAGAAAAACTAATGACATGGCCTCCTTGTTCACCTGAACTGAACCCCGTAGAGAACCTGTGGTCCATCATCAAATGTGAGATTTACAAGGAGGGAAAACAGTACACCTTTCTGAACAGTGTCTGGGAGGCTGTGGTTGCTGCTGCAATGTTGATGGTGAACAGATCAAAACACTGACAGAATCCATGGATGGCAGGCTTTTGAGTGTCCTTGCAAAGAAAGGTGGCTATATTGGTCACTGATTTGTTTTTGTTTTGTTTTTGAATGTCAGAAATGTATATTTGTGAATGTTGAGATGTTATATTGGTTTCACTGGTGAAAATAAATTATTGAAATGCGTATATATTTGTTTTTTGTTAAGTTGCCTAATAATTATGCACAGTAATAGTCACCTGCACACACAGATATCCTCCTAAAATAGCTAAAACTAAAAAAAAACTAAAAGCTACTTCCAAAAATATTCAGCTTTGATATTAATGAGTTTTTTGGGTTTATTGAGAACATAGTTGTTGTTGTTCAATAATAAAATTAATCCTCAAAAATACAACTTGCCTAATAATTCTGCACTCCCTGTAATGTGATAAAGTATGTAAATATGTAATTTGCCACACAAAAGTACTGCAAATCTTTATAAATGCACCTGGAATGTGCTTGAAAAGTGCTTCAAGAGTTCACACTTAGCTGATGATCAATAAAGCGTAATTGGCATGCTGTCCCGCGAGAGAGCCCTGAGCTCGTAACATACTCGAGCCCCGGGCTCCCTCCCGTTAGAAGGGCGAGAGGGGAGTTCGAGCTCAGGAAGGTCTCGAGGACTCCCCTGCTGTCGCCGTGTGAGAAGTGTAAACTAAGGTTGTCTTGGGTGATAATTTGGTTTAGTAGATTGGCTATAATGTATGTTTTGGACGGTGCGAGGAAACGGGGAAACCCGGAGGAAACCCACGCAAACAGGGATATTATCAAACTCCGCACAGAAACACCAACCGGCAGGATAGGAGGTTAAACTGGTGACATTCTTGCTGTGAAGCAACAGTGCTAGCCACTGGGCCGCCGTGTCACCCTATAGGAAAAAGGGGTGGAAGTAGGGGTGGAAGGCGGGGAACTTCAAGACGAAGATAATTGGAGTGAAAAGCTCTGATTATTTATAATGTGTCCGTAATCAATTAATAGGCAGATTACGGAGCTAATAAGGTGCCAGCCGTGTTGATCATAAGCACGTGATTCTCTCGAAATTAGTTTACACATAAACCGCACTTAATTTGAGTTTGAAAAAGGTGTGATAACCCTTAATTTAATTTAATATCAAGCATAAAGTGATTTTATGTCAATTAATACACTCTGCTTTGCACAGAGAGTCATTGCTAAGACTGGAGCGGAATCCATCAGCTTGCTGGACCTGTGCAGAAACAACAACAAGAAGCAAGCGGCTGCTAAATTCTACAGCTTTTTGGTGCTAAAGAAACAGCAGGCAGTGGAGCTGCGACAGGACGAACCCTACAGCGACATCATCGCCACCCCAGGCCCCAGATTTCACATCATATAGACTCTTTACAGTCAACGCTGGCAGATTGGATCCTTTTTAATGGTTTTGTTTGTATATGATGTGTTATGTATATCCGTGCATGTGCATTTTTCACAACCCAGGCTCATTGTGGATACATACCCCTGTCTACATTTCTGGAGAGCGCAAATTATGTAGCCAGAGGTACGTCTGGCTGCATTTCGTCTTTAAACGAGCACTACGGGGTGGTATGATGCTGCCGACGGCTTCTGTTCCTTTTAGTGCTACCAGCTGACCATTTACCTCAATGTGGACAGCTTTTCTGGAGTTACCAGGTTGCCCAGTAGCTCACCACGTACATCGGCAGACTTGGAATGTGGAACGAAGTTGACTGCGACGATGGGGTTCGAGTCTGGCGAAGATCAGTTACTGAAACCTGCTAAAACAATAAATAAATAAACAACAGGATGAAAATGTGGTGAAATCATGCAGCCGCGACAGCTTTTCTTTTTCTAGATTGCTTTTGAAAACACTATCGTTTAGGTTTAGGGAAGTGGTGGGTAGGTGTGTCAGTCGGTCGTCAGCAAGGTGGCCTGGAGTGCGTTTCCCAAAAATCGACAAAACTCGTGGCTGAACTATCAGTACAATGCATGGTTTGGAAAAAGAACGATGTAGTGACGAGTTTTTTTCCAAAACCATAGTTGCTTTGTCGCAGATTAATCATTTAAACCACGTTAGTTATGAAGTAAAACATCCATAATGATGCTGTAAACAGGGTTGAGTAACACATTTTTTTAGAGAAAAAAAACATTTTTTTTGCAAATTATATTGTTTTACACGCACACGCACTTAAAAAAATCCAATATTAGTTTTGTAACGACAGAAACTTAGTTGGCTAACGATGGTTTTCAGAAACGCACCCCTAGTTGGCTGAAGTGTATATTGTCCCCTCTGGTGGATTTACGTGAGAAGATGCACAAGAGAAGTTTGACATCATCAAAAAGCATACACAGCAGCCTCTGGTGGATTTGCTAAAACTGCAAGCACATGTACCTCCATTTACATATTTCACTGTACCCAGAAATGTAGACCTGGGTACGTATCCACAATAAACCTGGGTGGATTTTTCCATGCAGATTACATGTGCTCTCTGTCTCAAATGAGGAAAAAAAGGCTTTTATAATGATGAAAAAGTGCTTCTTATAGTAGTTTCCCATTACAAGCATGCACATTGGGGAAAAGCTAACCTGATTGAGGTTAAAATACAAATGCTTTCATATAGATCACACTAATAGAAATGCTTATTTTAGAGAACAGGATTGTAGATTTCGTATGAAAGCAAATATGTAATTTTGATCATTGCATGTACTTGCAGAGGCCTTCAGTTTGCTTTTATACTCATGTTGTTTCATGTTATTTAATTGGTCCTGTTGTTTGGCATGCTTTGAGTTTTATGTTGACATGCAACATACTTATGTTAACTTCCATGAAAGTGTTTTCTTTGCTATTTAATCTGAAAAGATAGCATTTTAGCTGCTCCAAAGATAAACAAAATGTGTGTTTCTTTAAAAAAATGCAGTAAATGAAATGTTTGTTTACATGTTTTGGTAACACTTTAGTTGAGGTCACAATTTATGCTATTGGCGTATTACCTGCCTATTATTAAGATATTAACTGTTCATTAGTAGAGATAAAATATGATCTATTCTGCATCCCTAATCCTACCTAAAACCTAAACCCAACTTCTACCTTACTAATTATTAATAAACAGCTAATTAGTAGTGTATTAAGCTAGTAGTGTAAGCTGTTTGTTAATACCGTGAATTGTGAGCTAAGCTAAAGTGTTGAAAGCTACTGCGATATTATTTCCCAAAACTCTTCAGTTTTGTGAAATATTCAGCCAAAAGCATTGTTTGTTTTGCGTGTTTATTAGATAACTAAACACTAAATGTTATTTACTGTGATATACACTGCTTAATATTGTGCCATTTGTTGTAAAGATCGTTTTTGTAATCGTGCGAGCACTTTTTAAAACCGTCCTTATTGATGTTACCTATATGACAGCACTCTATTTTGTATGTCAATAACAAAAACACTATTAAATGTCTTGGAAATAGCTTAAAAAATAATGCTCTATTATTTAAAAATATTACTTGATGTCATTTGCCTGTATCCTTGACTTGATACAACCGTGTTATGTCCATTTTGTAGTTCACCGTAATTAATGCGCTTGTTTTATCGTTCATCCGTGCAGTAGAGGGCGCTGTGTCCGTTTTTTCTTACCACCTGGGTAGAGCAAGTCCGACAACAACACGTGAACTCGCTGCTGTGGTTTACAGGTTTATCCCCTGCTAGCAAAAACAGGTAATGTCTTGTTTTTATATTTTACAAGTCAGTGCATATTTATAGTTTACACTGTATCTGCTGTGAATATACTGTGAGTCATAAGTTGTCTCTTTCGCCTGCTCGAGGTATGTTATTGTGGTAATGACATTGAATAGAGTCAATACAGTCAATCGTATACAATGCTAACGTTAGTTTATCGACTTTATATGTTAGTCCTGCCTTGTTCAATACATTATGATGCATTTTACTATAATATGGTGTCGTTCGACATAATAAACGAGTATTTGTTGTTTATTTGAACGTCATTTAAAAGGTTAAAGTAGATATATACTCTATGTGCTTCCTATGTGTGTAATCTATATTTTATATCATTTTATTTTTATGCGGAGGCTAAACTCATTGAGGTAAAGTTGGTTTTATGTTCGCACATTCGTTCAGTGACAACTTGTGACATGCTCCCTATATTGTTTACCGTGGTACTTTGAATATTCAGCCTGAAATCACAGTATGTATGACTTGAAGACAACATTAGCTCTATTTATTTGCCTGTAAACAATGTTGGCTGCTAATATAATTTCACTATTTAGATCAGGGGTGCCTAAACTTTTTCTTATAAAAACCAAACTTGATTGAGCTGTGAGCCGAAGTTAAATATACCAAATTGTGTTACATTAAATTTGCTCATTTGTTTGCTTATTATTTAAAAATAAATAGAAAAGGTTGCTTTAAAACATATTAAATGATGATGCGGTACAATTTTAATGGTTTTATAATCAACTTATAGTAAAAACATTTATCAATCCTAATTCTAACACAATAGAGCTCAATACTGAATACACCAGTCAAGCTGCTTCTGCTTTCGCCTTGATTTGCTCACTGATGTCCTGTGCATTGTCCACTTTGTGTCAAGTCACAGTATTTACATTTTAAAAGTCTGATTCATATGAAACATTTAATTTTAGTTGGCTTTTTTGGTAGCTCCTCAATTAAACAAAGAAAAAAGGGTATGCATTAAATTCGAAATGATGATTTCTGTCAAAGGCATTCACCCCAACCAACTCCCCATCATTCTCCCTTTCTTTTCAGATGGGATGGCGGGCCAAACAAATGTTTTCATGGGCCAACTTTGGGCAGCTCTGATTTAGATTTTGTAAAGAATACTTTTCTGAAATTATATTATGAAGGAGAATGTCTGAATGTTTTAATATAAAATCAACTTTACCTCAATGCTAAACTCACATCTTGTCTTTGACCCATGTGGTTTGCACAAAATTAAATGTATAAGGTGTTTTTTGCACAATTACATGTAATCAGATGACAATATTGCATAATCACACATGCATAAAAGTAAAAGGAGAGGTTTCGTGTAATAGTTTTGCTATTATTATTGTATTTGAATTTAGTCTGAAGGTTCTTAAAAAACCGTAATATCTAAATAATCTTAAATACATTTTTTAATAAAGCTTCGATTCATGTTACTACTCATATATTTGGCTAACATTCTCTCAAAATTCTGGGATGTTTTTTTTTATGTGAGTAAATATATATTTATTCAGATTTTTATATTGATTTCAGTAATAGTATTGAAGGATATGCATATGTTTGGATAAATTATGCACAATGCAATTTGTAAAGCAATATTTTCTGTCTTTTAGTGGGCGTGTTATTATATGAGAGAACTGCTTTTTTTACCCAAGTAAAAAAGGTATATAATTATTTATTCATTTATTTATTTTGTGTGTGTTATTTTTTTATTTTGTGTGTTAGATTTTCAGCACTCTACACAAGTGTTTCTCAACCATGTTCCTGGAGGACCACCAACACTGCATGTTTTGGTTGTCTCCTTTGTCTGTCTCACCTGTTACAGGTCTTTCAGTCTCTGCTAATGACCTGATGATCTGAATCAGGTGTGTTTGGTTAAGAAGACATGGAAATGTGCAGAGCTGCTGGTCCTCCAGGAACGTGGTTGAGAAACACTGCTCTACACTCTCATTTTGCATATATCTGTAGATTTATTTACAAAATACTGTGCAGAAATGGCAAAAAAAAAATCATTAGATTCTGTCTTGAGCCATATACAGTTGAAGACAAAATTATTAGCCCTCCTGTAAATGAATATATATGTATTTTTAAAAAAATATTTACAGATGTTTAATAGGGCTGTGTATTGGCAAGGGCCAATACATATCACGATACATGGGTCACAATACAATATATCATGATATATTGCGATACAATAAATATTGTGATACAGGGTTCAACGCTAAGGATTTTTTCTACTGGCCCGATCGGACCAGTGGTTGAGATTTTTACTTGCCCTGCCCAAAATTTTCACTAGCCCCACACAAAAAAAACTATAGCTATTTCTTAGCCACATATTTTAAATATTGTGTCAAAACAGATTATGGAACAGGTCATGGAAAAAAATAAACTCACAACATCCAATCAGATAAGAGGAACCAAAAAGCAATATGGTGTTCATGACATCACAGATAATAAAGGTTAACATTTAAAGGCTTAAAAGCACAAAAATTTTCTCGATTCTAAGACTGTATTTGCACGCAATTGACATATAGTCACATTAATTAAAAATGAAACTTTAATGACAAGGCAGCACAGACCCGATCAGGCCAGTAACGATCCTGTCTACTGTCCTGAGCATCTCTCACGCTGGCCATCAGGCAGTCCTTATTGTTGAGCCCTGTGATATATTGCAATAGTTTGTATTAGTATGTGTGTCACATTATATTGACACTTGATAAAGTCGGCGGACAAATAAAAATTCCAATTTATTTTCCATCCATTCCAATTTATGAGAACTGCACTGTGTGATTGAACAGAGAACTATATATATTGCAAAGTTTACAAATGGCTTTTATTTTTGTCTAATTCAGTACTTCCTGGTATAGCGTTAAAACCAAAGTGCAGCCACACGTCAGCTCTAAAAGCTGGAGGAACCTTTATATTTTCCACCATGCTCACTCTTGCTTACTTCTGATACCGCACTAATTGGCATTTTGTTGATCGCGAGTTAGGAACATCTACAGGAGCGAAGGAGGAGGTCGTTTGGCACAACTTTAATCGATACTTGAGGTTGGACTATCGGTACACTATAATAAAATAAATTATCGCTATAGTTAGATGTATCTAACATGTATTTTTGCACAGCCCTAATGTTTAACAGTATTTCCTATTATATTTTTTTCTTCTGGAAAAAAAAGGCTCATTTCAAAATTATTTTAAAAAATGTAGAAAGGAAAAAAGTTAGTTAATATTATATTATTTGTAGAACAAACCACTGTTGTCCAATATATTGTCTTGTATCTTTCAAAATAACATTAATAAAGTCAAATATTATGTACTGAATTATTATTAAGTAATGTGTTATTAAAACTGTTGTTCAAAAAATGTATTTAAAAAAAATCTTTCCATTTAAACATCAATAGTCTTTAATAGGCCTGTCACGATATCTATTTTTATTTATTTTTTGTATGATAGAGTGCATCAAAATATATTGCAATAAACAATATTATTGTCATTTTAAGATCATTTTATGCCACTCTTTATATAATGACAGAATGACAGTATAATATCACAGTGCAAGTGCACTCTTCCAAAGAACACATCTACGTTTACAGTATATTCAAAATTATGCTGCACAGGTTTTGACACATTTCCTCACGCCATCATATCACCCCTGTACCTCAGCAACTTCACTGGCATCTTGTTAAGTCACGTATTGATTTTAAGACTCTGATTTTAACATATAAAGCAGTGAATGGGCTAGCACCTGACTACATCTGTGACCTGGTAACTCTGGCCACCCCCACCCGCAGTCTTCATTCTTCATCTGGACTTACGCTGTATCAGCCACGCTGTAAACTAAAGACTATGGCTGGTCGAGCTTTTTCATATATGGCCCGTTTCCACTGAGTGGTTCGGTTCAGAACCGAACCGTACCACTTTTTCGGCACCCTTTCGAAAGGGTACCAAAGACAGGAAAGCGTACCAAAAGGTGGAGCTACACGCGCAGCTGAACGCTGATTGGTTTACAGAGATACGTCACAATCTCGTGGAGCTAGCCAGAATCAAAACGATGGAGCCGCCATGTTTTTAAATGCACAGCCGAGACAACTATATGCATTTAATAATGATCCATGGATGACCCGGGCTCAAAACAAACCTTGTCGTTGTCTTCATGAACAGCAACAAAGCCAAGAATCTGCCGTGTCCTGTTGTTGTTTTACGAGGCCGTTTAAAAGTGCGAGCGGTTTTCGCCTTCTCCAGGGAGCTCGCGATCACATCTAGATTTCATATAACGAACTTCTTGAGCTGATGATAATAACGTGTGTGATTAATGAAGCGTCTTCGACATCTGATCCATTCAGAAAGAAAAGGACAAACGTGAAAGTGAAGCGCGGAAAAAAGGAGAAGCCCAACAAAACACAGGAGCAAATAGTTTCAGC
Source organism: Danio tinwini (assembly GCA_903798205.1). Lineage (NCBI taxonomy): Eukaryota > Metazoa > Chordata > Actinopteri > Cypriniformes > Danionidae > Danio > Danio tinwini. The sequence continues at coordinate 1,785,386 of CAIGQZ010001198.1, read as the reverse complement.
AACCTGAACAATCTGCCATGAACAAATCATGAACAAACTGCCATGTTTATCATCACCTTTTGGACTATTATGAACTCTGAATGACGGAATTACTCTCTAACAGAGGCTACATGTGCTGCTGACGATTACAGATACAGATGAGAGGTTAGCTCTGACTGTGGGCTACTGTATATGTTGCGTGTTGTTTTTGAACTCAAATAAGGACTTAATGTCTGCTGTGTGTAGTTTATCTGTAAGTGGTAACATAATGGAGACTGTAAGAGTCTGTATGTGTTCATACATGTTGCATTTATTTATTTATTTTATATAATTGCAGACATTACAGTAGGCTATTTCGCACTGTCATTGATCTGCAGTTATAATCAAATCATGTTCATAGAAATGTTAGTAATAAACATTTATAAACAAGTATTAATATGTGTAAAGCATCTGTTTTGTAAGAAGAGCTTCTCATATAATGTGAATGACCTGTACAGCTTTATTGTAGACATTTATTCAAGCGAGAATGACGTAGACTGAAACTCTCTGTAGTACACCACGCCCACCAAAAAGGTACCCTTTGTAGTGGAAACGCAAGCCTGATAAAGGTGACCCGTATCGAGCCGAACCGTACCGTACTGTACAACTCAGTGGAAACGAGCCAATAGTGCACCTAAGCTATGGAATGGCCTACCCATCAGCATATGCCACTTCTCTGGACTGTTTTAAGAAACTTCTCAAGAATCACCTTTTTACTGTCGCTTTTAACTGAGATTGACTATTATTGTTAATTTAATCATGTAATTGTTCTGAATCGTTCATATTTTATTGTTTTATTGTGGCCTCTTTTTTTTTACTGTTTTTATTGTTCTGCTTGTTACTGTTTGCTTTGTTTCCCTTGAAGCGAATTGGGTCTGAGAAAAGCGCACTATAAATAAAATGTTATTATTATTATTATCATATTTTATTCTTAAGAATATTTAATTTAATTATATTCATTTTAACAATTTAATAATAAGGCAAAAAACGCATATCCTAAATAAATAATAATAAATGTTAACAAAAAGTGCAAAGTAAAAAAATAACAGAGCTGCGATATCTGCTACCAGATCTATATTCAGATGTTAAGCACCCACATTAAGATATACTATAGTAATTTACTGTAAATCCTATAGTGTGTTAACCACACTGCCACTGACACCTCTAATAGAGATAGAGATGTTGCACAATTAGCTAAAATATTGCTAGAATTGTTTGTTATATATGGGTGATATATAATGCATCACCAAAAATGATTGGTTTGCGAGTCCATATATTGATTATTGTGACAGGCATAGTCTTTAACTATATGTATTTTTAAATCAAATTACACATGCTCATAAAACATAACATCTTTTTTTCCCCTCAGGAAACTTCCCATCATGCATGTTTGTCAGCGATGTGTGAGTGTTTTGCTGTGGAGGCCTTTATCTGCAGCTCTCCAGCAGTCGACACGCTCACTGCATCAACACACACAGCACACCATATTGCAGCACACATCCGTCTACAGCAGACCTGAAGGACTTCGATACTTCACACACCAACACACAGCTTCACCAGATGTCCATAACACTGATCCCCAACAGAACGTGGCTGGAAAACATGTTTTGCCGCTAGAAAATTCTGCCATGCATCAAACAAGTCAAGTTTATCTTTCAGGTAATGCAAGTTTTGGTTTGTGTTATAACTACGGCCAGACGGAATCTGCAGACGTTTTTTGCAATTTCTGCGGAGAATTTTGGTAAAAATCTGCAGATTTCTGCAGAATTATTTTGGAAGTCTCATAACTAAAATCTTAATATGTGAAATAAAAAATAATGTATTTTAAAGTTTTATTTACTGTTTAAAATGCAAATCCACTTAGATTCACTTTATTTGGTAAACAAAGCAAGTCTCTCATATAATATATCTACTAAAAGACAGAAAATATTACTTTACAAACTGCATAGTACATAAATCAGATGAACATTTTCATATTAGTCAATAATATTACTGAAATTAATTAAAAAACTGAATAAATTTAGATTTACACACATTTACTCAAGTAAATAAACAGAATTAATGATGGCCTAAAAATCTGCGGAATTCTGAGGAAAATCTGTGGAATTCTGCACGCACAGATTCCGTGTGGCATTATAACCAGGGCCAGACGGAATCTGCGGAAGTTTTTTGCAATTTCTGCGTCGAATTTTGGTAAAAATCTGCGAATTTCTGCTGAATTATTTTGGGAGTATCATAACTAAAACCTTAATATGTGAAATATGTGTAATTTAAAAATGAATAAGTTCAGATTTACACACATTTACTCAAGTAAATTAACAAATTTAACAAATTAATTAAAAAATTTTAAATATATATATATATATATATTTTAAGTATTTCCTAAATGTTGTTCAACAGAGCAAGGCATTTTCACAGTATTTTCTATAATATTTTTTCTTCTGGGGAAAGTCTTATTTGTTTTATTTCAGCTTGAATAAAAGCAGTTTTTCTTATTAGTCAATATTATTAGTTTCCTTAAGCAATATTTCTTTGATTATCTACAGAACGAACCATTGTTATTCAATGACTTTCCTATACCCTAACTTCTCTAGTTAAGCCTTTAAATGTCACTTTAAGCTAAAGCTTTAGATAAAATAAATCAGTTATTGGAAATTAGTTATTAATTGGTCAGACTATTGAAAAGAACAACTGGGAAATTTTATGTGATAATATATACTCGAAATGGGATCCACGAGCTTAATTTAAAAAAATTTAATAGGATATATCTTACACATATATGTATTAAGAAAATGTTTGCCAATGCCACAGACTTGTGTTTCAAATGTAAAAAAGATAAAGGTACATTCATTCATTGTTTTTGGGACTGTGACAAAGTTTTGCCATTTTGAAAGACAATACATAAGGAACTGGAAAATATTCTTAAGCTAAATTTTGATGACCCCAGCTTTGTATTTATTGAATCTTAATGTGAACAATCTGTTTGAAAAAGATGCATTACAGTTATTTATTGTCCTGGTATATTTAGCTAAATATAAATGTTTCTACTTTGGACTGCATTACAGGCTTCATCTTTTAAAATGTGGATATCACAAGTTGCTACATGCCTACCATTAGAAAAACTTACCTATGACAAATATTTATATACACATATTTATACACATATATATGACAGATTTTGGTCGATTTGGTCTCCCCTTTGGGAATACATAAAAGCTCTCTCTTAAATTAACACAGGATCTTTGTCATTCGTTTACAATTTTTGGTACAACCTACACCTAAAGACTGCTCTAAAATGGTGTGATTGTATTTTTTTTTTTTTTATTATTATATTCATCTTTTGTCTTTGTTACTTTCCATTTTCAAGACTGTACACTCTCTGTAACACATTTATACATTTTGATGTTAATATTTTGTGAATGCGGGTATACAAAAAAATTTAAGAAAAAAAAGAAATGAGGTGGGAGGCTGAAATGCAGGTAGAGATTACACAAGAAAACTGGATTGATATATGCTCAGAAGCTCATAGAGTCACAAACTCAAATGTATGGAGATAATTTAAGTGGAAAATCATTACAAGATATTTCCGCACTCCACAAATTGTAGCAAAGATAAGAATAGGCTCATCTAATAGATGCTGGTGAGAATGTGGTGATCATTTAGGGAACCACTTTCATATCTTTTGGTACTGCCCAAAACTGCAGCAATTCTGGAATTATATCTATAAGGTACTTGGAGACATATTTTGCATTGATATTCCCTTTGATCCAACTGTGGCAGTCCTGGGTATGGTGCCTAAGAGCATGGGGAAAAGAAGAGGCATTTATTTATTTCAAATACTGCTCTATGCAGCACTACAATGTATTATGTCTAACTGGCTCAGATCAGACCCACCTACGTATAAACAATGGATAAAAAAGTTTACGAAATGGAAAGAAAAACTTATTGCCTTAGACTCCAGATGAATATGTTTGAAGCAAGATGGAACCCAATTCTAACACTTATACATGACTAACTTTAAACATGAAACATATTTAATAAACAGCTACATTACATACATAAGTATATAAGACATCTCCTAATTGCCCCCTACCCTCCTCCCTTTTTTTCTAATTAATTTATTTTACTATATTTTTATATATAACTTCAACACAGTATATATTGTTTTAAATAAAACTCCGCAGATGTCCCCTTTTTTTCTCTTCCCTCCCTAATATTTTAAGTATTCATTTGTATCCTTATTGATTATTTCTGATGTATCTCTGATTTTGTGTTATGTTCTAATAAAAAAATGGTAAAAAAAAAAAAGAAATGAGTTATTAAAACTATTATGTTTAGAAATGTGTTGGAAAAAATCATATTTAAAACAGAAATTGTGGAACAAAATATAAAAAAATTACAATTTTACAGCAGGGCTATATATATATAAACTATTAATTGACTGAATTCACAGAAATGGTGCTATATCATGTTGTATATCATTATCAGGATATAATGTTTTTGTCAAATCACCCAGCCCTACATGCATGTCAATTGTCTTACTTTGAAATATGCTAATAATTGTATTTTCTTTAGGTTTGGATGCAGTTGCACGCCCTTCTCCGCTTCAGGAAATCAGCGATGAAGAAGCAGTTCAGATCCAAGTGCCTTCAGTCCTTCCTGCAGACTCTTTCACACTCAGACCGTATGTGGAGAAATCTGAAACGCTCAGCAAACTGGTTCAGCTCGGTATATGTCTCATCTCATCTTACATTCTTTTAGATTGTACCGTAAAAATCTTATCTTGTGTGTATTTGATTGTGTTTTTATTCTATTTTATTTTAAATGAATTGATTTTGGCATGAAAATAGCTTTTGTTGCTGACATGGCATTAAATAAAAACATTAGTGCTGTGCAAAAATTTATCAGGATGTTTTGACCTAAAATATGTGTGTTCTGTGTATATTTATTATGAATACATACATAAATGCATGCATATATTTGAGAAAATGTTTATTTATATATAAAATATACATAATATGATTAAAAATATATATATCAATGTAAATATCAAAGTAGCAAAATAGTTTTGAATAATTTTGTTTTATAATAATAATAATAATAATAATAATAATTCCTTACATTTATTTAGCACTTTTCTGGTCACTCAAAGCTCTTTACACATTGGGGGGAATCTCCTTATCTACCACCAGTGTGCAGCATCCACCTGGATGATGCGACAGCAGCCATTTTGCACCAGACCGCAGACCACAAACCAGCTCATTGGTGGAGAAGCCAATTATGATATGGGGAGGGTTAGGAGGCTATGATGGACAGATTAGGCCAGGATGCTCACTGAGCAGTATAGAGTCCCCGTCACTATACTGGGGCATTGGGACCCACACAGTCCGCAGGTTGGGCGCCCCCTGCTGGCTCACTAACACCATTTCCGGCAGCAACCTAGCTTTCCCATGTGGTCTTCCATCCAGGAGCTAGCTGCCAGCTGATGTGTGCTTTATGTGTGTGTGCATCCATCACATATACATAATAAATATATTTAATACACACACACACATATATTGTCAAAACAAACTTTTATTTTGCTTGCGATTCATCTTCAGCTAATCTTCTGGTTAACTTCTAGGTGTTAATTAAAAATTAAGAAATAAAAATCCCACTGATTTAGAAGTCTTAAAACCACTAATAAAAAGGTGTATCTTAATCAAATGGCAATGGGATTAGTGTCCAAATAATAAACTCTGTACTGATCCACCCTATATGTTGACTACGCAAGGAGCCGGAGGGCAAGACCCCTCAATCAAAGCACCCATTTCATGACGACTTTAATGTTATCAGACAATCTGCAAAGACTTTATAAGATGTAATATTTTTAATGTATGTCCCTTAAAAAAGGTAGACCTTTCATCAAAAGTAAATCTTAAAAAAACATTTATATTATTTTATGTATAATCTATTGTCTTTTTATTGTTATGAATCTTTTTATTATAGGAAAGTGATATTTATAACATTTTTGTGAATTTGATGTGTTTTTGTCATGAAATAGCCAGAGAAGCTGATAATGGCAATAAACTCAAAACTGTGTCCAGGTGTCAATCTGTGGGATCTGGAGCAGAGGCCTAATGTGGGCTCCATGCTGGTGCGGCTTGACTTCCAGGCAGACGTTGCACCTAGACTGCTCTTCCTCAGAGATCTGGGAGTTGAGGAGTCTATGCTGGGCCGACTGCTCACCAAGAACCCCTTCATCCTCACGGAAAGCCTGGACAACCTTCAGGCTAGGTCAGACAGATATGCAGATGTGTTAATCTATACTTCTAAAAAAACTAGTCTACAGCATTTGTGGTGCATTTGAATCCACATGAGCAGTACGTTTATCAGACATTACAACCTGAACCTGGTCATCAAAAAAAACTTAGCTTTATAAGTTAGAATTATTAGCCCTACTGTATATTTTTGCCCAATTTCTGTTTGACGGAGAGCAGATTTTTTCAACACATTTCTAAACATAATAGTTTTAATAACTCATTTCTAATAACTGATTTATTTTATCTTTGCCATGTTGACAGTAAATAATATTTGACTAAATACTTTTCAAGATACTAGTATTCAGCCTAAAGTGACATTTAAAGGCTTAACTTGGGTAATTAAGCAAGTCATAGTATGACGATGGTTTGTTCTGTAGACAATCAAAACATATTGCTTAAGGGGCTAATAATTTTGACCTTAAAATAGTTTTAAAAAATTATAAACTGCTTTTATTCTAGCCGAAATAAAACAAATAAGACTTTCTCCAGAAGAAAAATATTATAGGAAATACTGTAAAACATTCCCTGCTCTGTTAAACATCACTTGGGAAATAATTGACAGATTTTTTTTTTTCACAGGAGGGCGAATAATTGTGACTGCAACTATATATATATACATATATATATATATATATATATATATGTGTGTGTGTGTGTGTGTGTGTGTGTGTATATATTCACAAGTGATGTTTAAAAGAGTTTGTGATGTTTTTTCTTAGTATTTTATTTTTCTTCTGAAAAGTAATCTTATTTCTTTAAGTTTGGCTGAAATAAAAAATAAATATAATAAATGTAAAATCTTCTAAGGTCAATTTTATTAACTCCCATTTTTTGCATTGGCTACAGAATAAACCACTATTATTCAGTGACTTGCTTAATTAACCTACTTAAGCCTTTAGGTTGCACTTTGAAATACAGTTTACTGGTACCTTGCGAAATAACTTGTAAAATATTATGTATTGTTATCATAACTAAGAGAAAAGTTGTTCTATTATGTTTTAAAATCTCTGTCAAACATGCCTAGGAAAATATTTGGAGAAAAAATAATAATTACACAGGATGGCTAATTATTTTGTCCTAAACTGTGTAAGTATATATATTTTTTCTCTCCATCAAATTTTACTTTTATTTTTGAATTTTCTTTTTGGCTTAGTCCCTTTATCAATCTGGGGTCACCACAGCGGAATGAGCCACCAACTTATGCAGCATATGTTTTTACACAGTGGATGCCCTTCCAGCCGCAACCCATCACTGGGAAATATCCATACACACTTATTCATACACACACACACACACTCAGACACTACAGTCAATTTTAGCATATCCAATTCACCTATAGCGCATGTCTTTGGACTTGTGGGGGAAACGGGAGCACCCGGAGGAAACCCACGCGAACACAGGGAGAACATGCAAACTCCACACAGAAATGCCAACTGACCCAGCCAAGGCTCGAACCAGCGACCTTCTTGCTGTGAGACGAACGTGCTATCCATTGAGCCACCGCGTCGCCTATTTTGAATTATGTGAACAGACAAAAAAACATGCCGTAGATGATCAGCATATAGCAGTGTGCATAGACACACAAGTAATAACCAAGGTACAGGTTGTTAAATAATAATATTGCCAACAACAACAATAGTGACAATAAAAAGGAAAAACTGAAGAGTAAATGACAAAAACATACTAAAACAAATAAAAATAATAAATAAATAAATATGTATATATATATATATATATACACATACACACACATAAAACAAATTTCCAAACCAAAAAAAAGCTATTAACCAAATCTGTATTTAAGATTAAGTAAGGGTAAAATTAAGCCAGTTAAAAATAAATAAATAAAATAATAGTAATAGACAAATAGATTAAGATAATTCAAAACCGTGCTAAAAGAGGTCTACGACAATGAAGAGAAGTTGGTAAAGCTTTACAATAAAGTTCATTAGTTAATGTTAGTTAATGCATTTACTAACATAAACAAACAATGAACAATACATTTACTACAGCATTTGTTCATGTTACAGTTGTTTATTGTTAGTTCATGTTAATTCACGGTGCATTAACTAATGTTAACAAGCATGAACTTAAATGTTAATAATGCATTAGTGAATGTTGAATTATGATTAATAAATGCTGTACAGGTGTTGTTCATGTTAGTAAATGCATTAACTAATGAACCTTATTGTAAAGTGTTATCAAAAAGTTATTAGAAAACCCAAACAGGGAACTTTAAATAATTACTATTAAGAAAAAACACTAAAATAATAAAGAAGAGGGAAAAAAATTAATTAAGGGGGGGCGGGCAGAAGTTTCTGCTTTTTGATGTCTCCTTGATGCAAATTAGTAAACCTTTAAGTTTTTCCAAAGTTTGTGCCTGAAGTCTGATGGTGTCCTCTCTTGCACCATGAATGTGAGCAGTGGACATTTCCAGATACACAATATCAATAAAAGTTAGAATCCAATGATGGTGATTAAGAACATGTGAAGGCTTCCATCTTGTCGCAACTATTTAACTGTGTAAATATATTTATGAGAATGAAGGAATCTTTTTACATGTTTTTACAGTTCATGTTAATTTAATCATATGTACAGCAATTTAAGTTCAAGTAAAATGTCTATATTAACATATCGTCAAATTATTCTTGTTAAACTTCACAAAATGTTTTAGTGTGTGAACTAATTACACTGAATGACATTTTAGATTATTTAACATTCTAGCGTACACAAATGTGCACAAATTTGCCCCCTTTGACCGATATATTAGTCATAATTGTAGAATTTTGGTATTTGGTCATTTTGTATTTTCTAATTGAACTTGAATAGATTATACTTAAATCTATATTCTTAAGAGTAATTAGGGATAGTTCACCCAAAAAATTATTTACATTTTTTTTTTCATCCTTAAGTGGTTTCAAACCTTTAAGTTTCTTTTTTCTGTTGAAAACTAAAGAAGATATTTTAAAGAAAGCTGAAAACCTGTAACCATTGACTTCCATTATAGGAAAAACAAATACCATGTAAGTCAGTGGTTACAGGTTTCAAGCTTTCTTCAAAATATCTTTTTATATAAATATGGTCTTTCTGACATGGCTTGTCTGCCTTTATTGGGCACTGAAACACTGTGTTTCTCTCCTGTTTTATCATGCATGACCTCAAACAATCTAATATTTTCTTCTAAAGGCTACGTTTTGTTTTACTTCATTTTTAGGGTATCCTATTTGAAATCAAAGAAGTTCAGTGCGCAGTCTGTGGCTGCGATGGTGAGTAAAGCTCCATACCTGCTGAACTTCAGTGTTGAGAGACTCGACAACCGCCTGGGCTTTTTCCAGCAGCAGCTAGGACTCAGTGTCCAGAAGGTGAAGCTAAATTACATAGATTTTATTTATTAAAAATGCTTTATTTTAATCTAACATTGGTATGAAAACTGTTCTTTAGCATTTGCATTTATTTTATTTATTAAAAAAAAACTAAATTGTCACTGCACATTCACACATGCTTTATTTTAATCTAATAATGATGTGAAAACTATCATTTGCAGACGTGCCACTGTAAAGGGGACCTATTATGCAGAAATCACTTTTATAAGCAGTTTAAACACTGTTGTGTGGCAACAGTCTGTGAATATAGCCAGCCTCTTATGGTAAAAATTAATTAAATATAAATTTAATAATCACACTTGATTAAAACAGTCTGCAGAAACACTTTGATTAACATTCTGCCTTTGTACGTGTCATTAGAGGAAGAAGCCCCGCCCATTAGTGACTATCTCACTGAGGCATGGGCATTTGTAGCTCCACCCTCTTCTGAAAAGAGCACAATCTCATTTGAATTTAAAGCGACAGTCTTCAAAATGGCACAATTTGGATCAAAGCCTCTAGTTGGCAGTTTAAAAGAGGTATAAAACTAGGGTTGCACAATATATCGTTTCAGCATCGATATCGCAATGTGTGCATCTTGTGTGGTATTTTGAGCTGAAACTTCACACACACGCTCTAGAGCAGGGCTATTCAATTGGCGGTCCCCGAGGCAATTTGTTTTGGCCCTCCAAATAGTGTGACCAAGACATCAAAAATAAATTTAGTTCAATCAAAAAACGGCCGCTTTAGTTATGAAGTGACGTGCGTCTGTTCAATACAGCAAGAGCTGCAGTTGAAAACTGAGCAGAGCGTGAGTCACCATAAGCGAGTGGCGCGGGCAGCCAAAAACATTTGAATATGTTTGTAGAAAAGGCCTTTTGTACTATGCATTGATATCATCAATAGGGATCTTGTAAAAAATCATAGGTCACCTTTAATCATCAACATTTTCCTGAAATATACTTTCAGACCCGAAATCTTGTGACTCGTCTACCGAAACTATTGTGTGGCAGTTTGGAGCCAGTCAAGGAGAATCTGAAGGTTTGACACATAATTGGTTTGTTTTGGGTTTTTCATTCATTATAACATTGAAATGTGACTTTCATTTGTTATTCTCCCCCAGATCTGTGAACTGGAGTTTGGATTTCGTGGGAATGAAATCCAGCACATCGTCACCACAGTTCCCAAAGTACTATTGGCCAATAAAAGAAAACTCACGCAGATATTTGACTTTGTTCACAACACTATGGATATTTCACACTCGCTTATTGCAAAGTTCCCTCAGGTACTTATCATTCATATTAATAAACATAATAATTATAATAACTCATTTTTAATAACTGATTTCTTTCATCTTTGCCATGATGACAGTACTTAATATTTTACTAGATGTTTTTCAAGATACTATTCTTTTCCTTAAAGGTGCTTAATGCCAAATTCCTCCGCATCCGCGAGCGCCACTTGTTTCTGGAGTATTTAGGCCGGGCTCAGTACCTGCCAGATCAACCCAACTACATCTCTTTGGATCGTTTGGTGTTCCTGCCTGATGATGTTTTCTGCTCAGAAGTAGCATTAGCAACTCTTGAAGACTTTGAAAGATTTCAGAAAACACTGTAGCTGTAATTCCCTAAATCAATATTATAATTTTGCAGATAAACCTTATAAACATGTATGAATAGTAGTCCTGCTATCTTATTCCATTCATGTTTATTTCTATAGCACTTTTACAATGTAGATTGTGTCAAAGCAGCTTGACATAGAAGTTCTAGTAAATTGAAACAGTGTCAGTCCAGATTTCAGAGTTCAAGTTCAGTTTAGTTCAGTTCAGTGTGGTTTAATTTTCACTGCTGAGAGTCCAAACACTGAAGAGTAATCCATCGATGCGCAGCTCCACAAGTCCCAAACCAGGCAAGTCAGAAAACTTCACCAATTGACGAAAATGAAGGAAAAAAACTTGAGAGAAAGCAAGGCTTAGTTGGGCACGACCATTTCTCCTCTGGCCAAACGTCTTGTGAAGAGCTGCAGTCGCCCATCGTGGAGAAGCTGCAGGTGTGTGTAGGTCACCGGCAGGTGTTCAGGCTGGCCCACCAGACTCATCAGTCACTGGGTTTTTTCAGGAATCAGTATCATGCTCTCCACTCCTCCACGACCACCACAGCATCAACTCAGGATGCGGTCTGGTCCAGGATTATGGATTCCTCTTGAAGTCCTCTATGGTTGCCATCATCTCTTCACAGGCCACAATCTCTAGAGGCCTCAGGATGAGTATCCCCAGGTGGAAATAGAGAACAGTGAAAATAATGCATAGCTTCTATTTAAACGAGATGCAAAAATGAAGTGTTATAAATGAAAATAGCAGTTATATGAATAAACATGAAAAGCACATGATCATTTCTAACAAAATGTGTGGTGCATTAAGACAGGAGGAGTGTGTCCTACAAGTGGTTTGTCAAGCCCACTCACCATCATGAAGCACATCATGCATCATACCATTATGTGATGCATTGAGTGTATGCTTAACTAAAACGAAAGGTCTTTAATCTAGTTGTGAACTGAGAGAGTGTGTCTGAGCCTCGGACATAATCAGGAAGGCTATTCCAGAGTTTAATAGCCATAAATGAAAAGGCTCGACCTCCTTTAGTGGACTTTGCTATTTTGGGTGTTACCAGAAATCCCTGAGTTTTGGGATCTTAAAGAGCGGGTTGGATTGTAGCGAGACAGAAGGTTGCTTAGATAAACAGGAGCTAGATTATTTAAAGCTTTATTGGTAAGAAGCGATATTTTAATGCAAAGAATGAAGACATTTAACTGTAATAGAGACTAACCCTTTAGTTTTGACTTTGACAAATATACAACTAGTTAAAGTTTGTCTCGCGGTTGGCTTTTTTTTTATAATAGTGACCGTATATTGCAATTTTGATCAAAAAAGCTCAGAATGACAGAATTTGTAGCTCAAAGAACTGTGAGAAAAGTGGTAGTTTTGTGTAGAGGAAACGACATGGATTGCTTTATAAAAATATTTAATAAAATCACTGATCTCTATAGAATATGTAGTTCTCTATATAGATCAGTGAATAAAACCTTGCAATTTAGTGTTTAGCTAAGCAGATTGTGTACAGTGTTGCCAGATTGGGCGGTTTCAAGTTTGATTGTGGGGGTAAAAAATGGCATAGGTGGGTTGACAAAATTTTGGCGGTTTTGAGACGTAAATTTTATATGCAACTTATTTAACAAAACATAACTTTGTGCTCCTACTTCATTCAGTTAGTAGTGACCACCAGTGCATAGCGCAAATCACGTGGACCCACCCGCAGGGGGCAAGGTTTCTATGTGATCCGGTTATGTTGTGGTTCTGGTGTTGGTTGCTGTATGGTTAAAAAATATGACAGTTAAAGTAACTACGTTAATTTCGATTTAAATAAATTAAATATTAATCAAATAATTTGGGCGGTTTTTGTGCTAGTTTTGGACCGCTTTTTGGGCGTGAAAAGTCAGCTATATCTGGCAACATCGCCGGACAAGACGTCACGTATCCCACAATCCTGCTTGTTTCTCCCAGTGAACAAAAATGGCGGCGAGGGCACCAGGTAAAAATGTTCTTCGATTTCTATCAGCGTTTTGTGAAACTCAGATCTAATATATTTGTTTTCATCAATGTAAAGAGCTTTCTTATATCTTGTCTGCCTTTTGTGGTGTTAGAACGACTGTCTTTAACCCTATCTGTCAGTCTTGTCACGTAAATCACTGATGTCCTCTATCGAGTGTCCTCGTCTGCTCCACCGAGTTGATCTTTACCAGTCGAAAATGTGTTTATATCAAGTTTACATCGCTTCTAGTAACTCTTTATTTGGTATTTACGCATTACAAACAGTATATTATGTGGGAACAAATGTTCCTTGATTTGTACAGATCTAATTTAGTCGTGTGTTCGTGATTGTTTCGTAATTACAACTCACTCAGCTTCCATCTGACAGCACAGAAATCAGAAAAAAAATCATAAAGCACATAAAACAATTGTATTTTATTAATTTATTAATGTTTCTGCACAGCTGTTGCATCCGGTAGGTTCTTGGATGGCTTCAGGAAGTGGTACTACAATGCGTGCGGGTTCAACAAACTAGGTAAGCAATGTCATATCTGTGCCATCTCTGGCAGTTAATAATCCTTTTAATTGTTTAAAGGTTTTTCATTTACTATATTTCATTATACCTTACTTTATGATCGTTTTTATCCTCATTTGTGTCAAACATTTGAAATTAATACAGTATAAAATATCTTTACATAGGCCTGCCACAATAATCAATATATGGACTTCAGTGCTTTCCACAGGCTTGAAATACACTTGCGGTGGTAGCTGGATTGAAACACCCTTTACCCACTGCACTACATGCTGCAAACAAAAAATTATGTGATTTTTAACTATATTTTTATTTATTATGACACTGTTTATTTTCAATGGGTTAAAGGTATTATAAAAAGCTTTTGAAATAAAAATAAAAAATCCACTATTTGTCTTAAGCTATGTAGGAGGCATGCGCACCCATTGACAGGTAAAAGCTGATCTCTCTCTTGCTCAAGTTCAGGTTGCTTTATTAGCATGACATTTTATACAATATTGCCAAAGTATTTTAGATATATAAAATATGTAAAATATTGACATTATCAAATTAATAAAATATACAGTGAATCCCAGACATTTTAGGAGATTTAGAAACTATGACCAGACACATTTTAAGTGATCTCTCAGAGTATGTGAGATTGTTTGTGGCAGTGTTTACAAGAACAACACAGCCACCGAACATACAGTATGAAACGTGTAGGGTGAGAAAGTTTTTCACAGGTTATTTAATCACGAATGTTTGACTATATTGTGCGGATACAAAAAAAGTGTAAAAGGAAGATAATACTAGTTGAAAAAAAATGTAACCAAATATGCTTGGGCGACCGTTAATATACCTACAAGTAAAGTCTATGTGTGGTAAGCACTGGACTTATCGCACAGCACGTGGACATGACCTCAATAATTTTTGGTGGTGATTCAATGTATACCGCCCATACATAAAAAAACAGTTCTGGCAACATTTTAGCTGATTGCAGTAGTCCGGTCACAATATCTATTTTTTATTTTATTTATAAGCATTTGATGCCACTCAAATATATATATATTATAATGCCAGAATGGTAATATAATAGCGTCACAATGCAAGTACACTCTTCCAAGCAACACAATATATATTTTTTAAGAATATTTTATTTAATTACAGTCATTTTAACAATAAAAAATAGGCATTGGAATCAAAATGTGTAATGCATATCCTAAATAAATAATAATAAATGTTATTTTAAAAAAATTATGTTAACAAAAAAAAGTAACAGAGGCTGCGATATCTGCTAGCAGATCTATTTTCAGTCGTCAGACACCCACATGAAAATATGCTACAGTAATTTATAGTAAATACTACAGTTTTTTTTTTTACCATACTAACACTAACACCTTCAATTGATGTTATGCAATAAATTAAAATGTTGCTAGAATTGGTTTTTATGTAATTATGTAATTGCATATATGTATGTAATTTGTTATTGCGTAATATCTCTCTGTTGGAGATGTCAGTGTCAGTATGGTTAAAAAAACACTAGTATTTACTATAAAAGACTGTAGCATATTTTCATGTGGGTGTCTGACAGCTGAAAATAGATCTGCTACTTTTTTCTATTTCTTTTTACCTTGTGCATTTTTGTTAACATTTATCATTATTTATTAGTTTTTTTTTGTTTTGTTTTTGTTTAGGATGTTACATTTACACATTCTGATTCCAATTGAATTGTTAAAATGACTATAATTAAATTATATATTCATAAAAATAAAAAATAATGTGTTCTGTGGAAGAGTGTACTTGCATCGTGTGGATATTATATTGTCATTCTGGCATTATATAATGCAGTGGTTCTCAAACTGTGGAATGTGTACCACTAGTGGTACGCGGAGGAATCGCTGAATAATTAAAGTAAAAAAAAAAGGAACACACTTTTAACCCTTTGACACGTATGATAACACCCATGTGATCAGTAAATAGATTTTAATAGGCTAAACCTTTTTATTTTCACTTTTCTAATGTTTATGTATTCTATCATTTGAAGCTAATTTCCTCCCCATATTTGTAACGGTTGTTGGGGGCAAATCCCATATTTTTATATCCCAATGTTGACGGGTATAGTTTAATCACTTGCTTCTCTGACACGCATAGCCTACTCTAACGTGCAATAAGCGGATCAAATTTCTAATTTAAATATGTAAATCATATATCTAAAATACAAGTTAATGTTTAGATTTCAAAGACATACAAACAAGCTATATATGCATGCATCATATATTTCAAAATGTATAAAAAAAGAGTTTATATATGAATATAATGACATATAGCTTTATATTTATGAGGTCCAATGAACATTTCCAGGTTTTGATGAATAGGCTACTTTATGATAATACGTACAGCAGTTTTCATTTTACTTTTTAAGAACAATGCCATTTTTAATAAACTTTTAAAAGCACATTTTAATTTAAACATTGACGTTTTATTTATTTTTTTACCTGTAAGCACAGTGCGGTGTTAATGTTCAAACTATTTGTAATGTTTAAAGTGGCTGACAATAATACATATTCATAATAATAAAAATTAATCTGCCACGTTTTTGAACTGTGCAGTGCTGTAGCTGCTTAATTAGGCCTGCTACCCTACTGTATTTCAATACTGGTCATTATGGTGGTACTTGGACAGATGATTTTTTTTTTTCTGAGGTGGTGCTTGAAAAGTTTGAGAACCACTAATATGATGAGTGGCATAAAATGGTTATAAAATGACCATAATATTGTTTATCGCAATGTATTTTGGTGCAATATATCGTGCAACCAAAAATAGATATCGTGACAGGCCTACCATACATGCAAATAATGTTTTTTAGAAAGTATTATCTGGCATGAGTTTGAGTTATGATGAGTATATTTGATTTGTGATTATTTATGATTGATATTATGATTGTTTTAAATCCAATTTAAAATGTTTTAGATAAAAATGGAATACTCTGATATGTGCTCTATCCATACAATTGTTTGGAAAGTGTTATTTTCTAGGAGTATGACTTATGAGTAAGCCCACACGGAATCTGCGCGCGCAGAATTCCGCAGATTTTCAGCAGATTTCCGCAGATTTTTAGCCCATCATTAATTATGTTTATTTACTTAAAGTTAACTATTTACAGTTAATCTAATTGGATTTGCATTTTAAACATTAAATACAAGTTAAAAAGATATTATTTTTTATTTAACATATTAAGGTTTTAGTTATGATACTCCCAAAATAATTCTGCAGAAATAGCAAAAAACGTCCGCAGATTCCGTCTGGCCCTACTTATAAGTATATTTTGATCCCATTTAGGTAAAGTTGGGTTTTAAATTCACACATTCAGATTTTCTCCTTAATAATATAATTTGCAAAAATATTCTTAGCAATTTCTGAATAGGGAAATCATACGGTCTCTTACTTTAATGGCTATTAAAGTACAGCTTTGTTCAAGGTCAATTAAATAGTGCTAATGTTGTTTGAAAGTCATACTTGCATGCAATTTCCCTTTTGCTAACAGCCTACAGCTAGTCTTCAAGCATTTAGTGCTGCGATGAACACCAACAATTTGAATATTCAATCAGAGTTCAAATAAAAGTAAATAATTTACTATTTTGAAGTGACCAAGATTTAAATATCATCCAAGTTCCTTATCATGATATTAGTGATTGCCATGATAAGTTTATGCAGTGTATAGTATATGTCATTGTGCATTAAGCAGCTAATGCTTCAGGCTCTCATGATTACACTCTGTATTGCTTGTTTTGGTACAGACTGATCATACAGTATATTAATGCTTCTTTATACAAAATGCTTTGGCTTGCATTTTATGAATCGCCGAGAAGTTCTTAAGTTTACCAAGTTCTAGTGAAAAAGATGTCACCTGCATCTTGGGAGAACACAAATTCTGGGTAAATTATTATTACATGTGACACTGGATAAAAGAAACGGTCATATTTATAAAAATAAATAAAAGATTTGCAGCTAAATAAAATAGTCTTTTGTTAATGTGTTTAGCTGTTGAATATATTTAGTAAAAAAAAGAGGATAATTACAATAGGAAATTTACAAAGGGTCTCGATTGAACATATTTACCTACAATTCCAATGATTTTTTACTATAAGGAAAAATCAGTCTTTGTGTCATGTAATATTGGTTATTCCTACAAATTGACCCGTGCTATTGACCACCTGCGATGCAGAAATGTGCTACTTTTTGTGATTTGTTTTGTTTTAGGTCTTTCAATTCAGTTGCCTGTGGGAGAAATGACTAGGAAAAAATAAATGGCAGAAAACCTACTACTTGTGTGTGTTCATGACTATACGTAAATAGTATATAAATAAATAAGAAAATACAAGTTTGCAACATTTAGCAGCATAAGCTGTTTTAAACGTCTAAGAATGAGTGGAGATGAATGAGACCAGAAGTGCTGTTTTATGCAAATGATCTCATGTATTCCTGTCCTATAGGCCTGATGAGGGATGACACCATCGATGAGGACAGTGATGTGAAAGAGGCTGTTCGTCGCCTTCCAGAGCCACTTTACAATGAGAGGGTTTTCCGCCTCAAGAGAGCCATCGATCTCTCTATGAAGCACCAGATTCTTCCCAAAGACCAGTGGACGAAATATGAGCAGGTGTGTAAATGTTAAGTGTGTCTTAGGACATTATTACATTTCTTGAAAGTACTTGGATTTCAGACATATGGATTCAAGGCCTGGAAAGTTCTTCAAAACAAGCATAGGTCCTTGAAAGTGCTTGAAGTAAGTTTGAAATTAAATTTGTTTATGATTTCAGCAATTTTACTCATTTGACAAAAACAAGAAATTCTTAAATTAAAAATCTTAATTTTAATCTTGTATATTAACTAGTGGTGGGCAAAGCGAGGCTTCATAAAACACTGAAACAGTCGAAGCAAATGTGTCAATGCGTCGAAACGTTTCGAAATCCCACTCTACGGTGACACCTAGTGGTCATTTTTTATGTATTGAACTGAACAGTTGAGCAAATTGAGCCACTTTGTAGTATTGAACTACAGTATTGAAGTAATTTGGTGGAGCGGTTAGAGTTCTTGACTTTCATGCGAGCATAGTGGGCTTGAATCCAGGCTGATACAGCTAATTTGAATTGCTCTGTTCTTGTATCGTTTTGTTTCAACATTGGTCTGACATCCGAATAAACACTTTGTCAATAAATATGTCTTGTTTTGGTCATTAAACAGGGTTGTTGCTAGATCAGACACTGTTGTGGCCAGAAGTTAACAAGAATTGTTTATATTATTTATTAAATTTCCTATTTATGGCATATTTTATTAATGTCTACCCAAATCCTAAACTCAACCATCACAGCACTGTAAAAATATTCATTATTGTTTTACAGTGTTACAAAATGATGCTTAATTGATGGTGTATCCGCAGCTGTATCCTATCTAGACTACACCATAAAACAGTAACATGATTAAAATAAAATCATGATTTCGGAGTATTTGTCGGGATTCGACCCCAAAAGTCAATTGAAGCACAGTAACAATGTGCACACGCTTGGTCCACTAGGCCAGTGGTTCTCAACCTGGGGGTCGCGACCCCCACTAGGGGTTGCTAATGATTTTCAAGGGTGCCAAGACTCATGTTTTGTTTTTTTTTTTCCTTTTTTATTTAAGGAAATTCATTTCATTTATCAAATAATTCAATTCTGATTATTTTGGGGAAAAATCCAAAATAGAAAGATAAGAGATTTCATTAACGAGAATGTTACAGCGTATCATGAGAGTGGGAACATAGACCAGAGCTTACATTAGCGAATTTTAAAAAAGATGCACCAAAGAGATGATATGGCAAAGCGCCAGGGAGGAGATGAAAATGAATGTGCTAAAAAGAATACAATCATTTATTTGGATAGTTATCTTGAATTTGGTTTCATTGAAGCAATGGACAAGGTAAGAATTAAGTGTGTCATCTGTGGTGACAGACCTGTGAATGAAAGCATGAAGCCCTGCAAACTAAAGAGACATCAGAGCACCAGACACCCACAGACAGTTGGTAAACTGGTGGGGGTCTTTAAAATGTTAGCGTTAAAATAGGGGTCTCCTGGAAAAAAGGTTGGGAACCACTGCACTAGGCTATTTGAGACAGAAATAATGTGTCAGTCAAATGCAGATTCGACAGGTCTAGAAACGCTTCTGAACTGATCGATGCTTTGAATAGCTTTAGTCACGTGACCAGGTGTTTCAAAACACTTGTCACGTGACTTGGATGTTTCAGATCATGCTTCGGTGCAGTGTTTCGAAACACTTGCGCTTCAGGATCTCGACACTGTCTAAACATCACGTTTGACATCGGCCATCCCTAACAATAACACTGACAAATAATGCACGTTTTATCAGCCTTTTAATGATAAACCATATTTGAACATCACTAGTATTGAATTCAGCAAATTCTGAAAGCTCTTTGAACATGTCTTTTAGAAAAGGTCCATATTTGAAACTGACTTTTTACCTTAATATCATGTGCAAATGAAATGTTTAGTAAAGTAAGGACATTTGTGGTGCTACATATGCTGGGGGATGAATTAATTCCTGTGTTAAAATTGATGGTGCTTTAAAAAGACCTTGAATCTGCAGTTTATGAAGCATGGGAACTCTGTTAAAGTTGAACTGATTTAATATACTAAATATGTATTTGTGTGTTTTGTGCCAAACTTGATATTTAGTGTATTAGTTTAGCAGAAATACACTTTTTAATGATGTTGGTCATTTTGTTTTATGGTACAATTCTCACTATTCATAAACCATTACCTAAATCTTAAACTATTAAATGAACTCCTTATTTACTGCTTACTATTGTTAAGGTAGAAGTTTGGTTTAGGGATTGGGTTGGATTAGGTATGTAGAATAAATACATTTTGTAAGTAATAATAAACAGCTGATATCTTAATAATAGACAGTTAATGAGCCACTTTATGTAATTAAGTGTAATTATTACTTCAACTAAAGTGGTACCTTTTTTTGTACTTAACACAAATGTTTGGTAACACTTAGTTTAGGTCACAATTCATGCAAGTAACTACTGGATTGTTATTAAGATATTAACTTTTCATTAACAGTTATAAAGTATGATCTTATTTTGCGTTCCTAATCCTACCCAAAACCTAAACCCAACTTCTACCTTACTAACTATTAAACAGCTAATTAGTGCTTTATGAAGCTACTAGTATTTGTTAATAACCTGATTTGTGACCTAAACTAAAGGTTTCAGTGTGTTATTATGTCAGAAATGTGACAATTAGTGCAAAATCTTACTTATTTTGGTCTAAGAACATAATCTATTGCATAAGAATTTTTTAAGACTTTTTTTATGGGTTTGATGATTACTTTCAATTTGTAATATTCTTATTGACATCCTTTAAGCCAGTTTCACAAACAAAAACTAAGGCTAAGCTTTTACTAATCTAGATAAGTATGGAGTCAATCCAGGGCCTTGTATACTTTTAGCAAAAAAATACAAAGGGAAAATTAAGTTTTATGAAATAAGGAATTTTGCAAAAAAAAAAAATGCAAATAAAAATCAAGCAGAGCAAAACAAAAGTGTATTCAATCTTAAAAAATATATATATATATATATGTCTTTAATAACCCCTTAAGTCAATAGCAACCCTCATTTTGATTCGCTTTAGTCAACCGTGAGTTTGCTGTGCTGTTATCACTGCAAAAATGAATCTTTTTTTTTTGGCTTAGTCCCTTTATTAATCTGGGGTCGCCACAGTGGAATGAACCGCCAACTTATCCAGCATATGTTTTAAGCAGCAGATGCCCTTCCAGCTGCAACCCATCTCTGGGAAACATCCATACACACTCATACACTACGGGCAATTTAGCTTACCTATTTCACCTGTACTGCAAGTCTCTGGACTTGTGGGGGAAACCGGAGCACCTGGAGAAAACCCACGCAAACACGGGAGAACATGCCCACACAGAAATGCCAAC
Source organism: Danio tinwini (assembly GCA_903798205.1). Classification (NCBI taxonomy): domain Eukaryota; kingdom Metazoa; phylum Chordata; class Actinopteri; order Cypriniformes; family Danionidae; genus Danio; species Danio tinwini. Next base: position 1,763,603 of record CAIGQZ010001198.1, on the reverse strand, counting down.
TGACCCAGCTGAGGCTCAAACCAGCGACCTTCGTGCTGTGAGGCGAACATGCTACCCAATGCGCCACTCTGCAATTGCTAATATTTTAGGGTTGTTTTTTTTTTGCACTGCTTGATTTTTATTTGCATTATTTTTGGTTGCTAAATTTCTTTTTATTTCTCAACTTCATTTTCCCTTTGTGTTTTTTTTCTTTATTATTATTTTAGATGTGAATTATTTAAAGATAATTTTTTTTTAGTTTTGCTCAATACTTTATTTTTGGTTTGCAAGTATATAAGGCCCTGAATTGACTCCATAATTAAGCAGATTTTATAAAAATGACCTCAAAAGCACATTACTGCTGTGTATGTTCTGTCAGTGGCACTGATGTTTTTAGGTAGCTCATACATGCAATTTAGTCTACTCTTAAGTTTTGTCTCTGAAAGTGAGTGTTTGTGTTCCAATGCAATATATCTATTTTTTTATCTTGTAGGATGTGAAGTACCTAGACCCGTACCTGCAGGAAGTGATCCGTGAAAGGAAAGAGAAAGAGGAGTGGGATAAGAAATAGGAAGAGTGTGACGATGATGAAGCTCTTCTTTGCTGTGATGTCTGGTATCTTGTATTTAAAAGAAAATGTATTATGTGACGAGTCCTTACACTTATTAAAATATCCTTTCTGACAAAAGCCTTTAAATGTAGTTTTTCTCAAGTAAAGTCATTAAATAAAATAATTACTACAAATAAAGGCACTGATTGTGTTCTGAAATTGAAAAATAAAACATTTACATAAACCCAGTGTAATACACTTTAAGGCGACACCTTTTATTCAGTTTTGGTGATGTAAGCTGCTTCTTCTTTGTGTAAATAGTAAAAATAACAGTTTTCTATTAAAACAAAGGAACCAGTAATGTAAAGCAGTTGAACTGATCTTTAAAATATACTATTATATAAAATATACTATATATATAAATGATAATCTAAATAAAGACACTTGTTGAGTTCATATTCATGAACATATTTTATATGACTATATAAACTCAGTGGCCACTTTATTAGGTACACTTGTCCAACTGCTTGTTAACGCAGTTTCTAACCAGCCAATTACATGGCAGCAACTCAATGTAGACATGGCCAAGACAAGTGACTGAAGGTAGCATGGTTGTTGATGCCAGACGAGTTGGTCTGAGTATTTCAGAAATTGCTGATCTTCTGGCATTTTCACGCACAACCATCAGACTTACAGAAAGTGGTACAAAACTGTTGCTGACCATGTCCATCCCTTGATGACCACAGTGTACCCATCTTCTGACAGCTCTTGCCACCAGGATAACGCATCATGTCATAACGCGTGAATCATCTCAGACTGGTTTCTTGAACATGACAATGAGTTCACTGTACTCAAATGGCCTCCACAGTCACCAGATTTCAATCCAATAGCGCATGTGGTGGAACGGGAGATTCACATCATGGATGTGCAGCTGACAAATCTGCAGCCGACTGCATGATGCTATCATGACAATATGGAGCAAAAGCGCTGAGGAATATTTCCAGTACCGTGTTGAATCTATGCCATGATGGATTAAGGCATTTCTGAAGGGGGTTCAACCCGGTAATAGTAAGGTGTACCTAATAAAATGGCCTTTCTATAATTTCAACCTTTTTAAAAAGTCTGACGCTCAGTTATTAACATAAATATTTTCTATTATAATATTTATTTCCATGTTAAAATCGTTCCCCATAACACACATAGAAACTGTGATCGTCTTATTCCATCAGTCTGTGCTCTCTGCGTTGAGTGACCGTGTTAACAGTGTCAATGAAATTTCCGATGACGTTGTTGAATGAGCTCAGCATGGAGACCCCCAGCTCATTGCTGGTCTCATTGATGTCAGCATCGTAGACCCCGAATAACGGTGAACAGACTTCCACGTGTCCTTTCCCTTCACGCTCCAGGATGCCAACAAGTTCAGTCCTGGCCTGCTGGAACTTCTGGTTGTCATAATTGACCAGAGTCCGGTCATCCAGCGGGTACGTCACACTTTCTGGATAACAGTCTCGAGGCACAGGCAGCTCAACGTATCTGACAGATAACACAAAACATTTATTATTGTTGTTGCTTTTTTTCCTTCAGGAGGTATCTTTGCATGCATGTAGCTATTATTTACTGTTTGTCAAATCATATGTAAAAAAAGTGTGTACATGCATAAAGGCAGGGGTCCATATATAAACATGCATATACATCAACATATGTACATGTGTTCATATGCATTTATGTATGAGTTTGTTTATATGCATGCTTTTATTTGCATGTATGCATGTTCATATGTATGCATGCTTAAATGATACACAGACATGCATACATATATCCATGCATAAGTGTCTGCTTGTTTATATGTATGCTTGTTTATATAAATATGCATAAATTTATACATAAATATTAAACAAATAAACATACATATACATACATTTTTTATATGTAAATAATGTATGCACACTTGCTTATATACATGCATATAAGCGTGTTTTTAATGTACGCACGCTTCTATAAATGTCTATTAGCATGTATGTTTTTAATGCATGCACGCTTATATACATACACAGGCATGCATACTGTACATACATCCATGCATAAACGTCTGCATGCCTGTTTTTAATGTATGCTTGGTTATATACATAAGCATGCATACATTTATGCATACAAACATTAAACATTTTTATATATGTAAAAAAAGTCACATGTATGTCTTTATATGTATTTGTTTTATGCATGTATGTA
>CAIGQZ010001198.1:1688127-1741395 GCA_903798205.1 Danio tinwini | reverse complement strand
GCTGGATTGTGTGTGCCTGAAACGTGTGTGGTTCTGCGGTTCTGCAGCTGGATACTATTGACCGGTGCTGCTTACAAAAAGACATATTTGGAGCTCTTGAAAGCAGCAGGACTGTGGGTGCATGAGCGTAAGTTTTTGTCTGGTCTATATGAAAGAGAACCGATCACAGTTGCGTTTCAGGCACTGTTGCTTTAAGCAAGAAAACTGTTAGCGCGACTAATCATCCTCTCATTCAATATTCACCTGCTTACTATTGCGCAATTATTTTTGTTAGTCATGCTGTTTCTCGATTCTAAGATCCAGGGACGTGCAGAGACTTTTTAAGGGGCAGGGGCTCAAGTGGAAAAAATGCCACTTTTTATTAAATAATAATAATAAATAAAATATATTTAAGGAGATTTCACCCTAAATTCACCATATACTCTCCCTTTAAATGATAGTTCATTCAAAACTAATAATTCTGTCACCATTTACTCACCTGTTACTTGTTGCAAACCTTTTTTTCTGTCAAACACACACAATAATATTTTGAAGAAAGCAGGAAACCTGTAACCATTGACTTTCATGTTGTTCGTTTTTCCTACTCTGGAAGTCAATGATTTCAAGTTTATAGCTTTCCTAAAAATATATTTTTAATCTTTAATTTGTTAGTGTTCAACAAAATGAGGAGAAATTGATTTGGAATCACTTGAGGGTGAGTAAATGTAAATGTTTGGGTGAACTATCCCTTTTCAATCTATTATTTTTGTTTGAGTTTTGTTTTTCTGTCGAACAAAATAATATATTTTTTTTATTATTGCCTATATGTACATGTTTTATAGCTTCAATTAACATTGTATATTCTGTATATTATTATATATTTGTTTTTGAGCTTTTGAAATAAATAGCTGACATTAAAATTTAAGCCTCAGGTAGTCTTTTGTTAACCGTTACTCACCTCCATACAATAAAAATGAATGACGGATGAATTTACATCGGCGGTTCTATCGATCATATCGTGCTGCCCTAACGGAGGTCAGCTAGTAATGTATGTTTTACACACACTCTGTCTGCAGTGTGTGTATGGGCCAGACTGTAAAGCTATGGTCCGGATGCAGGAGTTGACGTAAGCGCTGATAGACGTTACTCCACTGTTGACACCTCACTTTTGAAGACAGAGTAACAATGTAAATTGACTCTCCGTTAGAGCATTCGCTTTGCATGTGGTTTTTCTTTCCAAATCGCCGGTTCGAGGCTCGCTTAAAGCGGATAAACTAAAACCAAGATATACTTAAAAATTTAGTTTTTTTATTGTCTGACAGGGAAAGCTGTCCTTAAATAGAACATGCATTAACTTATACATATATTATATTATTATTAGTATTTAAAAAAATAATTATTATCCCCAGGAAAAAAGGGCACTTTCTCTACAGGAGCAAAAAGGGCAGGGGCTCAAGCACCCAAAGCCCCCACCTCTGCACATGCCTGCTAAGATCACATTTGCACGCATATTGGGTCATCATTATAGTCGAACCCTGCTTTTAAGAAAACCGCAATTTAAAATTATTTTCAACCAGCCAAAGTGGCTAGTGGGAGTGTCTGTCTTACTCACCAAAGTCGCATTTGGCGGGTGGTAATTTTAAGCCCTGTTTGTACAAAATAATGAAATCACTCAGGTACAGTCATACAATTATTTGGGAATTTACATAGACAGGTCTCTAACATGGGACACTCACGTAAACTGGATTTGTGAAAAGCTTCACCAAACACTGTGTTTTCCACGAAGGTTATGGTTCTATGGTGTTAATAAGAAAATCATGTACTTATTTTATTAGGCTGTATTTGAGAGTGTCATCAGGTATGGTCTATCTACATGGTATGGCAATCTTTCTGTAATTTTTTTTTATATTATCAGAACTGCTACGAGACTAATACGATCTGAAACTCTTACTAGTATTTAAACACTTTATGAGCAATGCACTCTGAATAACGCAAAATTAATTCTGAACAATCCGTCTCATGTACTCTTACCATTTTATGATCTTCTACCTTCTGGTAGAAGATACAGAACCTTTTGCTAGAAGCGGAACAGACTGAAGAACTCTTTTATTCCAGTGTCAAACAGACTACTGAACACTGATCAAAGTGTGCTTATGTTTTTCTTGTTTGTAATTCTTTTGCATGTTTGCTTATTTTATCATTTTTATTGTGTCAGATCTTGCTGAAGTGCTCTGTGAGTCCACAGAAAAATTCCTCTTGAGGGACAATAAGGTATACAAACAAACAAACAAACAAAACTAAAACGCTTGTCATGTGTCATTCAATGAAATCAAACTTATGAAAGTCTTATGAAGTGAAATGGGATTATTTGTAGCATTACCACCTTTAATCCACAACTAGCAAATCAGACATTTGTTTAAGATCTAAAGGAATCAGATTGCAGAAAAGAGTGTAAATAATGTTCATTTTCTTGCGTAGACCAAACAATTGACTTCCTTAAGATATCATCAAGAGCCAGAGGTATTCATTTTGTGTTGCCTGTATGCATTTATTTTTTATATTCTCTGTGATAGTAGTAACCATTATGAACCACACTTTCAGTTAAAAAAGCTTAAATGTTTAACTGAAGAAAAGCCCTACTTCATATTAAGTGGCCTTAACTACAACATACTTGCAACAAAATGTAAATACAATGCACTTAATGTGTTCATAATGTATTGCAGAACACTTGAGGTGAGATACGGGTCAGGTTTGGTGGTATGGGTAGGTTTAAGAGTGGGTTAAGGTGTAAGGGACGGTCAACAGTGCAATTATAAATGTAGTTACAGAAATCAATTACAGATGTATTTCCATGCATGTATTTAATCAGCCATGTAAAACATGTATTAATACAATAAGTACATTACAACGAATGATTCATTTCAGTATACGTAAATATTAGTTAGGGCCACTTAATGTAAAGTGGAACCAAAAGGCAATCCTTTTAGGCCATGAAGTTGCATTTATTAAAATTAATGATTGGATTCGTCTGTATACGTTTAAAAGACAAAAGAGCTGTTTGTGAATGAGTTTGGTCTCAACGCTGGACTTACCCTGCAGGGAACAGTAATGATCTGACAGATGATCCTCTTCTGCTTCTCTAGCACACAGATCCTAGAGTTAGAGAGGCAAAAGCAGATCATTAAAACACTGCACATCCAAAGAAAACAGCTATTGTGTGCAGTGAAGAGTGTTAGCATTGGATTACACTGGATAACAGCTATTGCTATTGACTTTAGAGCAGGGACAAATTTCCACTGGGGACACTTATCGAAATCCCGTTTGTGTCCCCTCCAAATTTTTTTATGATTGTTTTAACTTTGTGCCATCATCAAGACACAATGAGATTCTGCATGTGTCTGCGTGTCGATTTTGCGTGTGCATGCATTCACATCCAATAACTTCCTGTATTTGTGGAGATTAATGGTGTTTATGTCTGCTTCTTTGGGATGCATGTGCAAGAGAATGGCTCATATTGTCCACCATCTAATCAAAGACGGGTTTACACATCTTATCTGGACATTGTCCACTTATTTCAGCCACGCTGTCTAAGGGCGTACTCACACTAGGTACAGTTTCCTTAAACTAACAATGATTAATAAATCCATATTAAACAGTCCCTTAAAAGTGAAGTTGTGTCTTCAGTTTTGGGCTCAGGTGCGCTTTCCACTCACACTACAAGCGTATCACACCAAAGCCCAACCGAACCACGATCCAGCACACCTCTTCCAACCGGGCCAGGGCAGGCCAACTTAACCACTCCTGGGCCTGAATCAGAGCACTCAAACTTGTCAAACGAACCGGGAATCACGCATGGGCATGGTCCGGATAGCCTAGTGTGAGTGTACCCTAAGAACAGACGCCTATCATGAAATCCATATAGAATATCTAGGTTATGCTAAAAGACAAGTGTTTTGAAAAGATTGAATGACACATTCAACACAAGCTCACTGTGAAAGCGTACCCCCATTTACATTTCTGGAGAGTGCCAATTACGTAGCCAGAGGTACGTATGGCTACATTTCATCTTTAAAACGAACGCTAAGGGGCGGTATGATGCCGCCAACAGCTTCTGTTTCTTTTTGTGCTACCAGCTGACCGCTTACCTCCATGTGGAGGGCTTTCCCAGTGTTACCAGTTTGCCAAGTGGTGCTTTTAAAAACACTATTGGTTGGGTTTAGGGAAAGGGGTGGGTGGGGGGAATCAGTTGGTTGGTTGGTCAGTTAGTAGACAGCGGCCTCTGGTGGATTTACAGTAGGTGTGAATGGCACTCGCAAAAAAAATTTGAGATCTGAAAAAATGTACACAGCTGCCTCTAGTGGATTTGTGAAAACAAAAACTGCAAAAAAAAACGTAGCTCCTGGGACGCATTTCGTGCTCTGCAGAAATGTATACAGGGATACATATCTAAAATGAGCCTGGGTTGGACACATTTTAATGTCAATAGGAATGAACAAGGAAGATGCAAGTATAAAAAAAAATAGTAACACAGGTGTGTGGGCTTAACAAACCACCTGTAGAAACACTCTTATCTCTCTATAAAAAAACACTTAATTCTCTGAGCACTAACAGTTCCTTTGAATAATCAGCTCTTCTTGTGTGTATTGCCTCTTCTTGTTGAATCACTAAATGCCTCCTCAAATGGATGTCGCTTTAAACTAAAGCCAAATCACAATTCTACCCCTTAGCCCTTGCCCTTACCCCTCGTTTTGCGCATTCACGCCAAGGGGTAGTGGTGTCCCAATTCTCTATAGCTTGAAGGCGTAGGGCTAAGGGGAAGGGGTGAATAGCCCTTCGAACAAAGATTTTTCACGACCACACTTAAAACCAAGGGGTAAGAAATTTACCCAGAATGAATTACAGTGTTTGCTATAATGTTAGTGTTGTTTTGGTGTGTTTACAGATGAATATGGCCACGGTGTAAATACACAGTACAGTTACGATCTTATTGCCACATTAGATTGTTATGACAACATAATATATCCCTTCAGTGATTTCTTAAAGATAAATAACAAAAAATAACACAACTGGAAAAACTACAGCGGTCGCCATCGTCTGATCTTATGTGAAGCAAGAGATCGCGATGACATATGATGACGTGTGCAGGTGCTGTAGTGCTGTCCCAATTCTTAGGGGTAAATTTTGAAGCCCTTCCCCTTAACCCTTGGTTGTAAGGGCCAAGGGGAAGGGGTAGGGGTAAAAAAATAGAAATGGGATTGGGCCTAAGTCACATCTGCTAAATGACTAAATGTATGTAAATTTAATGTTACCTTAGACTGAAATTAAAGTTTGTTAAAACACCTAATTATTTCCTGGATTCTGTATCATCACCATAGTGCCTCAATGAACGAAATGCAGGAAATGAGATTTAAACATTTTCCCATTTCTTTGGTCCACCCCTCACTTCTCAAACCAAAGTTACACCCCTGCTTTAGAGAATCAACATCTGTAAAATGATAGATCGACAAACATGATCTATGCTCCTTTGCATGGCTTAGTCAGATTGTATAGATTTGTGTAAAAAAAAGCAGTTTTTGAGCTGGAAAAGCGGCCCCCGTAATGAATTCAGCAGGAACGAGGGGGGAAAGAGTCAGTTCATTCTTTGCACTCCTGTGGTCTTAAACTCAATTGTTTCCAGACACGTCGCAGTGCTGGTTTCAGAGGGAGGAAGTGAATTAAACTCCATGACAAAACAGCTCAACATCTGATCTGCAATCCCTCCTGACTCCCCTCTGTCCCTCTTATTCCAGTATAAAACACCACTGCACATGTGCTTCACCCCAGAACAACATATCAAATGTACTCCTTTATCTTTTCATGCACTTAAAGTACAAAAGAAGTCATTTTTATTTATTGTGCTTTTTAGACTGTTCATCAATGAATGTTTATTTTGCGAGAAAATCAAATCACACGCTGAAAACTACAACTGATGATTCAAAAATGCTGTACTGTATCTGTAAAAACTCGCAAATCAGAAAAACATTAAGTAGATATCTGCTGTAATCTTATGAATCTGCGAAACATTAAAGGTCCACACTCTGGAGTACTTTTTTTGAGACTTTAACAGATTTGTATGTGTTGAGCTTTAGTTTAGACCAGGGGTGGGCAAACTCGGCCCTGGAGGGCCGGTGTTCTGCATAGTTAAGCTCCAACTCTAATCAAACACACCCGAACATGCCAACCAGTGCCTCCAAGATCACCAATCATCTATAAGCAGGTGTGTTTGATCAGAGTTGGAGCTAAACTGTGCAGGACACCGGCCCTCCAGGACCAAGTTTAGACAATGTTAGCACCTGTCAGCTTTAATTGTGGGGTTTTTGTCAGATAATTTTATCTTCCGAGTTTAAAATCATTTTGTGGGATCAAAATCGGTGACGTAGTGCAAATCTGCTAGTGGAGTGATGACGCATCGGTTTCTCATTATTATTAATAGTGGAGTTTTCTTATCCTATGAGAAGACCCTTCTTCTTAATTATTCATGAGAGCACGTGCTTTTCAAATGCAAGGCAGACCTGCCAAGCTGTGAGACCCAATGACTGGGTGAGACACGGGTCGTATGTGTTTGTTTTCATGATCTATGGTGTTTGTTGCATGTTTATCTTCGCAATGCTGTCCGGGCTGATACAGCAAAGCTGTTGGTTTGCAGCAGCATTTTTGTCGAGAGAGCTGTACAAGAATTGGAGAATGGCGGACTTTGTCTTTTATCAGTTCTTCACCATTCAGAAAAATCGCCGTGCTGCTGTGTTCGCCTATGTTTAAGACATAGACTGTAAAAGATATGGACGTAGTATCAGTGACGTCACCTATAGGTTTATGAAAAACCCAAAAGAAGCTACCAGTAGGCGTGGCCAATCGTCGCCATTTTGTTACCGTGTCATCGCACCAACCGGGGCATACCATACAAGGGCAAAGAGGCGGAGCGTGAGCGGAGCTACAGACGCATGAGGAACATTTAATACTTCATTACCTGTGGCTCGTTTGTGTTCTGACCACATGCGCTTGGTTGTATACAATATCAATAAAGTGTTTAGACTTTTAAAAACACTGTTTCATAAGCAATGTCATAAGCACAATGCTTAGTGGCTCAATGTATTACACATTGAGCCACTATAAGCATCGTTCTTAAGACGTTTTTCAACAGGAGGAAAGTGCAAATTACTTCCAAACACTTCAGATATAGTCTGTGTCAGTAAATGAAGGGCTATTGATGAAATTCAGGCAGAATTGTATGACAACGCTTCAGACAATTGTTCTAGAGCCTACAGCTAAATCAATCAGTCAGATTCTGGAGTGCATTACAGGTCAAAAGAACATTATAAATGATAAATGATCTTAAATAAAACAAATACATTTATAGATATGGTATAAGTATATAATTTCACTCACCTGGAAAACGGAGGCCATGTGAATGGTTTGTGAGCACAATTAAGTGCACACAGCACGCCATATCATCTGATAATTGTAAGAAATAATTCCAAAAGGCAACTGACTATGTAAAGCCACATAAAACAACACAAAAATACGATGAACATGCCGAGATCAGCGGCTAATCAGCTTAGGTGACGTGACGACGACCAGGGAGAGCTAACTGTCACTCAAGTGGCCACGCCCTTAATTATGCAAAAAAATATAACCTAATATAAAGGAAATGGATGAGTTATAAAAAAATTCACCCCCCTCACAGTTGTCATGAAGGGTAATATTAGCTTTATAAACCAAAATCGTTCTTTGTACCAGGCTGTAAACACCTTTTTTTCTGCTGTAAAGTTGGCCATTTTAACAGTGGGCTCAATCGAAATTTGCTCTATTATGGAGCCAGGACTAGCGGAATTTCGATGAATTGCAGTTTCAGTTACTTCCGTATGGGCTTCCCGAGGGAGAGCGGGAGGTTGCTGCTTGGTTTAAAATCCTCCAGATTACCGGCAGGGCTAATGTTTGAAATAGACAGGGCAAGAGACCTGCTGCACTGCTATCCACTTTGTCTGCATTCATAGTGTTTATATAAACATGATTATCTTTATAATGATAGAACAAATTGTGCTTATGTGTATACAATAACAAATGTAGCAGGACATTAAATTACTTAGTGTTTATTTCTTTGCATTTTAATTTTGTAAACTATAAAATCATGGGTCTCCTCATGGTTTGTGTCTCATTTTCTGAGCCAACTGACAACAGTTGTTCGCTCTCCTCTTTTTCCCCTGCACTGTCGGCCACGCCCACTCACGCCCATCACGGAGGATTAAAAAAAAAGTTCTGAGGTTCATTGGAACTGAAAGAAGGGGGTTTCATGGGCCTTTAATTTAAGACTTGATCTGACAGGGTAATTTGAATCAGTGAATCAAGTGGAAACTCACTCTGACTGGATCAGCTGAATCTATGAATCGTTAACTGCAGACTCAATCAGCTGAATTAATGACTACATTTACATGGACATCAGTAATCGAATCATTGGCCTTAATGTGAATAAGACAATAATATGATGAAGGTGTTTACATGAGTTGTATTTTGAATGTTTCTTTCATGATCCTGTTTTACATGTTATAGCACATAATTCGATTAATGTCACCAGGTTATCCACATTTCCACAGTTTCATGTAATTTCAGGTGTTTAACTTTTAATTGTTCAACTTCAACTGCAGTTTGGCACTTTCACTTTCATTCAGGAACATTTCATTCATGCCCCCCTGTAACAAACGAGATATTGGATGCGAGTATGAACTGCTGAAAGAGTGTTATTTCAATGGAGGTTGATAGTGCATGCCATATGGGCAAAAAAATCTGCATTTCGTGATGCAGGTGTCTGTGGTCCTTCACTCAGAAGATGCAGAGAATGGTGTCAAACAGTCGTGTGTGAATAGACTATCATGTCGCAAAATGTGGTGAAAATCCTACATGACGGTAATAGTTTGATTGTGGTGTTTACATGTCTGTACTGCACTTCAATAACGTCACTTAAATCAGCATACTCCACACGTCTCAATTCCATTTCTGTTTAGTTTCATTATGACTTTAGTTGGATAAAAATAATCAAAAATCGCTGTTTACACGGTAGACTCTATCATACACCATGCACAATGCGGCGCAAGGCGTCACAAATGTTGCTTGCTAGTTTCAGCTTGACGCAAGAGTCATTTTGACGTTTTGCGACACACTGTTTAAATAGCAAATGCATTTGCGCTCATATGTGTGCCCATAGGCAATCTGGTCTAAAAAAGGAGGTGTGTTGAGGTCATGGGTGGACTGGGAAAGCTTTTTTAACTGGGCAAAAGTAACTGTCAGGCAGACCACATCTGATGCGATCTAGAAAGTGAAGAGCAGGGAGGGGGCGTGAAGAGATGCGTGGCAGGCCACATCCGATGCTATATAGAAACTGAAGAGCAGGGAGGGGGCGCAGAGAGGTGCGCAGGGATGCGTGGCAGGTCAGAGTCCCGGTGGCAGGCCACATCCGATGCGATATAGAAAGTGAAGAGCGGGGTTGGGGGGTGCGCAGCATTGCTGACGCGTTGCTATTTTGAGGAATTAAATAGACTGTTCAATAGACCAGCTGAGAGGAGGTCTAAATTCCAGCGCAGAGCGCGATAGTTGTGCATCTCCCTTGCTTAATACACACAGGATGTAGAGCAATACGCGAATATCTTTACAAATGAAAAAGAATTAAAGGATTAAAATATTACAAAAATTATTATTTTCTACATAAATATAAAAACTACTGCCTTCATGCCTTTTTCATCTCGGGGGGCTTTTTCAGTTTATTCATGACAAATTGTTTTTGTATATTAGTAGTATTATTTATTATATGCATAATTATATAGGTTTTATTAAAAACAAGCTTAGATTTGTCCACCTGTCAGGTTTTAGACCATATGGGGCATAGCATGTGTGTTTGGATATAACTCTTGTTTGACCACACTTCTTTGTTACTGTTCATTTATTTGTTTGCTGGAAATTAGAACTGAATTTAGAAATAGTTTTGAAACAAATCTTTGTGATTAACAAACGAAATTAATTATGTAGGCTAATGGATGTCTGTGCGTACAACACGTTTCCTTATTCATGGAAAAGAGTGAAAGTGAAAGTAAAGAATGAGGAGGCTCATTCTCTTATTCTTACACTGCAGATGCTCTGTTTAACTGTTTTATCACTAGTGAAGCGTTCAGTTTATCCACTTACAAAGTCCGCAGTGTAGGTAGCAAATGCGCCATGGCGCAACGCAACTGACTCTTAGAGGAAATGGGAGATGAGACTCTGATTGGTTTATTCTCAAAACACGCCAATAACTCATTAAGAGAATAAGCTCAACCCTGTTAGACCATGCACCACAGCGCAAAGCGGAATTTTTCGTCCTTAAAATAACAAAAGTGGATTCTGACACGCCCTTAATGCTTTTGCGCCCTGCGTTTTGGACTTTGCGCCAAGATTGTTAAAATAGAGCCCTTAATCAGAGTAGTGTCTTAATCGTAATAAAATTGAATTATTGGTGTCCATGTAAATGTACTCACTGATTCATTAAACAGAGACTTGTTCTGACCTAATCATCTAAATCAGTGAATTGTTAACTTGAAATAAGCACCAACTGGATCAGCTGAATCATTAAATGGAGATTTCTTTAGCTGCGTCATTTGAATTATAAACTTAAAGACTCATTCAGACCAGATCACTTAAATCAATAAATATAGGTGGCTGGGGAAAACTGCACTCCTACTCTATCATGTTACAGTGGGTCCAATTTTAACGCCAGTAAATAAAAATAAAAACTTGTTGTGTTTTTATCACTCCATTATGACTGTGGACACACTATACCTACACACAGTTCTGTCCAAACAGCTTATAGAAGATCATTTTCATCATAGGTTCTCTTTAAATGTTTATATTATTTTCCAGAAGTCAATCTACTGCGAATCTGTAAAATGCATAATCTTTCTCCCTCTACTAAATCACATCTTTTGTAAGCAAACACATCCAACTGTGCAAGCAATCTCTCTGCGTCATGCAGAACCTGCCGTCTGACAGCAGGCTGAAGAACAAAGGCTGTGTTAGTGGATGAGTGATCTATCAGAGTCTGCCAGTGATTTCTGTCATCATGATGGCCGAGCCTCAGCCACGCTCCGCCGGCTCCAGGCCCTTTGATCTGGGCTCAGATTTCTAGCTCAGAGGGCTTTATCCGGGTGTCAGACGCCCCTCATCCTGACTCCAGCAAAAATGCTTTTCTTACTTAGAGTTTTTGTCTAATTTCTCAACCAAAAATGCAAAAGAATTAACATCAAGAGGCATTTTCTAGGCAAGAATATTGTTTTGTTTTCAGAAATAATAAATCAAAGTTACGCGAGTTGAAAACCCAATAAGGTTTCATTAGTTAATGATAGTTGATGTATTTACTAACATGAACTAATAATGAACAATAATTGTACAGCATTTATTAAGCATTTACTAATGCATTATTAACATCCAAATAATTGTTTTGTACCAAATAAGGTCAGCACTGAATGATTTATCAAAAAAAATTAACAGAACAAAACAAACGTTTTGGATGTGAGCCTTCATCAGTTTAATGATTGCTGCTTTTATACTCAGACATTTCAGGCATTCACAATCAGTTGAGCCTCAGATCTCATTGAGCTCTTGATTAAAATCAAAGTTTTATGCATCAGGAAAAGAAAAAAGGGGGAAAATAATAAAATAAAAAAATATATAGTGGTAGGTAGGTAGTGGTGTCGCCGCACAGCAAGAAGGTCGCTGGGTCGCAGGTTCGAACCTCGGCTGGGTCAGTTGGCGTTTCTGTGTGGAGTTTGCATGTTCTCCCCGTGTTCGCGTGGGTTTCCTCCGGGTTCCCCCACAGTCCAAAGACATGCGGTACAGGTGAATTGGGTAGACTAAATTGTCCGTAGTGTATGATTGTGGATGAGTGTGTGGATGTTTCCTAGAGATGGGTTGTGGCTGGAAGGGCAAAAACGTGCTGGATAAGTTGGCGGTTCATTCCACTGTGGTGATCCCAGATTAATAAAGGGACTAAGATGACAAGAAAATGAATAAATAAATGAACATTTAAATAAAAATTTTATAAAAAATTTATAAAAAATTTTAAAATAAAATAATATTAATGGTTTTCTGATCTGAACAACCATGTAGCTGTTTTTGTTGCCTGTGCCTTTAATGCTAGTTCTCCCCCCCCACCGTTCCCACATGCCTGTCAGAGTGTGCCTCAATCTTCGACTGCATCAGATAAGCAGAACAGAGAAAGATATGAAGCAGATCTCACATAACGTTTGTGTGAAATACTACAGTAAGAACCAATGAGTATTTGTGGAGTTAATTCAAGCCTTTCTGCAACGATAAGTCACACACAATGTTGTTACAAAGTTCACGCACACACAGACACACATTTAAATTCGCACTGTTTTTGCACGGCAAATGTGACAGCATACACATTAATATCTACTGCTGTAAGGGTATCTGTTATGTTAATGTACGAAATAAACCTGATTTAATGTCCACAAATCAGAATTGAAGCGTCTTCTTTTATAATTGCACTGACATGCGGCTGTGGTGATGAATTTACTGTCTTTATTACAAACATGCAGTGTTTTAAAAAGGTTTTAAACTTGTCAAACTCACTCTTGATCCTATTTGGTGATGACTGATGATCACAGAGAGCTGAACAGATCTTTTAATCCCGGTTGCTTTGCGCACGTCCTGTCTTGTGGATATGATTATACGTGTTACTACGGAGACATGTTAATACGTTGCTGTCAATCAATTCAGTGGGCGGGGAAACCGCACTCCTATGTCACGTTGCGGTGGGCCTCAATATGGGAGGGATTTGGATGCTATTTTAACGTCAGGAGATAACGTCAGTATGAACAGTTGTTGTCTAATTAGGACGCTGTTCTTTCATGCTGCGGGTCAAAGTCAGGGACACTGAAAGCTCTTAGTCAAAGGAGTCTCTGTTCTCATGAATCCTTTCTTTCACCCTTTTATTCTCTATTAAACTTCAAAGGATGTAAGGAAGGGAGTGCATGTGTGTGCGTGTGTGTGTTTAGAATAGAGTGCATGCTGTGACACTGACAGTCTTGTTTTATTAGATCATCTTATTCAGTATTATTACTTCTATTTATTTATAACACACCACATGTGTTAGTTAAATCAGTAAAACCCTAAATAGAAACAGTAATACTTAGTAAAAGGGTTGAAAATAAGTTGCAAGGTAACTGATTCTGGACTGTTCTATTGACATTTAAAGGGATAGAGCACTCAAAAATGAACAATTGCTCACTATTTGCTCACCCTCAAATGGTTTCAAACTATGGGCTGGTATAAGTTTCTGACAGTATAATAACCTTGGATAAAAATATTTAGTTTCACGGTATCGCTGTTTACTGCTGTAAAATAATTTATTTTATAATGGCTTAGTAAATAAGAACAACATGTTTCCCCATTAAACACAATGGCTGTTTCTCAATATGCGTTCTTCAGCTGCCTTTCGTCCTCGTGTTCTCCTGTAACGTCATCATTAGCAGCCAAAGTTTAGTTCCAATACTCAAGACCGCAAGTACAGAGGACGCATGAAACTTCCCGGATGTGTTCTTGATATCGAGGACGCACCGCAGCAGACTTTAGCGCCGATCTCGCTCTAGAAGACCCAGAAGTCATTGCGACTGGAGGTGGGAAGCATTTTATTAAGATTTATTATTAAAGTTCAGAGATATCACTTATTTATCTCAGAAGTTTCCCTAAATGAAATGGTAAATATAAACATTACCATGGACATCTTAATAAAGGAATAAACACATTAAGGGTGTTTGTTTGCTGAAATTCATATTAAAATCTGTTTTATTTATATTGTGCAACGTACAGTATATTTATAATGTTTTTATGCAGAGTATATATTTTGAAATGGGGGAAAAACAATACATCTTTGTATGATTGCTGTAATGTTTAAATAATTTTCCATTTAAAACGCATGAAGGTCACGTGACCATCAGGAAGAACGCAGCATCTCATTTCTCACAGGACGCGTTCTCTGTTCTCACGGTCTCCCAAGTTCGTTCGTCCGAGGACACCTGGCAAGACCGGTCTTCACAAGAATGCAAGTTCATTCTCTGCGTTCTTGGAATTTAGAAACAGCCAATATACTACATTTTAGGAAACATTTATAATATTTTGGAACAGTAAACATGTCAGGCTACATTATTAAAATAAACCTTCTACTATCTTCATTAGCTTCAAAAACACAGATTTCCTTAAAACACATAAAAAACACTTAAAAACCCTCTACACATACCTTAGAAATGATATAACAAAACTTTTTTGCGGTTTTAATATCTTGACTTTTCCAAACCGCGGTAAACCTTGAAACTGGTTATCGTCCCCTGCCTATTTCAAACCTTTATGAGTTTCTTTCTTCTGTTGAACACAAAACAGAATATTTTGAAGAAAGCTGAAAATGTGTAGCCATTGACATCCTATGGTTACATGTTTCTGACATTTTTCTAAATATCCTCTTTTGTGTTTAACGGAAGATTGAAAAAGTTCTCAATACAAACCATCAACACTGACCACCGAATTAGACATTTGACGCACACACACAGCAATCAAAGAGCGTATATCTGCTCATCTCCATTCACAGCTCTCCTCCCACAAACAACACCTCCTTTTTCCCTCCTACAACTATTTTCCCATCACAGCCTCCCTCTGTTTTCAAAACCAATAGCAGATGTGTGGTGGGGCTGCGCTCAAAGACCCTGCTGTTCTGGCTGTTGGCCATATGCATTTCACACAGTGATGAAGGCTCCGGGCTCCTCCGAGAAGACCACAAAAAGCAAAGACAGGGAAGAGACTAGGCATGGGACAATAATCGGTTTCAAGCTTTACCGTGGTTTGAAAAAAATCACGGTTTGAAAAGAGCTAAAATTTTCTCTTATATTGTTCCTAAGGTATATGCAAACTTTGTTTAGTTTTTTTTAGCTTTTTTATAAAGCCCATGATTCAGGAAACCTTAAAAAACAAATCACTTATGCACCAACATCCAATCGTGCTATAGACCTGAACAGTGCAGCGGCTTTACTTATATCCAAAAAAGAAAGATCTCCAAAGATCTCTTTTCAAGATGTCAAAAATCTGTTTTTTAAAAACTAATGAAGGCAGCAAAAGTCAATTAATTACATTAATAATTAAGCCTGACATGTTTACTGCTCCAAAATATTCAAAATATTTCTTAAAATAATATACAATCACCGGCCACTTTATTAGGAAAATAAAGTACAGAGTTGGACCTGTTTTCCCTTCAGAAATGCCTTAATCCTTTGTGGCATAGATTCAACAAGGTACTGGAAATATTCCTCAGAGATTTTGCTCCATATTGACATGACAGCATCACGCAGTTGCTGCAGATTTGTCGGCTGCACATTCATGATGTGAATCTCCTGTTCCACCACATCCCAAAGATGCTCTATTGGATTGAGCGCTGGTGACTGTGAAGGCCATTTGAGTACAGCGAACTCATTGTCATGTTCAAGAAACCAGTGTGAGATTATTCACGCTTTATGACATGGCGTGTTATCCTGCTGGAAGTAGCCATCAGAAGATGGGTACGCTGTGGTCATAAAGGGATGGACATGGTCAGCAACAATACTCAGGTAGGCTGTGGCGTCGACACGATGCTCAATTGGTACTCAATTGGAGACTCATCAGACCAGGCAACGTTTTTCCAATCTTCTATTGTCCAATTTTGGTGAGCCTGTGCAAATTGTAGTCTCAGTTTCCTGTTCTTAGCTGACAGAAGTGGCATCCAGTGTGGTCTTCTGCTACTGTAGCCCATCTGCCTCAAGGTTGGACGTGTTGTGTGTTCAGATATGCTCTTCTGCATACCTCGGTTGTACCGAGTGGTTATTTAGGTTACTGTTGCCTTTCTATAAGCTGAAACTAGTCTAGCCATTCTCCTCTGACCTCTGGCATCAACAAGGCATTTCCACCCATTCACTAGATGTTTTCTCTTTTTCTAACCATTCTCTGTAAACCCTAGAGATGGTTGTGTGTGAAAATCCGAGTAGATCAGCAGTTTCTGAAATACTCAGACCAGCCCGTCTGTCACCAACAACCATGCCACGATCAAAGTCACTTAAATCACCTTTCTTCCCCATTCTGATGCTCGGTTTGATCAGCAGCAAATCGTCTTGACCATGTCAACATGCCTAAATGCATTGAATTGCTGCCATGTGACTGGCTGATGAGAAATTTGCGTTAGCAGTTGGACAGGTGTACCTAATAAAGAGGCCGGTGAGTGTATCTTGTGTTCAATGGGGAAAAAGTTGTTGTTTTTTTTACCCAGACATTTAGTAAAAGAACATATTTTAAAGCAGTAATCACAATACCGTGATGTTTTTACCCAAGGTTTTCATACCATGAGAATCTTATACCGGCCCTTGACTAGAGACTCAACACCATTTAAGGAGAGAGATCCGTTCTGTAAATGTGGAAATGATAAAGACTTTTCTGTCGACTCGCATTTATATTTTTAAATTACAAAAGTGCACTGCACATATCTAGTTCCCAGAGAATCAAACATCAAATCAGAACAGCAACACTTGCATCTTATTCATTCTAATAATTAATCTAGGATAAATCAAGTCCTCAAATAAAATAAAGTTAATTTACTAGTCACATAATGTGGATTTATGTAAGATTATTTATGGCTTGTTTCCACTGACTGGTACGGTAAGGGTCGGTACGCTTTTATGGCCGTTCCCACTGTCAAAAGGCGTACCGAACCGAACCATGCCACTTTTTCGGCACCCCTTCGAAAGGGTACCAAACACGAAAAAGGGTACCAAAAGGGTCCCAAAGGCGGAGTTAGACGCGCAGCTGAACGCTATTGGTTTACAGAGATACTTCACGAGCTCACGCAACAAGCCAGAATGAAAACAAAGGAGCCGCCATGTTTTCATACACAGCAGAGAGATTATATATACATATAATAACATATAATAACATATAATAACGAGCCCTGTTCGATCTGGGCTCAAATGAACCTTGTCGTCGTCTTGATGAACAGCCACAAAGCCAAAAAAAGAGCAGATTTTATCATGTGCCCTGTAATTTCTTCTGAAGCGCGAGCGTTTTTTCTGCTTGAGCTTGTCGCGTTTCTTTATTTGAAATAACAAACTTCTGAGCTGATGATCATAACGTGCACTTGATTATTGACGTGCTTTTGAAACCTGATCCTGTCAGAAACTGACAAACGCGAGAGCGACGCACCAAAAAACAAAAGGAGAAGCTGGAATTTTTTTTTTATTATATATATTATTATATATATATACATTATTATTATATAAAGCACATTATTTTTTCAGCAAACTAGAACAAACTGCCATGTTTAACTATTATCATCACCTTTTGGACTATTATGAACTCGCAATGATGGAATTACTTTCTAACAAGAGGCTACACGTGCTGCTAAAGATTAAAGACATGTTTAATCATTAGAGGTCTGCACTGACTGTGGGCTCTATTTCCTGCTGTTTTACACCTAAATAAGGACTAAATGTATGCTGTGTGTAGTTTTTCTGTTATTGGTATCATATCGGAGACTGTAAAGGTCTGTATGTGTTTATATATGTTGCTTTTTTTAATTTATTTTATATAATTGCAGAGGTTACAGTAGGCTATTTCGCACTATCATTGATCTGCAGTTATAATCAACTCATGTCCATAGCAGTTAGTATTAAACATTTATACACCAGTATTTATGTGTATAAAGCATCTGTTTTGTGAGAAGTGCTTCTCATATGATATGTGAGCGACCCGTACAGCTTTACTTTAAAACATTTTTTTCAAGCAAAAATGACATTGACTGCAACTTTCTGTCGTACACCACGCCCACCAAAAGAGTACCATTGGTACCCTTTTAGCAGTGGAAACGCAAGCCTGATAAAGGTGACCCGTACCGACCTGTACCGTACTGTACCAGTCAGTGGAAACGAGCCAATACATGATGTAAGACTTTTATAGCAACATCCTTTTTAAAAAAGCAAGAGTTGACTATATAACATGTTAAGCAAGAGGCTTAGCATGTTAAGTAACAGGTTCCGCACTTCATGATTTACAGGTTTTTTACTGTTTATTTACAGAAGTAAATTGCATTATGGGATGTTGATCTCTGCTCTGCCGCCTTTTGATGCTAAAAATTCAACTGTGACTCTTATTAGCAGTTTGAAACAATATATTGTATAATAAATAATAATATAGAGAGAAATAAGTCTGTAAAATAACAGAAAAAGTACTGGCAGATTGTAGTACCAGGTGTTTGTATCATAATTTACAACCCAAAACCAGACAATATATCACTTTAAACTATTAAAATGTCAATAAAAGCAGCGTTGCCAGACGTACAATAATTATCGTATTTATACGATAATTATCGTATTTGTACGATAATTTCGACCTCTGTACGATCAATAATGAATAAAATCCTATAATGTACGATAAACTCAAGGAGTTTTATGGCATTTAAACAGAATTTCATTGTTATCTTAAGGCTTCTATACTTATTGATCTAGCTGCATCTTTTGTCTACTGTCTGTGAGGAGAACGTGGAGTTGGGCACATTTTCTATGCCATCTTACGTCACATTTTCTCAGCCAATCAATGTGGAGAATGGCTCCCGAGTTAACATTCCTGCTGCACGCAGTCGTGTTTAGGTCAGTAGTTTTCAGGTCGAGGTTGATCGTTTAAGCAATAAAGTTTAAAAAAATTAGTGCTGAAAAGGAAAGTAAGAGGGACAGGGGAGTTTGCCCTTGATGTTCTCGTTTTTCCCCTTTCAAATGCGTTACGTGAACGTGTTTTTTGAGAAGTTAATCTCATTTAAACACAATCCCTCAACATCTGGCAACACGCAGGTATCCAATGACAGCGACAATGAGGTGGACTTTGAACCTTCCCATTAAAGGTACGACTATTTTATAAAAAAAATTGTACGCATTGTGGTAATTTGCATGTTGTGTCAAAACGCTATTTGTCTAGATAATATCTGTATACTCTCCGTTTGACACGTGAGTTCGATAATTTTCCTCCAAATGCGATCATTTTGAGGTTCTGGTACGATACTTTGACATTACCAATCTGGCAACACTGAATAAAAGTCACTTTATCTAACTTTTCAACATCCAAAGTTATTGGAGGAAAGATTAAGGTCCCACAATGCAATTCAAAAGCATAAATAAATAATAATAATAATAAACATCAATCACAAAATATGGTTCATTTATGGACATTTTTAATACCCTTATAAAATGTACTGCTCAAAAAAATAAAGGCAACACTTTGAGTTACATTGTGTTGTTTAGGTGTTGCCTTTATTTTTTGAGCACTATATATATTATATCAAATAAACAAAAGAATATAAAGGTAATAAAAAATAAAGAATATATCAATACCCTTAAGAATATTTCTCACACCTTTTACAACAAATAAAAGCCAAAAAATGCACACTGTTTATTTTAGTAAAACCATAGTAGCCATAAATCAACCACGGTTTTACAACATTAACGCATTTACGGTGAAAAATAATTGTTAATGTTTGCATCACACTTTACAATGAGGTTCAATTCGTTTATTTATCTACTAATATGAACCAAGGACAATCTCGCATTTATTGATCACCGTTCAACTTTTACTTATTAAAATCCAAATTTACCCTTGTTAACATGCATTGTGAGTTACCTAGAGCGACCAAACGCATTTCCATTAGCTAACCTTAACAAAGATGAATAAATACAGTAATAAATGCCAATGTACGTTTATGTTTTGTTCAACCTTTTGTAAAGTGACACCAATTTTTGTACACCACAATAACTATACATGTATCTACTGTCAACTGCCTATTTAATCTCTTTATAATGTTAGTAATATGCCATAATAGTTTGTTACCACTAAAAGACTATGATCAACCACGTAATACTTCACAGGTTTACATCTGGTATATACAGTGACAATAAAGTGATTTGTCCTAAACATTAAAAATGAACTTATTTGTTATCTTTACATACGCAAAAATACATAAGTAACACTTTACAATAGGGTTGTATTAGTTAATGCATTTACTAACATGAACAAATAATGAACAATACATTTATTACAGCATTTGTTCATGTTAATTAATGTAAATACAGTTGTTAGTTCATGTCACCTCATGATGCATTACCTAATGTGAACAAGCATGACTCTGGATGTTAATAATGCATTAGTAAATGTTGAACTATGGTTAATAAATATTGTTCATACTTAGTTCATGTTAGTATTAACAAATGAACCTTATTGTAAAGTGTGACAGATAAATTGTGTAGAAATAACAGTGATTTTACCTGCTTGTTTCTGTCCGATTCCCCAATACAGTCAACCTCCTTAAAAGCATCTCCTATTGCAAAACAAGCAGCCATTTAAATACCTTTTTAATTAAAGTCACATGGCAGAAGTAATAAAGCTATGCACACCTTACCTTCAGGGTTTTCTCTCCGTTTACATGCTGGAAGCGAAGTAAAAACGGGAATTAGATTAAAGTGCATTGATATTTTCTGACATGTAAAGGGCAAAGTATCTTACCAGGTTTTGATTGCAGCTTTCCCATGTTGATTCTTCCTATGGGATAAACTAAGAAGCGAGAACTTCAGGAATAAAAGTAACATCTTCGGTACCATGGTGCTGGATATGCATGTTTCCAAGTAAATATGTCCATATTATAGTACAAATGTACAGAGAAGTTTAAAGAAACCAGCTCGTCTTGCTCACTTTTAGAAAGCGAGACTCAACCATGTGCACCTCCTTCGGTCTATTCATTGGTCAGACGTGCAAAATTTGCATAAAATAACCCTCATTGAGATATTCCATTATTATACACCATATTTTGCAACGCGAATGTAAGCTGTTTACCTCAAACATTAAAGTCTGTTTACTTATTAACCTCTTATAAATTAATTACCAGAGGAATATGCTGGAAAGTGCAATAAACATGAACACTACTTGCGCTAAATCAATGTGTTTGTGGTTATAGTACAATAAACAAGCGCTATATTGCAGCGCCCCCTGGCGACGGCTTCAAATATCTTGATTGATTATGTTAACTATTTTTTTTTGTTTCTAAATTTTCACGATAATCCCATTTGTTTCTGCTCATTATGTTAACAATATTAATAATAGCTTAAAAACATGATAAATAACATGTTCTTATTAATTACATATTATTATTAAAATAATAGATGAGCATATCCCTAAAGCACCAATGACATTATCATTCACATTTATTGATTAAATTGCATCTGACAACTTGAAGTCAAAGTATGTACCAGATTGAAAATGCAAAGTGCTCGGTTGTATCAACCCAAGATTGGGTTCATTTTTGATTGAATTTAAATTACATTTTTGTCCAAGTGGTTAAATAAAACCCTACATTTTTTTAATATTGGGGGAACCTTGAAAGGAATTTTATCAGATCTTTAAAAAAAAAAAAAAAGTATTAACAAACCCATCCCTAATAAATCCAGTAAAAATACAAATGCACTATAAGCCTCACTTGCTGTATCTGCAAAGAGATCAGTGATTAAACAAAATAGACACTAACCAATGAGAGAAATTACTACAACCTAAAAAAAATTCACACTTTGCTCAACCTTTAGATCACCAATTCCAGATTACATACACTCACCAGACACTTTATTAGGTACAACTTTCTAGTACCAGGTAGGACCCCCTTTTGCCTTCAGAACTGCTTTAATCCTTCGTGGCATAGATTTAACAAGGTACTGGAAATATTCCTCAGAGCTTTCAGGCCCATATTGACATGATAGCATCACGCAGTTGCTGCGGATTTGTCAGCTGCACATCCATGATGCGAATCTCCCATTCCACCACATCCCAAAGGTGCTCTATTGGATTGAGGGCTGGTGACTGTGGAGGCCATTTGAGTACAGTAAACTTATTGCCATGTTCAAGAAACCAGTCTGAGATGACTCACGCTTTATGACATGGCATGTTATGTTATCTTGCTGAAGTAGCCATCGACACAATGCTGAATTGGTGCTAATGGGCCTAATGTGTGCCAAGAAAATATCCTTTACACCATTACTCCACCATCACCAGCCTGATCCGTAGATACAAGGAAGGATGGATCCATGCTTTCATGTTGTTGATGCCAAATTCTGACTCAACCATCTGAATGTTGCAGAAGAAATCGAGACTCATCAGACCAGGCAACGTTTCTCCAATCTTCTGTCCAATCATTGTTCAATTTTGGTGAGCCTGTGTGAATTGTAGCCTCAGTTTCCTGTTCTTCGCTGACAGGAGTGGCACCCGGTGTGGTTTTCTGCTGCTGTAGCCCATCTGCTGCAAGGTTGGACGTGTTGTGCATTCAGAGATGCTGCAGACCTCGGTTGTAACGAGTGGTTATTTATAATAATAATAATAATTCCTTACATTTATATAGCGCTTCTCTGAACACTCAAAGCGCTTTGTACAATGGGGTAATCTCCTCATCCACCACCAGTGTGCAGCATCCACCTGGATGACGCAATGGCAGCCATATTGCGCCAAACCGCACACCACACACAAGATGCTATTTGAGTTACTGTTGCCTTTCTAACAGCTGGAACCAGTCTGGCCATTCTCCTGTGACATCAACAAGGCATTTGTGCCCACAGAACTGCCGCTCACTGGATATTTTCTCTTTTTCAGACCATTCTCTGTAAACCCTAGAGATGGTTGTGTGTGTGAAAATTCCAGTAGATCAGCAGTTTCTGAAATACTCAGACCAGCCCTTCTCGCACCAACAACCATGCCAAAGTCACTTAAAGCTTAAAGTCACTTAAATCACCCTTCTTCCTCGTTATGATGCTCGGTTTGAACTGCAGCAGGATTAAGGCAGTTCTGAAGGCATAAAAAGTCCAACCCGGTACCAGTAAATTGTACCTAATAAAGTGGCCGGTGAGTGTAATCTAAT
Organism: Danio tinwini; assembly: GCA_903798205.1. Classification (NCBI taxonomy): domain Eukaryota; kingdom Metazoa; phylum Chordata; class Actinopteri; order Cypriniformes; family Danionidae; genus Danio; species Danio tinwini. Next base: position 1,718,393 of record CAIGQZ010001198.1, on the reverse strand, counting down.
TTGGTGCATTTGAACAAAACAGATTTATTAAACAGGTATATTTATTAAAATAATATTTTAGTCACTGAATATCTTTAGAAATAGAAAGATAATACATTTAAATTCATGCAAAATACTGCAAACTACATAATTTCAACAAAATGGTACATGTTTCATTTCTCTTGATTTTTGCTCATATTTTTATTTAATATTTTTTCCCAACGTATAAATTTGGACACATTTTTGGACTGTTATTTCGAGTTATTTGGTTAGATTAGCTCCAGATTAGACCATCTAATGTGTATGCACAAATATAATATTGTAAAGCATCCCATAGAAAATATGAATTTTATTATTAGTCACATATGCTGATATACATGCATTAGAAATAAAACTTGCAATGATAAGAAAGAGTCATGAAAGCTGCAGCTTTGCTATGCACATTTTTATTTACAGGCAGGAATGTGCAGTAGGGTAAAGGTATAAGAAGGTGTCAGGGAGAGACGGTGATCTGCTTCAGGGGCAGCAGAAGTTAGGATTGTGCTTATTGATGCACAAGTGTTTGAGTTTGGGATCATTTCTGTAGCGTTTCAGCAGAAGATCCCTTTCGTTTCTCTCCTTCTCTTTCCACAGTTTCTTTTCCTGCTTTTTCTTCACCTTCTCCTCCATCAAGCTGAACAGAACCAGCGGGCCGTTCATCCTTGGCTTCTTCCTGCTCTTGATTTCGGTGTACACAGGAGGTCCGGTGCAAAAGGCCTGAATCAGGAGCTCCTCAAACCCCTTATCACGAGACACCTCATTTAGTGGGTTTTGCGTGACCTGCGAGGCTCCCTTTTCTCCACACTGTAAAAAATGCAGGGTTCCACACAATTCATTCATGTTGTCCCAACACAAATTAATTGTTAACTTATCACTTTTAACAAATTTATGTGGATTGAACAGAAAAAATTAAGTTGTGTCAATAAAATCTCAAGAATTGTGTTGTTTCAACTCATTTTAAGTAGTTTGAACGAGCAAAACTATTTTTTGAGTGCATCTTTCTATACCTCCGTCACTTCCTCCTGCTCCAACCAAGCCGCCATCCGCCTCGGCTTCATTTCAGACTCATAGAAAGCTTCTTTGCTTTCCTCCGTGTACTCCATGAATTCAAGCTCCTCATCCTCAAAGTCAAAGAGCATGAGGCCTGAAGAGGGGGAAAACTCAGATGCTTGAGGCTTTACAGGAGACACAACCTCCTCAAATGCAAAGATTGGAGAAATCGGCAGTGTTTCAGGAGGACTATGGAGGAGAGACTGTTCACTGAATGAAGCAATCGAGCACAGAGAAGCCACCACAGAAGAGCTCTGGAGGGGAAGGAGGACTGGTTCTGGAGAGACACATGGAGCCACTTGAATGACTGAGCTTGGCAGCACGTGTTCAGTTCCCTCAACAGGCGTTTGAGGATGGGATGCTGGATTTGAGAGAGGCGGCAGGGCTTTGAGGCGAGAGGCTGGGAGAACGAGAACTTCTGGATGTTCAGGTAGATCTCCAACAGGTGCCAAGGAGGAGAAACAGGCTGAAGCTGGCAGAGGTTTGACCTCAACAAGATGAGGAAGTGACCCTTTGTTTTTCAGCAGAGGTTTGAGGCAAGCAGCTGGGAGAGCGAGGACATCTGAATGTTCAGGTTGATCTCCAACTAGAGGTAAGGAGGAGAAACAGGCTGAAGCAGGCAGAGGTTTGACCTCTATGTGAAGAGGAAGCGTCTTTTTGTTTTTCAGCTTTCTCCTCTTTCTTGTCTTTCCTTCCTTCACCAGCTTTTCTGAACTCTGCACCTCTCTTTTCTTGGCAGACGGGTGCTCATCTTTTCTCTCGGTGATCTGTAAATTTTCAAGGCTGAATGCATCTTTAGCCTTGTCTTTCAGACCCTCTCCCTCTTTCCCCGGTCTGTGATGGGACTTCACCTTGCGGTGTTTCTTTGTGGACTTGGCCTTGCTTTCTCCTGCCTCTGCCAGCGCTGCAGCACTTATCTCTGCTCCCTGAGGGCTCAACCTTCTGCTCCATAAAGGTGTAAAACATGCAGACAGCTGCCGAAATACACTGGTAAACAGTGACATTATGAACAGTCAATGCTGTAACTGAATTCAAAAGTTGTCGTCAAAAAACGCTGAAAGACACGAAAGTAGTACTGAATCAGTTCACTCCTAAACACACCAACAGCAGTCAAGAGTCAGAACAGCAGTTTAGAACAGCGGGTCAGAGTTCTAATTGTTCTAATTATGATGTCATGGAGGAGAGCTCAGCTGAGGGGTCATTTTGAATGAAAGCAGTTTAAATGGAAACATTTTTAATGTAATTCGCCCATCCACCCTTTTTACATGAATTATGGATGTATAACATAAGTTAAACTTTGAGATTTTATATGTATACACACACACACACACACACACACACACACACACACACACACAGTTAAAGTCAGAATTATTAGCCCCCCTTTTAATTTTTCTTTTTTAAATATTTCCCAAATGATGTTTAACAGAGCAAGGAAATATTCTTTCCTGAATTATTAGACCTGTTTATTTTTTCCCTAATTTCTGTTTAACAGATAGAAGATCTTTTCAAAACATTTCTAATCATAATAGTTTTAATAACTCATTTCTAATAACTGATTTATTTTATCTTTGACATGATGACAGTAAATAATATTTGACTAGATATTTTTCAAGACACTTCTATACAGCTTAACGTGACATTTAAAGGCTTAACTAGGTTAGGTTAACTAGGCATGTTTGGGTAATTAGGCAAGTTATTGTATAACGATGGTTTGTTCTGTAGACTATCAGAAAATATATAGCTTAAAGGAGCTAATAATTTTGACCTTAAAATGGTGTTTAAAAAAATAAAAAACTGCTTTTATTTTAGCCAAAATAAAACAAATAAAACTTTCTACCAAAGAATAAAATGTTATCAGACATACTGTGAAAATTTCCTTGTTCTGTTAAACATCATTTGGGAAACATTTAATAAAAAGAAGGAAAATTCAAAGGAGGGCTAAAAATTCTGACTTCAACTGTATATATACACACAAATACACAGTATAAACTGGGTACACGGTGTAATTTTCTCCTCACAGTTTATCCATTCAATTAAATCATTATATTATTTCAATATTAAATATTAAATTACTTTCAGCAGACAAAATATCCCAAAACTCAAGATAAGTCTTTCTGCAGCAATATTACTGACATTACTGAATCATGGGGAACAAAAAGAAAAAATAATCTGGTTGAATAACACACCTCAAAAGAGCTTAAGCCACAGATATGATTGTACTATTATTTAATTTAATAAAAACAAGCATAGCACCATTTTTAATGATGTAAAAAGTGACACATGTGTAACCTTGTTATTTGAAGTGATTTGTTCCAGTTTTTTTATAAAAGTTCCATAAACTGGAAATGCAGCCCATAAGTGGAAAAATGTAGATAGATATAAGCAGTTCCAGCAAAAAAAAGCTGCTCTAGTTACACTAAAGTGCTGAAGTCCCTCACTTCAAGTTTCCTAAGCTTCACTTCAGGATATTTTTTCCAAGTTATTATTTTTTAAAGACAATTTTCAAGTCCTTTGATGATTCAAGTCCCCTAAAATGTAATTTAGCTATTTAACCTTCATAGAATCAGTTCATATATGTTAACAATACCAGCTATGAATGACTGACATACATTTCAATCATATTTAATATTAGGTTTTATTGTATTTGTAATTAAATGAATCCTTGATGAGAAGAGATTTCTAGTGTATATTACTAGATCAATAACAGATTACTTCATTTTAATTTTAGGTTGCACACCAATTCCTCCATTGAATTATAGTTTCTGTTGATAAAGCTAAAATCGATAGATAAAAATGAGTAACGCCAAACTCAAGGATGAAGATTTGATCCATGTTGAAATCAAAATACTACAAAAACTGGGATAATGTCCCAAGTTCAAGAATGACCTTTAAAGATTCTAAACCGATCCTAAAACCAAACACATTATTGTTTTACTCAATAAGACTGATGCAAAAATATGTTCCTCTTTCAGATAAAATTAAATCAAATGCTGGAATCTGATTTCATCTTTCTGGAATCTCAGAAGAGACATTAAGGAGTACAAAACGTGTTGAATCACTTGTATTTGCAGTTTCTAGTTTCCATTGGTTGACCTATATATAGTGGCTTCTGTTTTCGATTATAAATCAGGATTTCTGAGGCTCTAATCAAATATTCTGTACATTTCCCAAAATATTCAAAGGCCAATATCATAATCAGAGCATGAAAGCAGTGTTTGTGAAACAGTGGTGAATATAAAAGGTTGAGTTCAGTCTGAAGGTGGAGTGCTTTTATGATTAACGTCACCCTACAGTCTCTTTGATGGCCACAGCAGGAGTTGGTCCTATATGAGTCCAGACGTAGCCTTTCTCTGGGCGAACTGGTAATGTGGGGAACGGGCAGCTTCTTGATTTAAAGTATTCTGACGGGGCGTGACAGACGAACTCCAGGTACTCCATTTTTCTCGGCAAGTCCTCTTCAGGGCCTAAACACACACAAAAAAAGTGTTTGTGAAAGACCCTTTATACGCTGTTGAAGTCAAAATTATTAGCCCTCCTGTATATTTTCCCCAATTTCTGTTTAATGGAAAGAAGATTGTTTTAAACACATTTCTAAACATGATAGTTTTAATATGTTTTAGTTACATGATATGATAGTTATATCATGTTTTAATATCAGGTTTCCTCCGGGTGCTCCGGTCCCCCTCACAATTGAAAAACATGCGCTATAGGGGAATTGGGTAAGCTAAATCGTCCAAAGTGTGTGTGTGAATGAGAATGTATGAGTGTTTCCCATCGATGGGTTGCAGCTGGAAGGGCATCCACTATGTAAAACATATTCTGGATAAGTTGGAGGTTTATTTCGCTGTGGCGACCCCAGATTAATAGAGACTAAGTCAAAAAAAAAAAGAATGAAAATAAATAAATTAGACAAATATAAATAAATAACAATTTTGAGAGCATCAAGGAAACAATACAATACAATATAATATCATACATGTTTGTGCATATGCTTACCAACAATGTATGTGCTTGGATCGAATCGATCTCGAGGACTGGCCTGTGTTGGGATCAGCCAAGTTAACGCAGCACTTTTCTCACAGTACTGATCCTGGACGAAGCCCCGAATCTGTGCGTAATACGGTTTACCGTCCTCCTCGTCTATCACTTTAATGACATCTCCTATTTGATAGTAGATGCCCTGAAAACAAGAAGTGTGGGCTAGTGGAGAGAAAGTGGCAGGTCGAAAAACACTTAGAATATTTATAAAAATAAAATAAAAGTTACCTTGTAAAACATGGACTCTGATGTGATGATCGTTGAAACCGACTCTGGTGCTTTTATAGGCTATAATGTGTAAACAGAAGAGAAGAATAAATGGGTTGTTACTACAAGGGATAAATTAGTAAGTAATTTACCCATTATCTGTATTTTATTAACATCCTCCCCAGGCCCAACCCAAACCCAACCCTCACAGTAATCTATAAATTGTAAAAGTACAGAGTATTATTCATATTATTTATTAAATTAGCCATTAAATTGTATTTTGTTAACATGTACTCATATCCCAACCCTCACAGTAATGTAAAAACAGTAATTATACAGAGTATTATTCATATTATTTATTAAAATTAGACATTAAATTGTATTTTATTAACACATACTCATATCCCAACCCTAAACCCAACCCTTACAGTAATAAAAATATTAATTATTGTTTTATAGTATCACAAATGATGCTATACTGATGTGAATATCCACAGCTGTATCCCTTCTAGACTTTACCGAATAAATGCCAGTCATGCAGTTTTGTCATGTTTGAATTTTTTATTTTCTTTTGAAATTCAGTATAAAACTACTGAATATATTTAATACTACTACTGAATATTTTTAATAGTGAAATTACACAACCTACATACATGAGCCTGATGAAAAAAATACTAATGAAAGTTAAATTACACATACAAACATACAGTTGAAGTCAGAATTATTAGCGCCCCTTTCAATTTTCTTTTCTTTTTTTAAATATTTCCCAAATGATGTTTAACAGAGCAAGAAAACTCACAGTATGTCTGATAATATTTTTTTCTTCTGAAGAAAGTCTTATTTGTTTTATTTCGGCTAGAATAAAAGCATTTTTAAAAAAACATTTTAAGGTCAAAATTATTAGCCCCTTTAAGCTATATATTTTTTGATAGTCTACAGATCAAACCATCATTATACAATAACTTGCCTAATTACCCTAACCTGCCTAGTTAACCTAATTAACCTAGTTAAGCCTTTAAATGTCACTTTAAGCTGTATAGAAGTGTCTTGAAAAATATCTAGTCAAATATTATTTACTGTCATCATGTCAAAGATAAAATAAATCAGTTATTAGAGATGAGTTATTAAAACTATTATGTTTAGAAATGTGTTGAAAAAATATTTCCGTTAAACAGAAATTGGGGAACAAATAAACAGAGGGGCTAATAATTCAGGGGGGCTAATAATTCTGACTTCAACTGTACATGAGCCTGATGAAAAAAATACAGATGAAAATGTCAGATAACACTTCTGAACCAAACTTATGAGTTTTAAACGTATTTATTTAGTATATGTTTTCAAAGCATTTGCTATTTAAAGTTGGAAATTACATGTTCAGGTAAATGCTCAACATTTTTGAACAGGTAGTAAATTAATTATATAATATAAATTAATTTTGCATCATAAAATAATACAAAACATCCATTTGCAGTAGCGGGACTTTGGAATAGTCTGCCTATAGATGTTAGAAAGGCCCAAAAAATTCAGCATTTAAGTCTAGCCTAAAAACCTCTTGGACTTAGTCCGTGTGAGAGCTGTTTATCTTATTTTATAACATTGTATTATATTCAAATTTTTTTTATTATTTTGATTTTTAATGCACTCATACCCCCTGTTGATAGTAACGCATTACAGGTAATGTTAGTTACATAATAATATAACTTTTCTTAATAACGAGTAAAGTATTACTTTTAAATATTAAGTAATAATATCTGAGTTACTTTTTAAAGAATTTACTTTTTATATTAATTAATTTGCTTTTAAAAAATAAATTGCTGAATTAAAATGAACGTAGTCACGTTTAGTCCCGCACAAAACAAGAGAATGCAGGAACAGACAGAAATGAAGATGGCAGGGCCTTACATTTCTGCAATGGAAATATTCACATTATCTTTAGTGCATTGAGGAAAAGGAAAAAAGGATTATATGAATGCACAGTGAATTTACTCTTTAATAACACAAAAAGTACAAAAGTAGCAAACGCATTGCTTTAAACATTCATTAATCTGTATATACGGCATGTATAGCTCTGGGGTCAGGAAGTTCTCTGAAGATAAAAAAAATAAACACCCACAAGTTCTGAAAGAGATTAAGCCTCAGGCAGGTCAGAAAAGTAACGCAAAAGTAACTCAAAAGTAACGTAACGCATTACTTAACATAAAAAGTAACTAAGTATCGCAACTATTTACTTTTTTGGGGAGTGACTCAATATGTAATGCATTACTTTCAAATGTAACTTTCCCTAATACTGCTCATACCTGTACAACACTTTGGTGAAACCTGTTGTTCCCAAAAAAATGTGCTTTATAAATAAACTAATGTTATAAATAATCTTATCTAATATAAAATATAATCTAATATAATATAAATTATAAAATAATATAATATAAAATAATGTAACAATCTAATATAATATAAAATGAAATAATTTAATGTAAAATAATATAATATAAAATAAAATAATAAAAAATTCTATAATAATATAAAATAATATAATATAAAATAAGATAAATTAATATAATATAATAAAAAATAATTTAACAATATAAAATAATATAGTATAATATAAAATAATATAAATTAATATAATATAATAAAAAATTATTTAACATAATATAAAATAAAATATAAAATAAAATAATATAAAATAATATAGTATAATATAAAATAATATAAATTAATATAATATAATAAAAATTTATTTAATGTCATATAAAATAATATAATTTAAAATAAAATATAAAATATAATATAAAATAATATAAAATGATATAATATAATATAAATAATCTAAAAAAAATATTAAACAATTACATCAAGCTAAAATATGGTACATATATTTCATGTGTATAAAAAGAACATAGGACGCCACTGAGGAAAACCAAAGCTGAATAAAAAAAAAACCTCACATTTTTCAGTTTAAATATGTGTCGTCTTCCCTTTCCTTTGGTGGAGACCTTTTTCTCAGATGCTGGTGCTTTGTATTTAGTGCTCCGTAACCTAGCAGAGCGTCTGTGTATTTCCTGTTTGGACTGCAAAGAAAAAGAGAAAACACATGTGGTTTCATTTAGAAATGCACTCCATAATTTGGACTTCACATACAGATATGTATAGCAAACATAATATGATAGGTTGAGGTAAAATTGGTTTTATATTCACAGATTCGGACTTTCTCCCTAATAATATAATTTCAGAAAAGCATTATTTGATAATTTTATATAGTGTAATCATTTTAGCAGCCAATGACTATCAAAGCACAACATTGTTCACGGTCAAATAAATAGTGCAAAGGTTGTTTTAAAGTCTTACTTGCATGGGTTTCCAGACTGAATATTCAAAGTACTATGGTAAACAATATAGGGAGCATGTCACAAATTGTAACTGATATAATGTGCAAATGTAACACCACCTTTACCTTAATATATGATAGTATCTGCTTGACAGCTCAGACGTGAACATGGTTGCGTGCGTAGGAGGGGGAGACCAGCTCCAAAATAAAGACTAGAACAAATAAAACAGTTGCAACCAGAAATATTGAACCCCCTTTGAATTGTTTTTCTTTTTTAAATATTTTCCAAATGATGTTTAACAGAGCAAGGAAATTTTCACAGTATGTCTGATAATGTTTTTTTCCTCTGGAGAAAGTCTTACTTGTTTTATTTTGGCTAGAATAAAAGCAGTTTTTAATTTTTAAAACCCATTTTAAGGTCAAAATTATTAACCCCTTTAAGCGATTTATTTTTTCCATAGTCTACAGAACAAACCATCGTTATACAATAACTTGCCTAATTACCCTAACCTGCCTAGTTAACCTAATTAAGCTAGTTAAGCCTTTAAATGTCACTTTAAGCTGTATAGAAGTGTCTTGAAAAATATCTAGTCAAATATTATTTACTGTCATCATGTCAAAGATAAAATAAATCAGTTATTAGAGATGAGTTATTAAAACTATTATGATTGGAAATGTGTTGAAAAATCTTCTCTCCGTTAAACAGAAATTGGGGAAAAAATAAAACAGGGTGTCTAATAAATCAGGGGGTTGAATAATTCTGATTGCAACTGTATATGTAAAATAAAGTCTCATTCAAAAGTAAATACACTTAATGATTTTTATATGCCTAAACGCTCAAAATAAATCTTAACGATTAGAAAATGCAAGTCAAATTTATTTATAGCACCTTTCACAGATAATCAAAGAGCTTTACATACTGCAAAAAACAATGCCTCTATAAATCTGTCTTATTTTTAGTCCAACTCTCTAAAGCAAAAAATTGTCTTGTTTTCAGAAATAATGTCAAAATTAAGTGAGTTTTTCCTTAAAGGGCACCTATTTTACTTCTTTTACAAGATGTAGGATAAGACTTTGGCGTCTCCAGAATGTGTCTATAAAGTTTCAGCTCAAAATAGCCATCAGATTATTTATTACATAATGTAGAATCTGCCTGTTTTAGTATATCAAGACTATGTAACTGTTTAGGTAGCCTGTGGCTTTAAATGCAAATGAGCTGCTTCCAATGACTGTATAAAATATGGACGTCGCGACAGCACCATTTTCCATTAAACGCTGTGAAGGAAAAATCACCTCGTGACGGGCACAAACTGTCACAAAAGACTGCTGAAATTGGAGCCTGGGAATGCGCAGACTGACTGCCTGATGGAGCCAGAGGAGGAGCTGCGGAAACGAACTTCCAACCAAACGCTTGTACATCAAATCAACCACGCCCCCCCGAACTTCTCACTTGACCGCTGGTGTCTGCACTATAACAAAGGCTCGCTAATGTACATAGTAGCCTGCGTTTGCTGTTTTATCAACACAAATGGTTATATAACGAAGATTTAAATCGCCAGCTACAGCACACATTACTCGGGGCCGATCCAGCTCGGATGCAGCAGCGTTGGCTCGCTAACGGCCCCCGCATCTGGCCCAATTCACTTGGGCCGGATGACTATGGAATTACTGCCCGAGTCAATCGGGCCAGATGCGGCAGCCGTTAGTGAGCCAACGCTGCCGCATCCAAGCCGGATTGGCCCGCGAGTAGGTACAGCAGACGGAGTCGGGCCGAGGGGTAAGTCTCTGGCAGGCGAGAGTCTAGCCGGAACTGGCCTGAGTGTATTTTGCTATGTGGGTGATTAGGTGTGTATCAGCAAACTGATAAAGCCCTCACCTTACCAAATATGCAGTGTTCCACCAGATCATGTATGTCAGAAACTATAGTTTACTGCTGAGCAACTCATTTTATCATGGTAAAAAAACACAGAAATGGAATAATAACACTTCAGTCTCCTGCCGAAGCTCCGACGTCTGCTTTGAGAAACTGTCCATCACAGCTGTCAATCATGATGACACGCCCAGCATTAAATTACTGCTCAAAACATACCCTTTACAAAAATGAAGATCTGCACCTATATCAGCTGATAACCAGAGCCTTAACTGACCAGAACCATCTTTCTTAACATTTTATTGTACGTAAAAAGGGGCCATTTATGGCCCCTAAACTCTGGAATAGCCTTCCTGATAATGTCCGAGGCTCAGACACACTCTCACTCTTCAAAACTAGATTAAAGACCTATCTTTTTAGCAAAGCATACACTTAGTGCATTACATAGCGGTATGACGCATGATGTGCCCCACACACGATTTTGCTTCTTGTTTATATACACTATGAACAGCAGCTACGCTAATTATTCTCCTTATTCTGTATTTCCACCTGGGGGTACTCATCTCGAGACCCTCAGACTATGCAGCGCCACTGATGCGATCCAAGACCAGCGACGAGACGATCCCAAGGTTTCCGGACCAGGCCGTATCCTGAGCTGCTGCTGTGGTGGTCATGATGGAGAGCATGAGACTGATTCCTGTGATGCTCCAAGGTCAGACGTGTCTTCGCGGAGGTCCAGCTACTGCGCCTAGACTGCAGCTCTGCACAAGACGTTTGGCCATAGGAGAAATGGTCGTACCCAACTGAGCCTGGTTTCTCTCGAGGTTTTTTAAATTCTTCACTTTCGCCAATTGGTGAAGTTTTTTCCTCGCCGCTGTCGCCACTGGCTTGCATGGTTCAAGATCTGTAGAGCTGCGCATCGATGGAATTGCTCCACAGTGTTTGGACTCTCAGTAGTGATTATTGAACCACACTGACCTGAGCTAAACTGAACTGAACTTAAACACTGAAAACTGAACTGACACTGTTTCAATTCACTATAAACTTCCATGTGAAGCTGCTTTGACACAATCTACATTGTATAAGCGCTTTACAAATAAAGATGAATTGAATTGAAGTATAATAAATTTTTTTATTTGGTCTCATGTCTCCTTCATTAACATGGAGGAGGCGGGCTTTATGACTTCTACTGCAGCCAGCCCCTAGGGGGCGATCTAACAGCCGAGACTTTAACTCAAAAGCAGACGTGCGGCACACTTGGCTGCTTCCTTCCGCCCACCATTCCCAGGTCCGTGTCTGCTTCTCCTGCATTACATCAAATTAACAGCAGCCAGTGATAGAGACAGGCACGGATGAAGCTGAAATACAGCTCATTAGTCAAAAATACCACGTAAGTTTATTTGATGTATTTATGGTGGAGTTTATTCAAGCCTTTCTGATATGATGAGTCACACATACATTTGTGCGTTTACTGACACCATGCAGCTGTGGTGATTATAGCGGGTAAGAATTAAAGCGATTTTACTGTCTTTATTACAAACATGCTCTGTTTTAAAAATGTTTTAAACTACAGCTGATCATAGAGCGTTGTAAAATATGTTTTAATTTTAGTTTCTTTGCAAAATAATGTTCTGTGGACGTGCGTTTACATGGTCTTATAGAAACAAGGCACCTGTCAATCAATTTGGTGGGCGGGGAAAACCGCATCACTATGTCACGTTGCATCACTGGGATTTGGGTTTATATCTAATTTGTGTACTTTCTGCAATGTACATGAAGAGACTTTTTCACTTATTCGATAGTCGCATTCACGTTAAACTTCATTGAAACAACATTTCTTTTAATTTCTCGCCCTTATTTAAATCTGATTTTAATGAGTCTATAAGAGAGATATTTCTGCATTTCTCTGGTAATCATCGTGCTCTCGATCTTATTGTTAATTTTTTGTTACACTGTAAATTTTGTGTAAATTTAATACACAAAAATAAGTTCTTAAAGGCAATACCTAGATTTAATTTCGTTCAATTTTGAATCTCTTAAGCTTATTAGTCAAAGTCAGCTTTATTGTCAATTCAACCACATGTACAGGACATACAGAGAATCGAAATTATGTTACTCTCAGACACTAGGTGCCTAACATTCATTAATACAAAATACAAAAAGAAGAGTTTTAGAAAGAATTTACAATAAATACAATTATATAGAATATAATCTAAAGAAATAAACATAAAAATATACATAAAATGTAATCTAAAAGGGCGACGCAGTGGCGCAGTAGGTAGTACTGTCGCCTCACAGCAAGAAGGTCGCTGGTTTGAGCCTCGGCTGGGTCAGTTGGCGTTTCTGTGTACAGTTTGCATGTTCTCCCTGCGTTCGCATGGGTTTCCTCTGGGTGCTCCGGTTTCCCCCACAGTCCAAAGACATTGTCCGAGGTGTATGAGTGTGTGTGGATGCTTCCCAGAGATGGGTTGCAGCTGGAAGGGCATCCGCTGCGTAAAATCATGCTGGATAAGTTGGCGGTTCATTCCGCTGTGGTGACGCCGGATTAATAAAGGGTCTAAGCCGAAATGAAAATGAATGAAATCTAAAAATATACGTAAAAAATAAATAAATTTTTGTAAGCAAGTATTATTATTATTAATAATAATAATAAGCTTTTTAAAGCTTATGATAATCTTTTTTCTTAATGATTGAGGCTTTGTAAAGATTTTTTTCTCTCTTTTTCAATGCAATAGTGTTATTTTTCTTGTATTCAATAAAAAAACTATAATAAAAAAAGTAAACTGGGATTTGGGTTTTAACCACAGGATTTTTTTAAAGAAGACACTTATTGTGTTTCTATCACTCCGATATGACTGTGAACACAGTATACCTACACACAGTTCTGTCCAAACAACTTACAAAAGATCATTTTCATCACAGGTGCCCTTTAAAACAAGCTAAATAAACTCATTCCAAACAATATGAAAACAACATTATTTTGCTTACCCCATTGGCAGATCCCTATGCTTGTTTTAAAGAAAAAAAACACTTAATTTTGACCATTTTTTTCTGAAAATAAGACATATTTTGCTTGTTTAGAAAATGCTTCTTGATTTAAAACTTTTTAGATATATGGATTAAAAACAAGAAAGTATGAATAGCATTTTTGCAGTGCAGTAAAATAAAACACAGGTAAAGTGTGAATATAAAACCAACTTGATCTCAATAGGGAAACCATAGACCAACACAGTTACAATCCAAGTACAATTACGTTACCATAAAATGTACAACCAGCCAACCATAACGTATTGTAAATGAAGTCTAGCTGTTATAGAAATGTTATTAAACATGTATTCGTATATTTTGTCTTATTATTGTTGTGTTAGACTACAATACAAATAAATAAAATAGCTAAATAAAAAGAAGTAGCGTTATTCTTACCTGTTTCCCTCCGCCATTATTCTGCTGGATGGTGGAAGAAGCAGAAGCTCCGGAGCCGCCGCTGCTTACAGCTTTACCCGTGCAGCTATTACACAGGATTTCCCCCTGGTTTCCCTTTTTCCACATGGAAGAACTTTGTGTTTTGCACACAGCACAACATGGTTTTAAACCAAGAGGCATGTTTGCTAACACAGACAACGCTCCTGCAGCTATTTCTGAATAAACCGTTGAGTTTTTTCAGTTAAAAGCGACTACAGTCAACATGTATTAACAACGGCGATTTCTAAAAAAGAAAATATGACCATTACTTTAACCCCAAATAGAGATCCTTCATTTTAAAAACAATGAATGATAGGTCCCGTATGTTTTACCATGCTAAAAAGAAAAAAAAACTTCCGGTAGACGAAACTGCAAACTTCAAAATAAAAGTCTTGCCTAGGAAGAGTGAGGAGTTCGTATTTTTTCAGATTTTTTCAAAGTAAAAGTCTAAATCGGTATCTAATAAAATATAATTTATGGGACATCATTCAACCAGAAACGTACACGATCTGTCCTTGAAATAAAAACAAATACAGTGAATAAGAAGTATTTTATTAAATAATATGCATGTCTATAAGAACTAACTGTTATTAAAGGGGAATGCACTGTATTTCTCCTGATTCATTTGCATTATACTGATAGAATGCATTTGGATGACATATCTCTCCGAATATACAAATGATTGGTTCAGTTCACGTTTATTTTAATATTATTATTATTATTATTATTGCTGCTGAATAATAGTAAAAAAAAAAAACATAACATACAATATCAAACAATAAGTGACATTGACAAAAAGTGCAGTACAATATGGAACAATGGAAAAATAATGTCCCAAAAAAATAAAAATAGGAGAGAAAGGAAAAAAAAAAGCATTAAAAGTTTTTGCAATTACAAGGATTAGTTTAAGATTACTTATTTGAAGATCTTAAGAGCAGAGCATATTTTGACAGTTTTTAAAGCCTTCTTATTAGTTGATTCTGATATCAATCATTCATTCATTCATTTTCTTTTCAGCTTAGTCCCTTTATTAATCCCGTGTCGCCACAGCTGAATGAATTGCCAACTTATCCAGCACATGTTTTACGCAGCGGATGCCCTTCCAGCTGCAACCCATCTCTGGGAAACATCCATACACACTCATTCACACTCATACACTACGGACAATTTAGCCTACCCAATTCACCTGTACCGCATGTCTTTGGACTTGTGGAGGAAACCCACGCAAACGCAGGGAGAACATGCAAACTCCACACAGAAACACCAACTGACCCAGCTGAGGCTCGAACCAGTGACCTTCTTGCTGTGAGGCGACAGCACTCTCCTGAAATCAACTTTATATAATTCAATACATCTTTTAAAAAGACCACAAAGGCAGGTTTATTATATGACAATTTACATTTGTGATTGTAAAATTAGCTTAGTCCCTTTATAAATCTGGGGTCGCCACAGTGGAATGAACCGCTAACTTATCCAGCATATGTTTTACACAGCGGATGCCCTTCCAGATGCAACCCAACACTGGGAAACACCCATTCACACTCTTTCCATTCACACTCTTTTACACTACGGCCATTTTAGTTTAGTCAATTCACCTATACCTGCATGTCTTTGGACTATGGGGGGAAACCGGAGGGCGCTGTTCACTGTCGTGAAATTTTTATGAAAGACCATCTACTGTTGCGTTAGTTTTATCATGAACCACAACAAATACGACTGCGTTTAAAACCTTTTAATCCGAGCAAACCTTTTCCAATACTTTCTGTTTATTGGCTACACATCATACAAACTGGGAATGTATCAAGTATAGTCTATGAATGTGCAAATGACAGTTCAAGGATAATGGTCACGTTAAAAAAAACTAAATTAACTTATATATAAAATACCACCACCATAAACACTTCGGTAAAATAAACACAAAAATAAAGCAAAATCCAAACTTCATCTATTTTACAGACAAAGTTTTAGGTTTAGATGGAAAGACTAGGCATCACTTACAAAGCAAGGAGAATTATCTAATGTCAAAAGAAAAAAAATTCAATGTAAAAGTCTTATTTCTATATATAAAAACTAACTAAATGCACCAACTATTCTTTTTTTCACCTTTCATTATACTTATATTAATGTCTTCACAGAGTAAATCATAAACCAAAACATGGCAACCTGTTCAGTGTAATACAAAACAAAAGTCTCGTGTCAAAATGAACCAAACACTCTCTATTTTAGGGGGGAAATTAAGCTTTTCATGAACAAGTTGATTGTATTTGATTGACACAGCAAACAACAAATTAATTAGGCATAATTAATGCATACATAAATAAGAAAAGTTACAAAAAAGGCACACTGATGAGCACAGTAGAATATAAAAAAATAATAATAAAAAGGATGAAAAATCTCTTCCTCACATCATGTAATACCGTCCAACAATTATTTATCAGTAATAGAAATTCAATTACAGTATTTATGACTGTTAGATTAACCTTTTAATGCAGGGGTGTACAAGCTCAGTCAGGCCGGTGTCCTGCTGAGTTTAGCTCCAACTTGCTTCAACTCACCTGCCATGAGGTTTCTAGTATATCTAGTAAGAGCTTGATTAGCATGTTCAGGTGTGTTTGATTAGGGTTGGAGCTAAACTCTCCAGCACACCGGCCCTTGAGGCCTGAGTTTGGGCACCCCTGCTTTAATGGGTGGAAAACCATGTTAACTTTACTGACATTAATTACAATACTTTTTTTTTTAAATTACGAAAATAACCACCAGTAACACTCCAGGTTTTTTCCAATGAGCATTTCAAGAGTTCATACTTAGCTGATGATTGATTATAAAGTGTGGCATGCTGTCCCAGGAGAGAGCCCTGAGCTTAGAAGATCCTCAAGCCTGGGGATCCCACCCGTTTGCAGGGCGAGAGGGGAGTTTGAGCTAAGGTAGGTCTCGAGAACTCCCCTGAATTCGTTCACTTGGCCTATTCCTTAATTATTAGGGGTTGCCACGGTGAAATGAACCACCAACCATACCAGCATATGGCTATGCGGTGAATGACCAGTACTAAACCACTTACATACTGAGCCAATTTGGTTTATTTAAATTCTGAGCCACCATGCCGGCCTATCCTGGATTAACATAGGAAATAAAGGGACCAGTCAGGGTGGATGGGGGGGGGGCATTCTTTGAGGCGGAGATGACTAAGGCTGCGTCTGAAAATGCATACTTCTATACTATATAGTACGCTAAAATCAGTATGCAAGCCGAGTAGTATGTCCGAATTCATAGAATTCGAAAATCATTATGCGAGAAGTACCTGGATGAACTTACTACTTCCGCCGAGATTCTGAAGTGCGCATCCCATGCATGCTGCGCTATCCCATGATGCCCCGTGAGAGAATTTATGAATGGGAGTGAAGCGACGCAAATGACGCAGGTAGGTCATGTGACCATGACAAAACGGCAGATGTAGTTTGTCCAAATTCCATTCATACTTCTTACACTCATACAGTATAGAATGTACTTTTCTAACGGCCAAGTAGTACGTTTAAATTCAAATGCAGTACCTACTGTGTAGTAGGCAACTTCAGACGCAGCATAAGCAAAGAGCTTAAAATGACCAAGAGGCGACACTCTAGTGCGATTTGGGAAACAGCCACTAGATGGCGCGGTGGCCATTTTGGAATGAAAACTCCAATAGAACAACAGCATATTATAAGTCTGTAAAATAAACTATTAAAAGTGCTGATGATTGTGATAGTAAGTGTTGTATTGTCGTCTTTCAGGTTGTATCTCAGCTTTAATGCACTTTTTAAATAAAAAAATTAAAAATAAAGCAGCTGCTTGCCATCGCGACAGCAATAAGATCCAATGGGCAGCCGATCGCTTTCACTCTAAAATGGTGGAATCAGAGGCTGTTGCTGGGAGCTGCTGTTGCAATGGAACGTTCTATTGAGTGTCGCCCTTGGTCATTCTTAACTCTTTGGCATAAGGTAAGAAAATCATTTTTTTATTTGCGTTTGGATGTGTATGATTGGTAAATAATATGATAGCTAATGCAGGACCAGCCGTGGTCAATCATAAGCATGTGATCATCCGAAATTAGTTTATAAATAAACCTCACTTCAATGAGTGCTCTATAAAGGGTTAACAATCTGGTTAAAATAGACTGTAAGATTTATCATCAGCATTAGAGAGTTTCCGATTAAATGCATTGTTTTTAAATCAAATCATACAACAGATGCTGCCTATAAATCTCACACTGCACTTAAACAGAAATACTCCTTGAGCAAACCCACTTAAATGTGGCATGATAGAATATTAGTGTTTTTTAAAGGAGCAGTTCACGCCAAAATGTTGAGTTTCTATCTTTTGTTGAACACAAAAATATCCTTGCCATTGACTTCCATAGTATGTTTTGTTCTTGCTATGGATGTCGATGGCTGTTTTTTTTATTTCAAACATTCTTTAAAATATCTTCTTTTGTGTTCAACAGAGGAAAGAAGCACATAAATGTTTAAAAAGACACTTGAGTGTGAGCAAATGGTGACTTTTGATTTTTTTTGGTGTACTGTCCCTTTAATAATGCAAAAAATAAGCTTTTCTAAATAAATAAACACAAAAAACTATTGATGAAATAAAACAAAATGGGCGAAAAATATAGAAAATAAAAAATTCTGGTGTTTTATGGTTTCACAGTAATTGATGCGTTCACAAATTAGTTTTTTTCTGCATGTAAACATTCATTTTCTTATGAGAAAGAAACAATTCATATCAATTATAATGCGTTTGATCATTTGGATTTAAATAATAGGTATCCAATGTAACACAGATGATGCTTTCACTCATGACACACACACAGCATCATTTCCCGATAATGACAAAAAGTGGCCTCACTTGAAATTTCTGTGACATTTTGGTGGGAAAAGGCCCCATTGTCCAGCATCAATAGCACTGAGATAAAGAACTCGAATAATAAGTCACTTTCAAAGCAGGCAGCTTGCTCACTGCTGTAGATTTCACAGTAGGAAAGTGAAGCCAAAACATTCCAGTTATAGCCGCTATAATCATTTGAATAATTATTGAAACTATTATTATTATTTTTGCACAGTAATGATCTTAAATGTGAGCCATAATACCAGAGTTCTGTACAAACTTCTGCAGAGCCGATCACAAGCACACAATCATAATGTTTTTATATCATTAAATATTCATTCATTTTCTTTTCGGCTTAGTCCCTTTATTAATCTGGGGTCGTCACAGCGGACATACACTACGGCCAATTTTTAGCTTACTCAATTCACCACCTACCCACCGCGTCACCGTGCAGCCTCATTAAATATAATAATGTATATTTATATATAAATAAAACATACTTATACATATTCATTCACTCATTTTCCTTAGACTTAGTCTCCATTTCAGAGGTCGCCACAGGGCAATGAACTGCCAACTATTCCAGCATATGTTTTATGCAGCGGATGCCCTTCCAGCTGCAACCGAGTACTGGAAAACACCCATATACACTCACACACACTCATAAACTATGGCCAATTTAGTTTATTCAATTCACCTATAGCATCTTGCTATGAGGCGACAGTACTAACCACTGGGCCACCGTGCCACCCCAATTATAAATATATTATATAATTAAAAGCCTACTCCATAGAAAAAGAAACACCTGCATAAAAAATGCAAACCATATTCAGGAAAAAAAAATATATATATATATATATAAACCCATTCGTTTACATGGAAAAGGCAGGTTTTATGATGAGCTATACTGCAGCCAGCCACCAGGGGGCACTTAAAATGTTTGTCTTCACTTTTCAGGCACCACAACGAATTTGCGAGACCAAAAGTGACTTAAAGAGACCTAAAAAGATCATCAAAATCTGCAAGGTAAAATGTTTCTCTTGATGTTACTTTTTTTAAAGCAACGAAGCAAATCTCACTGCATCTCCAAATTATTCATTCATTCATTCATTTTACTTCGGCTTAGTCTCCATTTCAGAGGTCACCAGAGGGAAATGAACCGCCAACTATTTCAGCATATGTTTTACGCAGAGGATGCCCTTCCAGCTGCAACCCAGTACTGGGAAACAACCATACCCACTCATTCACACACACGCACACTTCTGCCAATTTAGTTAATCCAATTCACCTATAGCGCATGTGTTTGGACTGTGGGGGAAATCGGAGCACCTGAAGAAAACCCACGCCAACACATAGAGACTCCACACTCAAATGCCAACTGGCCCAGCCGGGACTCAAACAAGTGATCTTCCTGCTGTGAGGTGACAGCGCTAAACACTAAACCACCGTGCCACCACAATTATAAATATATTATATTATTAAAAGCCTACTCAATAGAAAAAGAAACACCCGAATAATAAATGCAAACCATATTCAAGAAAAAAAAAAGATAATCATTTTTTAATTTTGCTGAAATCTCATTCGTTTACATGGAGAAGGCAGGATTTATGAGCTATACTGCCGCCGGCCACCAGGGGGCACTCAAAATGTTTGGCTTCACTTTTCAGGAACCACAATGAATTTGCGAGACCAAAAGTGACTTAAAGAGACCTAAAAAGATCATCAAAATCTGCAAGGTAAAATGTTTCTCTTGATGTTACTTTTTTTTAAAGCAACGAAGCAAATCTCACTGCATCTCTAAATTATTTATTCATTCATTTTCCTTTGGCTTAGTCTCTATTTTAGAGGTCGCCACAGGAAAATTAACCGCCAACTATTCCAGCATATGTTTTACGCAGCGGATGCCCTTCCAGCTGCAACCCAACACACACTCATACACTACAGCCAATTTAGTTTACTCAATCCACCTATAGCGCATGTTTTTGGACTGTGGGGGAAACCGGAGCACCCGGAGGAAACCCACAGCAACATGGGGAGAACATGCAAACTCCACACTGACCCAGCCGGGACTCGAACTAGTGACCTTCTTGCTGTGAGGCGACAGTGATAATCACCAAGTCATTGTGTCTTCTAAATATGATTATATTTTAAATAATTTATAACTCAAAAACCGACAATGGCTAAAACCTGAAATAGTATTTATGAATATTGTGTTGGGTATTTTGATGCCCTACTGTGACACTTTGAAAATAAAAGTCTTTAATACAAGTCGTCAAATGACACTTGTTCTTGAAAATAGTTCAGTATATAAACGATGATCACACTTTTAAACAGAAAAGAAATGCATGGGTAGTCGCCTTTCTTTTTCTGTTTTAGCTCAGAAAAGGTAAAGCTGTATTACGCCCTTATTTTGTAATGCATGAAATCGCCCTTCATCTTCGACCCACAGAAAACACATTTCTTCTAAGGCCACCAGAACTGATTTTATGTACGCGCAATATTAGTCTTTTCACAATTTGATGCTAAAATCCAGAGAAGAACAAAACTTACAGATAAATGTGCAAAAACAGACACACAAATATGATTAGTGAATGATCCAATCATGAACTTCCACAAGCACAAACCTGATCACATTTCTTCCAAAACGCTGTGCAACACAATCAACGCCTGTCTCAGATCACAGCACAAGCACTTCCGCTTCCATCATGTAGTGTTTTGGCACAATAAGAGCACTCAGTTGGTAAACGTAATGACACTCGCTCCTCAAACTAGATGCATTTCTTCCTCCCACTCCAAAGAGAGACTGTTTACCTGCAGATCGGCACTGCTTTCAGGACAAACCGTGAGATCTGAACCCTCCGTTTTAGCATCTTCAACACACTCCAAAACCTCACCCTCTTTACTCTCGATCTCAGCACTCTCCGCTTCAGTCTGCTCCGCTTTTGCAGGCTCTCCTAAAGCGTGTGTTTCGTTCCCGGCATCAGAAGCGGCTGAGGGAATCAGCGCAATGCTCTGCGGATTCATATCGTGAAACCAGGCCATGATGTTGCCTAGCAGGTTGGCATTGGTGGAGGGATCCAGACAGTCCGGGTCACTAGGGCTGAAGGCGGTGCCCAAGGCATCGGGGTAGGAGTTGATGTTAAAGGGTGTATAGCGGCTGCTGATGTCGCCCAGTCTCATAAGGCTGTCTCCCAGCTCTAGGAGCTCAGAACTGCTCATTGAAGCCCGCGGCGGATCTGCGGTCTGCGGGACACAGTCCAGTCTGGAGGGCAAAGAGGAGCCGCTGGCACCGACAGAGGCGTCGCTATCCTGAGGCTCGGGGTCCAAGGCCAGCCCGGACTCCTGTAAGGACAGCTGAATCGCCAGTAGAATATTGGGGTCATCCTCATCCAGAGATCCAAGCGCCTGAGAAGGAAGGCAGGGGGATGAGAATGGAAATATTCTCAATGGACCTTTTTCACAATACTGTTGTGACGTGTTTAAAGGTCATCAGCATATATTTTTTTAAACATATGAATATTTATATATATTTATGTATGTATTACAGCGGAGAAAATAAGTTGTGAACATGTCATGTTTTTTTCCTGGGATTAATATTTCTAAAGCAGCTGTTGACATAGCGTTGAACCAGATTTTGGTAAAAACATTTTTGGTGATGACAGCTTAAAGGGGAAATGAAGCACTCAGTCAAGTTTACAATATTTTGTACATTGGATTCCACTTTAATGAAAATATATTAAACAAACTCGATTAATGTAACCGTTTAGCAGAAAACAACATGTTGTACTATAGATTTTAGACCTAGGGTGCTGCCATCTTGGAATGTCGCTGTGTCCGACGTCACGGGGGTTGGTTCCGTTTTCTCAGCTGAACAGATATAATGGAAGAAATGGACTAAAAACAGAGACTGGACAGCCTAACTTAACCCAATGTGTGAAGTTGTGGATGTGGAGCTGCTGCAAATACAAGCATCAGATGTGTGTCTAATATATATATATATATATACACACATATATATACACATATATATATATATATATAATTTTTTATTTGTATTTTTCTTTTTCCCCCTTTTAATTACCGATCATTTGATGCGCTTTGGTCCACTTTCTGTATTACGCTGTCTGACTGCCTGTCTGGATTTCAACGGACTGAACACAGAGACTGGACAGCCTAATTCAACCCAATGCATGAAGTTGTGGACGTGCATCGCAGAGCTGGTGCAAATACAACAAATACAAGTATTTATGTTATTAAACTTAAGTTTAATGCTTAAACTGTGTATTTTTCTTTTGTTAATAGCTTTCGTTTAATTGCGCTTTGGTCTACACTGCTCCAGCACTGCCTGACGAGGGGATTTACATTCAGACTAATGCAACAATTAAAAACATACATGACTTCACGCTTTGCTAAGTCACGTCTGTGTGGATCATGTCATTACGTCAGCACCAGACCTGGTTGAAACCATGGTTGAAACCCATACAGGAAGTCAGGCAGCGTAATAGGGGCAGGTACGTTCACTTTTTACTACTACAGTACCTCACCGCTTTTCGTGTTCAAACCAAACTAAGATAGGCGCTGTGTTTCTTATGGCAGGTTTTTATCTTTCATACATGTTGAGAGATCGAGTTGATCAACTTGAAAAGGGAGTATGTCTTGACAATCCATACAGACATGACTTAGTAAAGCGTGAAGTCATGTATGATTTTAATTGTTGCATTAGTCTGAATGTAAATCCCCTTGTCAGGCAGTGCTGGAGCAGCGTGTGGACCAAAGCCATCAAATGATCAGTAATTAAAAAAGGAAAAATAGAATATATATATATATTAGGGCTGTCAATTGATTAAAAAAATTAACTAATTAATCACACTTTTTTGTGTGATTAATCATGATTAATCACAAAAAAAAAAAAAAATCCTAAATACAGTCATTGCAAATATAGAAATTGAAAAGTTATAATAATAAAGTATTGAATACAAACAATTGTATTCATTGTAAAGTTGTATTGCGAGTTGAGAACATTAATTATAAAGTAGAAACAATTTAGCTTTGTCCTCCTTAACATTTCGTCACCTTGGAATTATAAGGTTCTGTCTGCGTTCTGAATGATTTTGAGATATTGAGCTTTAAAGTTTTTGCATTCCATAGCAAACAGTATGTGTGTAACATTTGTTTTTTTTAAAAAAAGGTCTTAAAATGTAAACAACTTAAAAAAAACATCCCATAATGTAAATAAGTTGTCATTTAATAAGAATATGTCAAGAACTCAATTTTGACAAAAATGTCAGACAGAACCTTATAATTGTAAGGTGACGATTTAACCAGTTTCTAGGACAGAACAGTCTATTGACATTATCGGGGACAACACACACACACACACACACACACACACACACACACACACACACACACACACACACACACACACACACACACACAGACACACAGACACACAGACACACAGACACACAGACACACAGACACACAGACACACAGACACACAGACACAGACACAGACACAGACACAGACACACACACACGTCGCGGATGAAAGTGAGGAGGTCGCCTCTATGGGCGCGCCGGCCCTGAACACACGTCGACCACAACAGGAAATAAAAAAAAAAACTGCAACTACGATAAATGCGTTAATTTTTTTTTTTACACGTTAAATATTTCAAATTAATTTACGTGCGTTAACGCGCTAATATTGACAGCCCTAATATATATTAGACACACGTCTGGTGCTTGTATTTGCACACAACTTCACCCATTGCGTTAAATTAGGCTTTCCAGTCTCCTCGTTCACTCCTTTACTTCCACTGTATCTGTTCAGCTGAGGGAACGGAACCAACCCCGTGACGTCAGACACAGCGACATTCCAAGATGGCGGAGCCCTAGGTCTAAAATCTATTGTAAAACATGCCGTTTTCTGCTAAACGGTTACATTGAGTTTGTTTAATATATCTTCATTGAAGTGGAATCCAATGTACAAAATAAAGTAAACTTGACTAAGTGCTTCATTTCCCCTTTAAAGACGCCTCTAATATGAAGAATGAAGTCACATGAATTGCTCTGGTGTGAGTTTTTCCACAGACTTCAACAGAGTGTCAAAATCTTGATGCTTCTGTGAGTCTCGTTTAGCAAATCTGAGCATTATTGTGTATTTTCTATTGAATTCAAAGCAGGTGATTGGCTGGGCCATTCCTCAGCTTGATTGTCTTTCTCTGAAAGCATTTGAGAGTTTCCTTGGCTGTGTTTTGGATCATTGTCTTGCTGAAATGTCCACCCTGGTTTCACCTTCATCCTTCTGCTAATGTAGATGTTGGACTGGAGCAGCTAATATTCATTTACAATGACGAAGAGCAGAGGGTTGCTGAAGAACTACTGAGAGATTTCAGCTGCTGTCTGGGCTTTCACTGCCTTTCTACACCTTACTTTCTTCATTCATTCATTTTCTTTTCGGCTTAGTCCCTTTATTAATTAATGAACCACCAAATTATCCAGCACATGTTTTTACGCAGCGGATGCCCTTCCAGCTGCAAACCATCACTGGGACTGCTACACATTTTAGAAGTAGAAGTAGTTACAAATTTTGACATACTGTATAGTATGTGGCTCTAGAAAAAAAAGAGCCACATTCTATATAACTAAATTTGTAACTACTTCTACTTCTCCATAAGATTCAATTCTACCATTAGATTGTTATTATTATTTTAATGTTACGAGTGGTTGTGTAAGCATTTCACTGCATACCGTGTATGCATACTGTGTATATGACTCTGTATGTGTCAAATATAATTAGAATTTGTATAAACAGATTATTTACCGTAGAGATGCCATGCCTTTGTGAAGTGCCTCCCTCATGTGTTTCTGTAGACAACACAAACACACACAAAAAGAGTAAGCATGAGTGTCATTCAGCGGCTCGTTCAGGTGTTATTTAGACATTGCTGTACCTGCGGTGGCGTCGCTGGAGTCGTGCGGTTCAGGAGTGTTGCTGCGCAGGCTGTGCAGTCGGAGCAGGTCTCCTCGCCGCCGCTGCCGGTGTCTCCGTCTGTACTGGAACTCAGAGTACTCCTGCACCAGCAGCAGGAACATCATTTGACCACACAGAGCAAATACAAAGAGGAAAAATGCATACGGCCTTCAAAATATAATCAACAATACACATTGACTGATCTATGGATTAAAATAAAGCATGTCATACATGGACAATTAAGTCACAAATAAAAATGAATGTCTCTGCATTTAAATATGTATACAATGCTCAGCATATATAAGTACACCCCTCACAAATCTCTCTTTTAAATTCATATTTTTAATAGGGAGCTATTCAATATTATATTTGTGCATATACATTAGATTAGTCAGTACTGAGCCCAAATCTGGAGCTTATCTAACAAAACAACTTACGATAACGGTCCAAACAGTAGTATAGCCAAAATTATATGTTATAGAATAATATTAAATACAAAAAAAAATAGGAAAAATAGAAGAGAAGCAAAATAAAAAGAAAAAGTTAGTTGAAATATTGTAGGTTGTAATTTCTTTTGCAATATTTTGCTTAAATTGTTTTATCTTTCAATTTCTAAATATGTTTGGTGACTAAAATATTATTTTAATAAATATATCTGTTTAAAAAATCTGTTTTGTTTAAATGCACCAAAATACATTGCCTATATTCACTGAGAAATGGATACAAATATTCATTTTCAAAATGAGGTGTACTCAATTATGACGTTTTGTATATATAAATAAATAAATAAATATAATATATATATATATATATACACACACACACACACACACAGACACACACACACACACACACACACACACACACATATATATATATATATATATATATATATATATAAAATAACTAATTTCTTTTGTCTTTGCCATTTTGACAGTACATAATATTTACTAGTTATTCTGTAGGATACTAGTATTAAAAAAATATATATAAGTGCAATTTAAAGACTTTCTAGGTTAGATTATCTACGCAAGTTATATGAATTAGAAAAGTCATTGGTAATAGTGGTTTGTTCTGTAGCCAATCAAAAAAACTATAATTCTCAAAAGTATTTAAAATTAAATACTGCTTATATTCCAGTTAAGTTAAAATAAATGATTTATCCAGAAAAAAAATCTAATAAGAAATACTGCAAAAAAATCCTTGCTCTGTTAAACTAAAATATACAACAAAAATAATAATAATTATTATAATTATAAATAAATAAAAATAAATAAATAAAATATATTGATAAAAATATATATTATATATTTATATATAAATATATATATATACACACACACACACACACACACACAGATACATACATACATGCACACATATACATATATTGAATGATATTGATATATATATATATATATATATATATATATATATATATATATAGTATACACAAATACATACACATAACAGATTTATGGACAGATTCCATAAAGTACTGCAGATTTCACCGTAGAATAACGAACAACTGAGAAATTACTTAAGTTAACTTAAAGGTGCTGTATGTAAGTTTTTGACTCTTCTAAAGCATAAAAATACCATAATATGTGTGCAGATATTTAAAAAACATCCCAAGTGAACATACTTGTTTATCTGAAAAACAATGCTGAAGTCAGATATTTTGCTTTGAAAGTGTGAATTACGTGCCGGAACGTCTGTCTTTGTTTTGTCTTTTATATTATATTTCAGCACCACGGGTTGCCTTGTTGGAAAACAGCGTATTTCATTCATTTAGTCAAAGGCTCTCAAAGCATGTATCCGTGACCAAAATGCGACCTCCGGTGGACAGAAGCAGACTCTGAAATGAGACGCAGATTCAGAGTTCCACATGAGGTTAATAATTTAACACTGAATAAAGCACATTAGGTTTACCTGAGGTGATCATTGTCAGTTTCCTGTTGTTCAGCTGTTTGAAATAAATGTTGTTTCTAATATATCAATTCGAGGTGTTGGTTAAAACAAAAAGTCCTTTTAATATGGAGAATATTCTCTCTATCGCGTGCCGTTGCTTTAATATAGGACCAGATTAAAATCAGACTTTAGTCTCAATCGTCAGACTCGCTCCTGTTCCTCAATCTAGCAACCTGCGCTTAAGCTTGTTTTGATCCAGGGATGCAATACCTAGTTCAACCACTGGGTGTCAAACTTACACACAGCACCTTCACATAGAGTCCAAACTGTCTAATAATTTAAGCATTAAATAGAAGAAGAATTTGACGTTTGTTAAAAAGACTGAATGCAGAACATTCACACAGACACACTGAACGCATGGTAAAGCACATAAAACAGTGTCCACATTTGAAGAACGGTGAAGTTGACCACAGGACAGGAATTCTGCTTTAAATTAAATAGCGGCATAGTCGTTTATCTGGAATATTCCAGGAGATGACCAGCCTTAACATCTAAAACACCAGATTACATTGACGCTAACAGCAAAGAGGAGGTTTAGATGTCATATACAGCACATGGAAATAATACTGGACTAAATTGAGCTCGTCAATTTCGTTCATCAGTACCTGCGGCTGGTTTCCTGCATTGTAATTGCTCTCGCGCTGTGCATTTGATCCCCGTACTGGGTGATTCCTCACCATCTTTGGACACAGAATGAGATTCAATGACTGCTAGTATTTTACAGCAACACACAACTCTCTTACATTGTTAACAGTCTAGTGAAGCTACAGCTCGGGCTGGCTGCGTGAGCTTAGCAATAGCAGAGGTTAGTCAAAAACAGAAACAGGTCAAACGCAGAAGCAGTGATGCCATCATACCTCAGGAGAAGCAAATCCCAGATACTCCCAGTCCCACGTCCCGCCGGCAAAGCTGAAAAAGAGGGGGGGGAATTATAACACAGATGACTATTAGAAATAGAGATTCTGTGGCTGTAACCCTTTTAATTAGTTTATTCAAATTAGTTTATTACTTAACAAATCTAGTATAATTAATTTATTATTAAATTTAGTTTATTATTATTATTTAAAATATATGATAAAGATTATTATTAAAATTTGTTTATTAACCCTTTAAAAAATAAATAAATAAAAAGATTATTAAAAAATAATAAATAAATACTAATAACTTATTATTTGTTTTCAATCTCAAATTGAAAAGAACACTACACCACAGTCCCCTAGTACGTAATACTCTTAAGGCTTGGTGTTTCATTCACAGATTAGAGGATAGGATTGATACAACCTCTCCTCTTCTACCAATTTTGATTAACCCAGAGTTCTTACCAAGTATTTTAGATCATGGCTTCAATCTTTGGCCAGCTTGTGGTATATGTACAATGGATTATCTCTTAGAGGAGGGAAACTGGTTGCCTTTTGAAACTATTGTTCCAAAATTTATGCCAAGACAACATTTCTTCAGATTCCTGCAAATTAGAGACTACATATTTAACCACCACACTTCTAAATACTCGTTTACAGATTCTATTAAATGCTCCTAAACAAAAGCTGATTTCTTTTTTCTATAAGGCTCTCTCCATTTATAACCCCGTTAGTAATTCCCATCTCAAATCAATTTGGGGAAAAGAACTTAGAGTGGATATTTTGGAAGAAGAATGGGAAATGGTTTGGTCTTTAGCTAATAAACTTTCAGTTTGCAATAGGGCCAAAGCCATTCAACTCAGGATCCTTAATAGAATTCATATCATACCTCAATTAAGACATAAATTTAACGTAACCCACTCACCTCTATGCCTTAAATCAAACATTTGGGAGTATATTCATTGCATTTGGGACTGCCAAGTGATTCAGGCCTATTGGTGCAGAATCATAGCCCAAATAAACAACATTCTTGATCTGGACATTGATATAGACCCCCTGTCCCTTCTCCTGGGTTTTCCTTGCAAACTAATTAAGAATAAGTATGAACAACGACTGTTTTGCCTGTTAACTTTTGCTGCCAGGAAGAACATTTTGATGTCATGGATCAATGATAAGCCCCCTTCCATGACAGGATGGCATTCAATAATTCAAGAGACTATACCCCTGGAATACTTGACATGTCTTAGCCACTCCACAACTGATACATTTAGGGCATATCGCACTATGTTATCCGAACCGTGCCCAGGCCCGTTTCCCGGATCGTTTGAGAAGTGTGAGTGCTCTGAATCGGGCTCAGGCACGGTTCACTTGGGCGGCCCTGGCCTGGTTGGAAGAGGTGGGCCAGAGCGTGGTTCATTTGGGCTCAGAAGCAGTACGCTTACAGTGTGAGTACAAGCGTGCCTAAGTCCGAAACTGAAAGCGAGGCGTGACTTTTAAGGGACTGTTTCATATGGATTAATTAATCATTCGTACTGTTCAATGAACGCAAACTGTTGTAGATTATTAAAGACGCAAATCCCTCACTGCACGTCAGCTGCGCCTTCAGCAAACCTCCTAATTCCTGCAGCA
>CAIGQZ010001198.1:1616338-1656565 GCA_903798205.1 Danio tinwini | reverse complement strand
ATTTTACTGAACTAATAAGACAAAAATACAAAAGTAGCAAACACATTGCCTTTAACTTTCATTAATCTGTATATACGACATGTACAGCATCAGGAAGTTCTCAGAAGGTAACATTATTCTAATTGTTTTTATTAGTTTTTTTATTTTTTTAAAGGTAAATGAAGGTGTAGGTTATACATCGTGTTGTTAAATGCAGAGGTCCTCTGTTAAAAAAAAGAAGAAAAAAATAACCTGCGAGTTCTGAAAGAGATCAAATCTCAGGCAGGTATGAAAAAGTAACTCAAAAGTAACAACACACATTACTTGCCATTAGTGGCGGAGCTACAATTTTTTTTACATGGGGGGGGCACTGCTATTTCAGGGGGCACACACACACACACACACACACACACACAGAAAGTGTTTAGAATACCCAAATCTATAGCATTAAAAACATAATTCAAAATATGAAAATATAATAATTTACTCATCACCTCACTTTGTTGTGAGTTAATAAGTAATGACAGGATTAGATTTTTTTGGTGGAACATTCCTGAAGCGCAGCTTAAATTCTAACATTGGTTAAAACATGTGAATGTCTAGTATATGCTCTGACCTGCTGGTGGACCTGAAGTCTGACCACACTGACTCTGACTGGTCTTAGGTATGGAGCTGCTGTGGGATCCAGTGCAAAGGGAAGGGTTTATTTGAACCTGATCTGCCTGTTTGTTCTTCTTTATAAAGAAGTCTGATATCTCACCCTTTCTTTTCATGTTTAATTGACCCTGTGCAAACATATTACAGTCTGGTTACATCTGATCTAGTTAGAAACACATTTATCCCAATTACAAATATCCAATATCATACATGCACATTAAAATCAGCAACCAATCTCAAAACATTTATCTGAAGAAAGTGTATGAGCTGGCTAAGCCATTTCAAATAAATTTAACTCACAAACAGCTAGCCTAACATTACTTCCCCATATTAGCAAAACATTTGAGCATCGTAAATTAAAAATAATAACTTACATGCATACATAGAATGTGCATGTAATACTAGCACAAATTAAGTATAGCGTTAACTGTTTCTAAAGAGCAAATTGATCTCTCTTATTAAGTTAACTGATGTCGTTGGTGCCTCGTTAACGTACACAGCATATAATAAAGCTTCCTAAGCAAACAAACCTTATACTAAACTATAAAACACATTTCAAATATTATGTTATGATGTATTATTATTGGTCTTACTTGAAACAATGCTCTTGTCTTCGGCTTGTCATTGATTTGAAAATAGCTTGAGCGCAGTGTTGCCAGATGTAGCTGACTGATTCCAGCCCAAAAACTATCCAAAACCCGACAAAATGCAAAAACAATCGTATTCAAAAACCGCCCAATCTGGCAACACTGCTTGAGCGCTGCCGGCAAAATTTAATAACGTCTTTAGACAAATTAGATGACAATCAGCTTCAGGAACTGCCAACAGCAAATAAAATTTTGGGGTGGCACCCGGGGTGGCCAATCGGATGTCAGGGGTGTCCAGTGCCACCCCGCACACCCCTCTAGCTCCGCCACTGCTTGCCATAAAAAGTAACTAAGTAACATTACTCTCAAAAGTAACTTTCCCTAACACTGTGTATAACTCTAATCTAAGTTAGTACTCGATTCTGATATAAACCTAATCCACCACAAATGCAGGACTGGATTGACATTGTAACAACTATGTTGCGTATTATGGAGAACATTACATTCTGTGTGAATTAAGAAAAAATATATATTTTATTAATCAATCAATCTTTATTTGTATCCCTAAGGAGAATTTTTTCTTGGACCAATCGAGAGAGCACAGAGTGACAGAACAAATATTAATAATATATAAACAAGACAAAGGGCAGCATGGTGGCGCAGTGGGTAGCACAATCGCCTCAAAGCAAGAAGGCCGCTGGTTCGAGCACCAGCTGGGTCAGTTGGCATTTCTGTGTGGAGTTTGCATGTTCTCCCCATGTTGGTGTGTGGTGCTTCAGTTTCCCCCACAGTCCAAACACATGCATTATAGGTGAACTGGGTAAGCTAAATTGTCTGTATAGTGTATGTGTGTGAATAAGCGTATGTGGATGTTTCCGAGTGATGGGATGCAGCTGGAAGGGCATCTGCTGCGTAAAACATATGCTGGATAAGTTGGCGGTTCATTCTGCTGTGGGGACTTCAGATTAATAAAGGGACTAAGCCGAAAAGAAAATGAATGAATGAATGAATAAACAAGACACAATACTTTATGATTTTAAAAAATTTTAAAACTTGACTTTGGCTCCAAAAGGATTGAGTATGTGACTTTTGTTGAACCGAATGTATTTAGTTTACTTATAAATATTGTGTCCACTTCCTCTTTTTATTGTAAATAAATTTTGTATATAAGGAAGATAACTTAAAGGGATATACAGCATTAGTGTTCAATTTATATTTTTATGCATTTTTCAATGAATACAGGCTATATACTTCAGTATTTATTAAAACAAAATAGCTTGGTCACATCTTTAAAAATAAAAAGAAACTACATTTAAATTCGATTGAGGTATTGCAAAACAAAATGACAAACTACACTAAATTATATACACTACACACTCTCAGAAATAAAGGTACGAGAGCTGTCACTGATGTGGTACCTATTCAAATGGTACACATTGGTACTTGAAGGGTCCATTTTGGTACCTTAAAAGTATATATTAGCACCTACAAATTTTAAGAGGAACACTTTAGTACTTTTTAGGCACTAAAATGTACCCTTGAGGTATTAATATGGACCTTTTAGGTACAAAATTGTACCCTTTTCAAAAAGTACCACCCCAGTGACAGCCTGCATACCTTTATTTCTGAGAGTGTCCTAAATAAACCTAATTTTTATATCTTTTTTGCTTCCCTTGATTTTTCCTGCTTATTAAAATTGTATTTAATATTTTATTTATTCATTTTCCTTCAGCTTAGTCGCTTATTTATCAAGGGTTGTCACCACAGAATGATCAGCCAACTATTCCAGCATATGTTTTACATAGCAGATGCCCTTCCATCCACAACTCAGTACTGAAAAACACCCACACACACTCATTCACACACTACGGCCGATTTTGTGTACCCAGTTCACTTAAAGTGCATGTGGTTGGACTGTGAGGGAAACTGGAGCACCACAAAAAAACCATGTCAACATGGGGAGAACATGCAAACTCCACACAGAAATGCCAACTGGCCCAGCCGGGACTATACCCAACGACCTTCTTGCTGTGAGGCGACAGTGCTAACCACTGAGCCACCGTGCCACCCTTATTGAACAGAATATTTTGGTTTATTTATAAATATTGTGTCCACATCCTCTTTCTATTGTAAATAAATTTGTGTATAAGGAAGATGATTTAAAGAGATATACGGTGCTCAGCATAAAGAAGTACACCTCTTATGAGAATTAATACTTTGATGCATTTTTCAGTGAATATGGACTACATATTTTGGTGCATTTCATCAAAAAGGTTATATCCATTACAATAAGAGATGGTCACCTGACATCTTTAGGAATAGAAAGATAACACATCTAAATACACAAATAAAAAATACAAACTACAAATTTTCAATTTTTTTAGGTTTCACTTGATTTTTCCTGTTTATTAAAAAATTTCTTTAATAGTTCCCAACATATAATTAATAAAAAAAATTATAGATACAAAAAAACATAATAATATAAAACCCAATTACACAGTTAATGTTTAAACTATTAATAATGTTTAAAGTGGCTGACAAAACTACATATTCATAACAATAAGAATTAAACTGCCACGTTTTTGAACTGTGCAGAGCTGTAGCTGCTTAATTACACCCAGAGATGTATAGTAACGAAGTATAACTACTTCACTACTGTACTTAAGTACTAAAAGGTTGTATCTGTACTCTACTGGAGTATTGTTTTTTCTCCTACTTTTACTTCAGTACATATTTTCTATGAGCTTAATACTTTTACTCCAGTAGATTTTTTATGTGTTGCATAGTTACTCGTTACAATTATAAAAATGTTACGAATCAATCATTCATTGATCAGACGATCAAAGAAGACAGTGCTGCCTGCCTGCATTGAGAGCACTTTAGTTTGTTTTAGACATGGAAAACCCAGATAATCCACCTTCAACTCCTTCACTTTCAACTGTTCGTGGCAATGAGGAAAAAGACCACCCGTGACCCTATTTAGAACCAATGTTTGCATTTGTCGGAGTAAAAGACAGTTCATATAGAATAAAGTGCATACTCTACCGTCAGATTTGAAGAAGCATGTCAAGTTAAAGATAATATAATACACAAAACAGCAGTTTGAGCTATCCCTAAGAGCTAGATAAGTTAACTACCGTTAGCTACCCGCGGTTCATATCATGCTGCAATGTTCACATAACGTTAACTGTCTATCATAAAGGCTGTCACACTGAATGGTGTTTTTGACCCATCATATATATATATATTATAAATCGTAAACCATGGTTCTTTTTGTTCTTCTTAATCCTGTGCGCCAAAAAAAAGATATTTACAATAAACAAAACAATATGTCTTTTGACTGCTTTTTTTAAAAATAACTACATAACGCAATACTTGTACTTTTACTTTCAGTACTTGAGTAGTACATTTTTAAATAAACTACTTGCAATACTTAAGTACAAAACATGTTGAATACTTTAGTACTTCCACTTAAGTATTGTGCTTAAAGAGCACTTCAACTTCTACTCAAGTCACTTTTTTCAAGCACTTTTACTTAAGTCTGGGTCTCTAGTACTTTATACATCTCTGATTACACCTACTACGCTACTGTATTTCAATGCCGTTCATTATGGTGGTACTTGGAGAGACGATTTTTTTCTGAGGTGGTACTTGGTGAAAAAAGTTTGAGAACCACTGCTTTAGAAAATATTAATTTAAAAGAGAGATCTGCGAGCAGTGAACTCAATTATGGTGAGCACTGTATTGATCTGTTATTGTCACAAGGAACTTTTTGATCACTTTTTTGGTCATAAACAGATGTTGTGTATTGTATCTCTTCCAATAAAAACAAAACAACTAAAGTATGCAGAATATCATTTATGAGCTTTCAGTTTTAAATAAAGTCTGCCTAGCAAAGTCCCATTTCTACTTTTATTCTAAACTAGATAGACTAGATAGACTAGATATGTAGGATCAGCTTTGCCAGTTTTGTCTTTCATATAGTTAGTACTGAATAATAATCTGTGCCATTTTCCACTGTTTATCATCCAACTGTTGGGTCGTTTTTCCAGCCTATTACTGTGGTATGATCTGTGAATTTGCACAAACACAGCAAAACAAAACAAACTCTGGCTGGATAGTTTATTTGCTGATCAGATGCTTTTTTTCCAGTTTAAACAAGCAAACATAAGATGTAAAGATGATAAACACAGGTATGGACACGTTATACATATATACACACACACGTTACTTTATTAGGTACACCTCTCCAACTGCTCCTTAATGCAAATTTCTATTCAGAGAATAGTCCAAAAAAAAATAATATGCAGTGAGCAGTAGTTCTGTGGGCGCAAATGCCTTGTTGTTGAGAATGGCCAGACTGGTTCCAGCTGATAGAAAGGCAACAGTAACTCAAATAAGCACTCGTTACAACCGAGGTCTGCAGAAGAGCATCTCTGAACACACAACACGTCCAACCTTGAGATGGATGGGCTACAGCAGCAGAAGACCACACCGGGTGCCACTCCCGTCAGCTAAGAACAGGAAACTGAGGCTACAATTCACACAGGCTCACCAAAATTGCACAATAGAAGATTGGAGAAACGTTGCCTGGTCTGATGAGTCTCGATTTCTGCTGCCACATTCAGATGGCAGGGTCAGAATTTGGCATCAACAACATGAAAGCATGGATCCATCCTGCCTTGTATCAATGATTCAGACTGCTGGTGGTGGTGTAATGGTGTGTCGGATATTTTCTTGGCACACTTTAGGCCCATTAGTACCAACTGAGCATAGTGTCAACGCCACAGCCTACCTGAGTATTGTTGCTGACCATGTCCATCCCTTTATGACCACAGTGTACCCATCTTCTGATGGCTACTTCCAGCAGGATAATGCACCATGTCAGAAAGCACGAATCATCTCAGACTGGTTTCTTGAACATGACAATGAGTTCACTGTACTCAAACGGCCTCCACAGTCACCAGCTCTCAATCCAGTACAGCACTTTTTGAATGTGGGGGAACGGGAGATCCGCATCATGGATGTGCAGCCGACAAATCTGCAGCAACTGCCTAATGCTATCATGTCAATATGGACCAAAATCTCTGAGGAATATTTCCAGTATCTTGTTGAATCTATGCCACAAAGGATTAAGGCAGTTCTGAAGGCAAAAGGGGGTCCTACCCAGTACTAGTAAGGTGTACCTAATAAAGTGGCCAATGAGTGTGTGTACTTGAATGAAAAATGGGTTAGAAAGACAGATAATTGATAAAATTATAAAGCAATAGACAACAATAAAATGATAGAGAATGATAGACGGATAGACAAACAGACAGACGGACAGACAGATGGACAGATCTACAGACAGACAAATACAAACATGGACAGACAGATACAACAAACGCACTACAAAAATGATAGAA
The DNA here is from genome assembly GCA_903798205.1 of Danio tinwini. Classification (NCBI taxonomy): domain Eukaryota; kingdom Metazoa; phylum Chordata; class Actinopteri; order Cypriniformes; family Danionidae; genus Danio; species Danio tinwini. Next base: position 1,649,937 of record CAIGQZ010001198.1, on the reverse strand, counting down.
AGTAATAGAACGAAAACAATAACAACACTAAAATAACCGATAATAGCAGAACAATGTTGAAGGATGAATAATAAATACTGTAAACTTATTGTTCATTATTAGTTCATGTTAGTAAATACAATACATTAACTAACAAAGCATTAACTAGGAGAACCTTATTTTAAATCGTGACCAAATGATAAAATGCAAACAATACAATGATATAAAGCGAGAGAACGAAAACAATAACTATAATAAAATAACAGACAATAACAGAACGACAAACAGACGTGTGACCCAAAGAGCTCTAAAATAAAGAGAGGAAAGTGGAGAAAAAAATAATAATGGAGGAGGGACAGAGAGTCTCAGTAAGCAGATGTTCAGCTGTAATCACCATTATTTTCTCAGAGGGGAACATTAGCATTAAATCAGAGTTGGCTTTGTTGCTCCGAGTGGTCCTGACTCAAATACCAAGCACTGAAATTCAACAAAACATGCAAAAATAACCTTGCATCACACAAAACACCACAGAAGCTTCCCATTCCAAGCATATTTGCCTCAGGTCCAGGCACTGAAGGTTAGTGTTTTTTTTCCTGCCTGAAGTAACAACCATCTATAAACCCTGCTGTGTTGTTAACGGACGGACTGTTGGAGTGTTTCCATGACATGAAGACAAGTCCAGCTTATCTTAAGCCTCTTTGTTAAACTACACATTGGTAATAAATATGTTTGTATATTTAGCCTGGAAAAATATGCTAGCATTACATTTTTTGGGATCAAAAAATTATCATACTCTCTTCTGCTCACCAAAGCTGCATTTATTTGATAAAAATAAGGCAACAAAAACAGCAATATTGTGAATGATAGATATTAATTTAAAAGTTTCTATTTTTATATACTTTAAATTTCCTTTTCTATTAATGCTATTATATTTTAAATCTGAATTCTTAGCAGCATTACTTCAATTTCTTAATAATCAAAAAATTATTCTATTACGCTGATTTCTTATTTTTATTATTAATCTTTGAAAATTGTGATGCCTAAAAATTCTTAATTTTGATTTGATGAGTAGAAAAGCTCAAAAGAACAATGTTTGTTTGGTTTAGAAATTCTTGGAAATGAAAAATTATGCAAATTATAATAAATTTAATGCATTCTTATTGAATAAGTGTTTTTATGTATATTTTTACTAGACTACTAGTCTCAAATAAAAAAATTGAGAAAAATAATTTTCAAAACTATTAAAAAAACAATATAAAAATATAGAATTGTATATAATTAACAAATATAATTAATTTTAAATGCAGGTTGTTTTTAATATAAACAACCTGCATATTTTTCTTTCTTTTTTTATAATTATTTTCACCATTCTTTTCTTTCCAAGTGAAAAGATGCAAGTACATTTGTGCTCAATTACACTGTCATGACATTTTTGTAGCATCTCAATAAATAAGATTATTTAACCCATGTGTGCTGCTGGGGATGTTTTCATCCACTCTGGGCTGATTTTGAGTCTTAATTTGACCACTAGTTTCTCTGTGACATCTAATGTTGAAACATACTTTAGAAAAATGCTTTGAAACCTTTGAAAAAAATTAACAATAAAGTCTGGGCAAATTGACTACATTTTCGTTATGTTGGTGGCTGTTTTTGCCCCATTGACTTCCATTATAATCACATATTTTGTTTGCAAAGCCATGACAGCATATAATCATGCATTCTTGCTTGTAGGTGGTTTTAACTATTGGAAAGAGGTACAGTTTTTCATTTTTACTGTTAATCATCAGTTGCAGTGCAAAAAAGCTTAGTTTCTGCTTTTTATATGGATTATAGAGTGTGTGTGCATGTGTGTGTGTGTGTGCGTGCGTGTGTGTGTGTGACCTTTTTAGCACTTGTCTTAATATTGTCTGAGAAAATCAAATTAAGCAGCTCAGCTCTCAGAACATAGTAAGTGTAAGTGTACACACACTATAATTTGCTACTGTACTCCACATAAAGGCCAGAAATGTTTTTGCACAGTCCTATCTAAAGTGTTAATGCTGCCAACTGATGATCAACAGTAAAAATGACAAATTAAACCTCTTGCCAAGAGGGTTAACTACCAACAATCAAGAATGCATGATTATATGCTCTTATTTATTGGCAATAAAAAAAGTCATTTCATTGGAAGTCAATGGGGTAAAAACAGCCACCAACATAAAGAATGTGTAGTCAATTTGAACAGTACACAAGGGTTAAAAATACTGATGCATTGAGGGGGTGCTGGTAGCCTGTACCTGATGAGGCGGGTCATGGCGTGGCGTGAGGCATAATGCAGGGGTGTGTTGTGTTGATAGGGCTCCCCATAAGAGGCGTTGGGCTCCAGAGCCTCTTTAAATTGAGGGTTGCTCTCAAAGAGTTGGCAGGCCAGGCCTTCATCTCCACTGATAAGTGCTTTACGGAACTTGGTGGCTGTATTCCCCATGGCAGGAGCCGCTGAGCCCACATTCAGTGTTCAACACTCAGCCAGTGTGACTGCGGACGGCCTGCATACCTGGAAACACATAGAATTAGATTTGGGCCACATAATACTTAATGAAACTTTTGTGAAAACAAACAAAAATATACAGCGGGGAATATAAGTATTGAACATGTCATGTTTTTTTCCTGGGAATAATCTTTCTAAAGGAGCTGTTGACATGGAGTTGAACCAGATTTTGGTAAAAGCCCAAACAATACAAACACAAAAATATAAGAAAACTAAAAAAATCAGTTCAAATAACAATGAACTGACACAAGGAGAAAATAATGAACTACTGAGATGTTTTTAATATTTTGTATAAAAGGCTTTTTTGGCGCTGACGCCTCTCATATGGACAATAAAGTCACATGCATTGCTCAGGTGTGAGTTTTTCACAGACTTCAACATAGTGTAAAAATCTTGATGTTTCTGTGAGTCTCGTCCATCAAATCTGAGTTTTATTTTGTATTTTCTATTGAATTCAGATCAGGTGATTGGCTGGGCCATTCTACAGCTTGATTTTCTTTCTCTGAAAGCATTTCAGCAAGACAATGATCCAAAACTGATGATCCAGAATTTCTTGGCCGTGTTTTGGATCATTGTCTTGCTGAAATGTCCACCCTGGTTTCATCTTCATCATCCTGCTAATGTAGATGTTGGACTGATTTCAGCTGCTGTCTGGGATTTCACTGCCTTTCTACACCTCCCTTTCGTCACGTGTTCAATACTTTTTCCTTGTGTCATTTCATTTCATAACACATTACTTCACTGTAAACTAATTAGATTTGTTTTCTTTGCATATATGGATTTATTTGGTTGTTGTTACCAACATCCGGTCAAAATGTCAAGTCAACAGCACCTGAGAAAAAGGGTGACATGTTGAATACTTATTTATTTCCCCTACTGTACATTGATGAATAAGAGAAATCACTCAAAAACGCAAAACAAACTAAAAGCCAAAAATACACTCAAAAAATGATTTAACTAGATCTACCAGTTATATCTAATACAGGGAGTGCAGAATTATTAGGCAAATGAGCATTTTGACCACATCATCCTCTTTATGCATGTTGTCTTACTCCAAGCTGTATAGGCTCGAAAGCCTACTACCAGTTAAGCATATTAGGTGATGTGCATCTCTGTAATGAGAAGGGGTGTGGTCTAATGACATCAACACCCTATATCAGGTGTGCATAATTATTAGGCAACTTCCTTTCCTTTGGCAAAATGGGTTTCATTCAAAATAGTCAACAGGGTCGCAAAAAGCATGTGGAAAAACCAAGGAGCAAAATAACTGCCTATGAACTGAGAAAAGTCAAGCGTGCAGCTGCCAAGATGCCACTTGCCACCAGTTTTGCCATATTTCAGAGCTGGTTTCACTGGTGAAAATAAATCATTGAAATGGATATATATTTGTTTTTGTTAAGTTGCCTAATAATTATGCACAGTAATAGTCACCTGCACACACAGATATCCTCCTAAAATAGCTCAAACTAAAAACAAACTAAAAACTACTTCCAAAAATATTCAGCTTTGATATTAATGAGTTTTATGGTTACATTGAGGACATGGTTGTTGTTCAATAATAAAATTGATCCTTAAAAATACAACTTGCCTAATAATTCTGCACTCCCTGTATATCATTTACACTCTTTTTTGTGCTTAAAAACAAAATGTAGAGCAGAAGAATTAAGTGTCGCTTTCTTACAACGCCTTCTTCTCATGTGCAAATCCTAGCAAAAACAGCAGATTTAAAAGACAAAGGATTATGTCTAGCAAATGTTTACACAGAAAAACAATGCGACACAAAGACATGTTCTGCATGAACAGCCTGTTATAGGCGTTTCCGTTTGGAAGACATTAAACAGTTAAAAAAAAACGCTGCACTTCAGTATAATATAAAACTCACACACTGTTCTGTTGTGGGAAAAATAAACAAGCTACTAATATTCAACACACACCTTGTGGAAGCAACAAAACCCAGTCTGCTTCACATGCATTTGCATATGAACACACTGTGCAAATAACAATCTTGCACAGGTGCCTTAATCTGACCTTATCATTACACCTTTTACAAAACATTTCAACAGATAAAACGACTCTCTTTTTGGAAAGATAAAAATGAAAACACTTGGCAATAAAGTTGTATTAGTTATGGTTAATCAATGTACTACTAACATAAACAAACAATGAATAATACATTTAGATGTATTCCTCTTTGTTCATGGTATTTAATGGAGATAAAGTCATTCATAGTTAGCTCATGCTAACTCATAATGCATTAACTAATGCTAACAAGCATGTACGCTACCTGACAAAGTTGTGATAGCAGCAAATAATAACTCAACTTCTAGTTGATCATTTAGAAAAGTGGCAGAAGGTCTATTTTTCATATGAATCATCTGTTGAACTGCATCTCAATCATCACAAATACTGCAGACGACCTACTGAAACCCACATGAACTCAAGATTCTCACAGAAATCAGTCAAGTTTGGTGAAGGAAAAATCATGGTTGGGGGTTACATTCAGTATGGGGGCGTGCAAGAGATCTGCAGAGTGGATGGCAACATCAACAGCCTGAGGTATAAAGACATTTGTGCTGCCCATTACATTACAAACCACAGGAGAGGGCAAATTCTTCAGCAGGATAGCGCTCCTTCTCATACTTCAGCGTTCACATCAAAGTTCCTGAAAGCAAAGATGTTCAAGGTGCTCCAGGATTGGCCAGCTCAGTCACCAGACATGAATATTATTGAGCATATCTGCAGTAAGATGAAGGAGGAGGCATTAAAGAGGAATCTAAAGAATCTTGATGAACTCTGGGAGTCCTGCAAGAACGCTTTCTTTGCCATTCCAGATTACTTTATTAATAAGTGATTTGAGTCATTGCAGAGATGTATGGATGCAGTCCGCCAAGCTCGTGATGGAGTCAGACACAATATTCATTCTGTTTCCACTGCAGCATGACTTTATATTCTATACTGGACATTATTTCAATGTAGTAGTGTTAACCAATATATCGCAAAATCATCCTTATCTGTTATAATATTGCAAACATGTGTGTTAAATTAAATTGTTAATCTTTTGTAGCACACTAGCTTATAGATATCTAAAAAAAACATAATTTTAATGTCACTGGACCTTTAACTAATAAAACTTTATTGTAAAGTGTGACCAAATAAACAAACAAAAAGCACAAGCATGCTAAACTTTTTAAAAGAGTTGCATGGCCTGAGGGATCTATAATGTTTGATCTGCTTAACAATCTGGTATATCCATCCCGTCATGCTCTAATAAATCTTCTTGAGAGTGGCAGCAGGTGCACTGAACGGGCATGAGCGAGTGGGTGGGAGTCAGGCGAGTTCGACCCGCTTTTTAGGTCATACTGTCTGCTCTGTTGTTCTTTTCCACATGGCTTCACATCTCGCTCGCGTTTAACACAGACGTCTGTGGAGTTACATCACAAAACAAAGCACATTTTAGCACTCAGAAGGATCCGTATAAATGTGCCCTTTGGTCGAACGGCTTATTTTCAGGTGGGACGTCTGAGAATGCAGAACTGATGAATTAAGAGCAGCGTTTTGGCAGGCGCACAAAAAGAGGGAAATGTTTCTGTTCCACAAGCTTCCCCCCCACACCAGAGCTCAATCATTAAACATACTGTGAGTCCATTAATGGAAAAACTCCATTTGCATTTATTTTACAGGCAGTGGGCCGCTCTTAAACAATGCAGGCTTTGTGTTAAAAGATGATCCTCAACTGCCGTTTTCACTTTTAACAATGTCTGAAACTCCAGGCTAATTCATTTCCATGGCAGACAGGAACCGCGTGCAGACATTTAAAGCGAAAGTGTGAATGTCTTTGTGTTTGTATGGAAGACAAAAGGAGGAAGCAGAGGGAGCGATGGTCCTACAGTCTGCTCACACTTTCAGTGCAGATCTTTTAAGTGCTTTGTTTTGATAGGATCAAATTAATAAATATTACACATTTAGTTTAGATGCTATAGCTGGGTTTGTATTAGTGTTGTCACGTTACTGGAATTCCATACCAATCGATACTAAATATTTTTTAAAAACATTTCCCGCTAACATTTGAGCGTGTCCTTAAACAGCGCTGATTTGCCATTTGTTCACAAGCTCATCAGAAATGACTGTCAGAAATGACATTAGTTCACAGAACTCACCGCTATATACTGAGGCCCTGTTTACACTAATACGTAAACGATATGAGTCCACACTAGCGTTTCACCCAGTGTTTCTAAACAGTTCTGCATCTACATTAAAATGGTGAAAACACACATCACGTGACCACACATACACTCTCTGGCATGCGCTGCATCGTGCTTTGAGCACATACCAATATGAGAGTTGTGCATGTCGGACTGTTCATCACAGATCTTCCGCTGGATCTAATCTCACTATATTTGTTAAACGTGATATTTAATTCATCTTGTTGTCTATATCTAACGACATATTACCCGACTTTGGTCTTTTGAATCTATTACTTGTTCTCAGGTAACGTGCTTTGGCTGAGCACAAAGATAAGTTACGTTAATATATTAATTAATGTAAACACGGACACCGATTCTGCACATCGGACTGATTGCTTGCCTTTTTTTTTTTTTTTTGTATAAACTTATTGTGCATTATACTTTTATAATGGCCTTTATTATTTATTAGAACTGATATTCAATGAAAGAGAGGATACGTTTCGTATTTTCAATGAAAATGAAAGGAGGCAGTAATGTTATAGGCTCCGTTTTGTTATAAATATGCATGAAGATGACGATCATATAATGCAGCTACACGACGCCTCAACATTTTCGATGTCTGTTAAGTTGCTATTATCAAAATAAAATATAGGCAGTTCCTTATGTCATGTTTTCATTTTATTGATAAGAAAGTGAAACAGCATAGCCAGGGTGATGTGAATGACTTCATAAAGTACTCACTCGGGAGTTTGTTTTCCATATCAAACTTGCGAGGTCTGAACTTACAAGGAGAGGATGAAGACTGAACTGTGTGAAAGCTACTTAATTTTGAGGAAAAGCCCCAATCAGATAGGCGAATGTCTGCAGCCCCGCCTCCGTTTTCAGATGTCTTCATTTTCCCCCATCCACACTGACACGGAGCAGCAGCGTTTTAGAATGAAAACGACCTCTCCAGCGCATTCAAAACGCTCCGTTTTCGGGGCTCGAAAACTCCGGCGTAGTGTGGACCTAACCGTAGAAAACTTATGCTTTTTAAAACTAAAACTTATTAGTGTAAACGGGGCCTGAGTGCAGCCACAGATAAAGGGACATTGGAGCATTTCAAAGCTGTGAAGATCAGTCGATTCATCAGCGGATTGCTCTTATCGTAAGGCACTGCAGCGGGTGGTGAAAACTGCCCAACGCATCACAGGGACCACACTGCCAGCCATAGAGGACATCCAGAGGAAACACTGTCTGCGCCGAGCACGCAGTATTCTTAAAGATTCCTCTCACCCTGCTCACAGACTGTTTTCTCTCCTGCCTTCTGGCAGGCGCTTCAGGCTCCCCCGGACAAAAACCAGCAGACTAAAGAACAGCTTCTTCCCCAGAGCTGTCTCCCTCTTGAACTCTGCTCCCCACTGACTTTTTGCCCCCCTAATACACCCCACTCTCCTCTCCTCATAACTCAGACTCATCATAATCACTGCACTACTTTTAATATTTAATTTGCACATTTAAAAATTGCACATATTCATTGCACTGATTCATTTATTTGAACTGTACATACCCACTGCACATGTACATTTGTAAATTATGTACACATCCACTGTACATATACATTTGTAATTATGTTTATCTATCTGCACACTTCTGATTATTAATAGCAACCTGTACATTTATCCATCTATTGTAAATCTCTGTTCATAGCTGACACAACCTGTATATAATGTTCATAGTACATCCATTTGTAAATATCACCATAATTTTTCTATAACTGCACTTTATAACTTATACCTGTATCCTGCACTTGCTGCTATTGCACTCCTGGTTAGACCTAAACTGCATTTCGTTTCCTTGTACTTGTACATGTGTGATGACAATAAAGTTGAATCTAATCTAATCTAATCTTATGTCAGCTTATAAACAAACCAGCTGATCTTCACTGCTTTAAAATGCTCCGGTGTCCCTGTATCTGTGGTTACACTAAGTAAACAGCTTTAGTTTGGTGAACTGATGACTCTCACGGCCAATCACAGCCATTTTTGTTGAGCATGTGAACACAATGGCAAATCAGCGCTGTTTAAGAACGCGATCAAATGTTAGCGGGAAATGAACGTTTTTCAAATTTCAGTACCGATTGGTATCATATTCCAGTATGGTGACAGCACTACTTTCTATCCCCCTGTGTTAATGCACATTTTGATATCACGCATTAGAAAAAAAAGTGATGGAAATGGCAAATTTGTTATTAAAATGTCTTAAAAAAAAGTTTTTAAAGGGGTAGTTCACCCAAAAGTAAAAAATCTATGATCATTTAATCACCCGTTACTTGTTTCGAAATGTTCAAAGTTTTTTTTTTATTCTGTCGAACATAAAAGAAGATATATTTTGAAGAAACCATTGAATTCCACAGTATTTGTTTTTCCTACTATAAAAGTCAGTGGTTACAAGTTTTTAGCTTTCCTCAAAATATCTTCTTTTGTTTTCAACAGAAGAAAGAAAACCACTTTAAAACCACTTGAGAGAGAGTAAGGTCGGTACAGGTCATCTTTATCAGGCTTGCGTTTCCACTACAAAGAGTACCTTTTTGGTGGGCGTGGTGTACTACAGAGAGTTTCAGTCGACGTCATTCTCGCTTGAATAAATGTCTACAATAAAGCTGTACAGGTCATTCACATTATATGAGAAGCTCTTCTAACAAAACAGATGCTTTAAACATATTAATACTTGTTTATAAATGTTTATTACTAACATTTCTATGAACATAATTTAATTATAACTGCAGATCAATGACAGTGTGACAGTGTTACAGCCTACTGTAATGTCTGGAATTATATAAAATATATAAATAAATGCAACGTATATGAACACATACAGACCCTTACAGTCTCCGATATGTTACCAATTAGAGATAAACTACAGACAGCAGACATTAAGTCCTTATTTGAGTTCAAAAACAACACGCAACATTTACAGTAGCCCACAGTCAGAGCTAACCTCTCATCTGTATCTGTAATCGTCAGCAGCACATGTAGCCTCTGTTAGAGAGTAATTACGTCATTCAGAGTTCATAATAGTCCAAAAGGTGATGATAAACATGGCAGTTTGTTCATGATTTGTTCATGGCAGATTGTTCAGGTTGCTGAAACTATTTGCTCCTGTGTTTTGTTGGGCTTCTCCTTTTTTCCGCGCTTCCTCTCGCGTTTGTCCTTTTCTTTTTGAATGGATCAGATGTTGAAGACGCTTCATTAATCACACACACATGTTATTATCATCAGCTCAAGAAGTTCGTTATTAAAAATCTAGACGCGATCGCGAGCTCCCTGGAAAAACCGCTCGCACTTTTAGACGGCCTCGTAAAACAACAACAGGACACAGCAGATTCTTGGCTTTGTGGCTGTTCATCAAGACAACGACGAGGTTTGTTTTGAGCCCGGGTCATCCATTACTCGTTATTATAATGCATATAGTTGTCCTGGCTGTGTATTTAAAAACATGACGGCTCCATTGTTTTAATTCTGGCTAGCTCCACGAGATCGTGATGTATCTCTGTAAACTAATCAGCGTTCAGCTGTGCGTGTAGCTCCACCTTTTGGTACCCTTTCTCGTCTTTGGTACCCTTTTGAAAGGGTGCCGAAAAAGTGGTATGGTACGGTTCGGTTCAGTACGCTTTTGACAGTGGAAATGGCCATAAAAGCGTACCGAACCGAACCGTACCACTCAGTGGAAACGGGCCATTATAGACAAACCAGCCAATCGACATGACTTTGAAACACTCCAGTGTCCCTGCATCTGAGGTTACACTCAGTAAACAGTGGTGAGTTTGGTGAACTGATGAACTTCACGGCCAATCACAGTCACTTCTAATGAGCATGTGAACACAATGGCAAATCAGCGTTGTTTAAGAACGCTAAACAGCATATAAAATGTTCTAGGGTAATGGACGTTCTTAAAATATTAGTAACACATGGAGTAAACAAAAACAAAGACTGTGTATTTATGCACCATTAACCGTGGTTATAATGAAAGTCAATGGGGCAAAAACGTCTACCAACAGTAAATTAGGGAGAAGAAAACAAAGATCAACAAGAGACAATGCATCTAAGGCAATGTTGTTTCATATGTCCAAGACTTTGATAAAAGGTAAAAAAAAAAAAAACAGTCCACAATTACTTTTTATATCGAAAACACGTCACTTTGAGTGTTTTTTCCACCAAATCAGTGACATCATTTATGCATTTGGCAATTAAAGAGTTAAAATTCTGTAATTTCCTAAGCAATTTAGTAGTTTTGATCAGGACTGAGGTTGATTAACAGATTTATGCAAACAAAATTGAAAAAATATTTATCTGATGCATTTTTTCCAGCAGTTTAATTCAGTTGATGTTTTCATCCCTTACATAACAAAAGGGTTGTAAATTTGCCCGTCGTTTTTCACAAAATGTGTGTCAAAATAAGATTTTTTCACCAAAACTCATTCTGCGAGCTAAATCACAGAAAAAGTTGTGGCCAAATTAAGACTCAAAATCACCCCAGAGTGGATGAAAACATCCCCAACAGCACATAAGGGGATAATAAAGCATTTACAACAGTTTTCTGTTGTTAAAAGTGGGCAATTCATTAAACAAAAGCTCTGAATCTGTGCTTGTAGCTTTTCAAGAACATTCCCAACGCTGACAGCTGATCAGCATCATCAGTTCATCAATACACCGGTCTCTGGCTGACAGATCGCTGCTTTAGAGCCAACAAAACACATCTTTGATGAAGCACAGCTGTAATTGACACACTTCTAAACCGATTTCCACACTCTGGCGTGTTGACATTAGCGATTAACACACAAAAACAATCCAGTTAACGTTACCTCATGACGTTTCCATGAAGCGTTGACACAAATGACCACAGCGAGCGGCGTGTCAGAAGCTCATATCGCCATTGTTATCGGGCAGCAGACCTTTGACCATGTCAGAAATTATATAAAAATAAATGATAAACAACTGTAAAATCATTTGGGGTGGTGCTCGTGGCGGTGTTTGCTGGTCATGCTCTCATTTCATAGGACAATGATCTGCGTCTTCTTCGCGGTGTTAACGGTTGATGAAGGGCCGGATTTAGGACCGGCTGATCGCCATCTGCCGGCGAGGAGAATAAAGGTGTGCTCCAGTGTGCTCACTTTCACAAAGGAAATTATTCTTTTTTTTAAAAACGCAAATCACATCAGTATTTCCTATGTTTATAAAGAATTTTATGGAGGTCCAAATATATTAAATTAATTAATCAGACTATTCAGCTATGTGACATATAAATACGTTTGCCTAACTAGCACTGAGTCTAATAAACCTAGTATTATTTTGTTTCACATCACAGTCTGGATTTGCTTTTATAGGTCACTATCTGCAAACAATGTTCATCAGTATATAATTATTCTCAAACAAAAGACAATTGTGATCAGAGCAAGGTCAGGTTTATGAAGTGAGGACGCGTTTGCTGCCTAGGGCGACGCGCCGGCCCTGATTTGTGTGTGGTCAGAAATGTGTTTTGCTAACATGATTAGCACATTTGCGCCATCTAATGGAACCATGGATATATAGCCTACACTGGATATCACATAGGGACCCTGAGCATGCGTCAATAGCGCCGCCACATTGGTACAGTGCTCCTAGGACAAACGTCATTCAACCGCACTAGTCAAGACAGTGTGCCAATGTGAAGATGCTGGACTCAAGCGCTGTGTACGGGCGTAGTAACGAGCAAACAAAGAAAACAAAGCACAAAGTCATCACATGTCATAGGTAAGAATTTGTTTTTTATGTGTTTGTATGTTATGAACTTTTGTGCTTAACAAGTAACGTTATTGATGATAGGTATATCATCAATAACGATCATAGATATATGTGTATATGTGTATTTCTCTGGCTTTAAATGGCCACAGTACTCCACTTCACCTTGGTCCTGCATTCATCAAAGGAGCGCTACCCTGTACTAAAATGGCGGCTCTATTGACGCATTCCTTCTAATAGACAACAGTAGGGTAGGCGACATCTGATATATATCTATGTAATGGAACAACATGATAAATTAACGTTTTTTGGAGAGTTGTAAATGTTGAAGTAATATTAACCGAACTTTTTGACACCATAAACATTTTTAAAATTAATTGGATTAATAGATGTCTAACCAATCCAACATCTATTTAGTTTTTTTATTCCGAACCATTTTTTTATTTTAATTTTTTTACAAAATTGGTAGTCTTTTGTTCCTTCTTAAATGTAATTATCCTCCCTCTAAGCTACCTTTAGCTTTGTCTAAATTCGACCAGCAATGTCTGCTTGCTTGGAAGCTTGGTTACGTTCACGATTTTTCTCCCGACTGATTTTTCTTATGGAATAACCGAGATATCACAATCAGAAAAAAATCATTATTTTTCCAAAGGTGGTTTCAAAATAATGTTAATTGTATCCTTTGCTTGTTTGATGATGCAGGAAATATTCTTTCGTATGAACAATTTATAACCTACCACTGTTTCCCAACTCCTCCTAACGAATTTAATAAAGTGGTTAAAGCAATATCACCCGGTTTAGTTCACCTAGTTAAAAGTCACTGTAGATTTAACCCAAGGAGCTCAGCAAATATTCATTCTCCTTTGCTTTAAGAAGGTGTTAGTCTGTTAGATTAGAAATGCAACAATAGGTTTGTGATTTCTTCTAGAGGAACGTTTTACTGGAGGCCCTTGGTTGAGGATGTAGACTGGAATAGAACCTGGCTTTTACCTAGGAAATATTGTATTTCCATCAAAAAAAAAGAAAAATTCAATTTTACATAAAATTTACCCTGTTAATTATAGTATTTCCAAATGTTTTGACATCGACAGCTCATGTTCCTTCTGCAAACAAGCAGAGGAGACACTAGTACATATGTTTTTTGATTGTCCAATATCCAAGCAATTTTGGTCACTCCTAAGCTCTCATATATTTGCTTCTGCCAATGCTGTGAATTGCTTAGTCTAAAATCTTAGTCTAAAATACATTATTTTTATTATTAAAACAACCCAAAAGCTAAATCCCTGGAACACATTATAAATTGTTTATCTTATATGGCAAATTTTTTATTCACAAACAGAAATTCGCTAATAATTACCCATCCTTTGCTCATTTTAGAATAGAATTTAACTCCCTCCTAAAATCACTTCATCTTATTAAGAATTTAAAAAAAAACCTGAGTCCTGAAATATTATGCAGATGTATTAAAGATGATTCTCGATTGATGATTTTAGTTGCTTTCCTTATGGTTATTTGTTTAAGTAACATTGTAATTTCATTCATTTGTTTAATTTTGTTTGTTTAATTTTGTATTTAAGTATAATTACTTTATTCTTATTAATACTATAATTCTATTTTTTTTCTCCCTTTCTATTTAATGGTATTACTTGTATTTGTATGTGATTTTTATATATTTTTCTTATGACTATGCACATTATTGACCGTTAAGTTCTGTCTGTGATCCCTTGGACTTTGTTATGATGTTCTTGTATTGTCAGTTCAAGCAATAAAATAAAAAAAAATTAAAAAGTAAAATTAACCAAACCAATCCTTTGGATTAGATAGATATGTCATGTATTCTATCAGTGTAATGCAAATTATTCTGGAGAAATATAGTGGATTCCCCTTTAATAACAGTCAGTTCTGAGAGACCTACATTCTTAGGCCATGTTTTCTTTTGAACACGTGTTGGTTTCAGTACTATTTCAAGCATATCAGTCAAAACAGGTCATTTGTGAATGACAGCAGTTCTGCTTTATGACTGAATCATATAAAAGACAACATTTTTTAAAACAGGTTGCATTACAAAAGTTGCACGCTCTTGAAATAAAAGATATTCAAAATATCTTTGAATAAACCATCTGATAAGTAGATTATCCTACACTCTCAGAAATAAAGGTACCAGAGCTGTCACTGGGGTGGTACCTTTTCAAAAGGTACACATTTGTACTTAAAGGGTCCATATTGGTACCTCAAAAGTATATATTAGTACCTACAAATTTTAAGAGGAACACTTTTGTACTTTTTAGGTACCAATATGTACCCTTGAGGTATTAATATGGACCTTTTAGGTACAAATTTGTACCTTTTGAAAAGGTACCACCCCGGTGACAGCTCTGGTACCTTTATTTCTGAGTGTAAATTACTTTGTTGTGCATGGAGCTAATTATGTTAATAATAATTATTGTTGTCAATTATTTAAATTTAAGCCAGTCAAATGGGGTATATGCACACAGACTTTTAATTTCAGCAAGCCAGCCTCAGTGCTTCCTGTCAACTGTCTTTACATTATAAAATTTCCACATTTAAGGTCTGATTTTAGTGATTTTTACTGCCTGTTAGATCAGTGGCGCCCCCAGAAAATATTCTTAGGGGTGGCCAGAAGAGGCCGCATCAAATCTTGGTGTGGCACACAAAAAAATAATGAATTCAGTGTAATGTTATATTTTTGTTTCTGGTAAATGAAATAATGTGGTTTTAATTCGTTTAATTAATTACTCTTGAAATATTGCAATTTATTCCTTGAAATAATGAAGTACATGTGCAAACCAAATAAAAATCAATATTTAGTTTAAAAACACTTTTCATATATATATATATATGAATAACTTTTCAGTTATTTTTCACTTTTATTGTACAGCATACAGTATATGTCATGCCTAAAATTAATGAAGATTAATGAATTCATTAATAAAACAAACAAATAAACAAACTGAACAAAAGGCATTACTATATACAAACTCTCTATACAGACCCTAATAATATCCTTTATCCATAACCCTTTTTGAGCCACAATATTATTAATGCAGCTTCTTCTATTGATGTACCTTAAGGTAAATATCAAATTGCCATTGCTGTCTATTGAAGGTGTGTGCGTACTGTCAACGACGATCGGGGAGGGCAGCGGTGGTCCTAGTTTAAATGACACCCTGGGCGAACCATCTGCACAAAAGGCTGTTACTCCGGTTTCACGGCGCATGAGCGGCGCGTATTTTATCGGAATGCATGCAAACAAGCGGGATTCACACAGAAGTGCGTGAAGCGCACGGAAATGGTTTTCTGCGCGCATGCGTCAGTTAGCTTTCACCAGCGTTGAATCAGCTACGTTAGTGGCACCAACAATAATTTAGTGGCTGCATTGTAATTGCATTGCAGCATAGATGCTGTAAAAGGAACCTTAGGAAATTGAAAATGTCACATTAAGCTTTCACCGAAAATTGTTTCCAAGTACTGGGTGGCAGTTGGAAGGGCATCTGCTGTGTAAATCATATGCTGGAATAGTTGGCGGTTCATTCCGCAGTGGCAACCCCTTATGAATAAAGAGAGTAATCTGAAGGAAAATGAATATTTTGTAAAATTGCAATTACATATTTTTTTCTACATTAAAAACATTCATTTTCTCATTTATAAATTGGCATTAAATAAAAATGATTAAAGGGGCATTATTAACAAAACACACGACTGCACTGCTGCGATTTGCATTATTTATTTCACATATAGGTGTTTCGGAAAAGATTTCTGAGGAACCAATTGTCCCTCAGCAAACTTCAAATAAAAATACGACAACTGAACATGACGGATTTTCTTAAATCAGCACAAATGACAACTAAAAAACCCCATCAACAAAATACAACTCAAGTGGAACAAACTAATAATAAGTTCACTGTTAAACCCAAAGATATTGCCAGTTTCTGCTGACCAACTTGTGCCTGGCATGCCCATGATTCATACAACAAACATTCAAGCCACAGGGCATTGAGGAAAACCAGTCAAGAAATCACTCCAACCAACAATACAGAATAATGCCAATTATAAAAGAGGAGATCGTAGCAGTTATGAAAAGTCAAATAGCCAAAAAGGTCAAATAATACTTAACTAATATATCGAGGAACATCTATTTAGATAAAAAAAGCAACATTCACTACTTTGCAAATGACTGGTTTAGATATCATCACACAGAAACCATCGTAATCAAATTTTCCAAATGTATACAAGCAAAACGCTGTGAGAAAGGATTGTTTGCAAACTCATCGTTCAGTTTTTAATAGCTAATCGCGCTTCTTTAATTTAACTGTGACCTTCAGACTTTTATTAATAGGTCGTGTCAGTAAACAACTTTTTGTTAATGCAACAATATGGAACCTGAAATGTATTTACAGAAGCCGTCTGAGACCCCAGAACAGTTGTGTGTGTGTGTGTGTTTGGTCACGTGATTAGAGGATGATTATGAGATGGATTTATGATGCTATTTAAAGCAAGTGGGAAATATTATCCGGGTGTGCGTCTGGAGTGACTCACTCAGATTAGTAGCATTATTATTAATAATAATAATAATAAGTGATGTTCAGCGCCTACTATTATAGATTATTACTATTACACAGAGTTAAATTCTCAAATCTAAAGCTGGCTATGTGAATTTATACAATTATAAATAGGTTTATAATACAAGCATTGTGTCATTTAAAAAAAACTAATCATAATTTTGCATATAGACTCACCACCAGAACCCACTCTGGCATAGATGATGTTTTAATATTGGTATGAATTAGATGAAAAGAACAAAGCATACTGGAAGATTTGAATTTGCTTAGTTTATTAAAGCCTTTGCTTGCCTTTCTCATATTTCTAGTAAACAAAAAGCACAAGTATGAGTTGCAGCATCTGAATAAAGGCCCAGGGCCGACATGCACCGTGGGTAAAAGCATGCAGAGCAGCGTCATGTGATGGAAATCACTCCAGACGCACCGGACATCTCCCATCTAGTAAAATCTTACCTTACCTGCAGTGCTTATGAAGAAAAAAAAAAAGAAATATCGGAGAAAGAGAGAGATACAGGAAAACAATTTAAGATTTAATGCTTACAGGAATGTAAAATGAAGAATCTCCCTTAAAAATATATGTATAATAATAATTTCATGATTTTAATGTGCGCATTGAACCCAAATAATAATAATAATATCACTGTTTTTATTTATTAAACATCCACTGATGAATGAGATTTAATGAGATCAAAAACAAATGCGTGAGATGAGATGAGAGGGTATGCATGTGCTGCATGTTCACAGTATGTACAACTGATGTGCATGTATGTGTGTGTATGGTTTGCAGGGGATCATGGCTGTTTCCTGTGGGAGAATGGCAGGTCGGAGGTGAGAGGTCAGTGTCTAAGGGTCACAGTGAGTTAGAATGAGGTCAGACTCGGGGCAACTGCTTTTCAATGAAGTCCTTCACAGCAGACATCTCCTGCAGAGCAAATCACAGAGGAGTTTGGGTGTTAGAAAGTCGTGCGGACATATTTAGAGCTACTGCATTGCAGAGATGCTGATCTAAGAGGGCGGAGCGATGTAAAATGGGTGGGATTAATACTGTGCACTTCTAACTACTACATGCAATGCAAACAAGATTCCAGCGACAAGCAATTTGACTTATACGTTACAGAACTAAAATGTTACGTAAAATGGTGTTTAACTTAGACTTGTTGTGTACACCTTGATTTTATATAAAAATAATTACTTTAAAGAGCCCCTATTATGGGTTTTTAAATTGACCTTGCATGTAGTGTGTAACACAGCTCTTAGTGAAGTAAAATATCCAGCTAAAGCTTAAATCTGAAAGTGGACAGTTTTTAAAACTATTGATTCATCTATAAAAGAGTCGACTTATAGTGGTTAAAATGAATCGTCTTGATAACGAGTCTTTGGTCGTTTTGGCGTGACGTCGATACGAAACATAATGGTTGCTCGCGCAGACCCACAAAATCTAAACCTGCTGCCCCGCCCACTAACACAGCAGCAGTTCTTGAACTTGCTCCCAAGACAGGCAAACAGTACATACTGTCACGTGATTGACAGCGCACATTGGGCACTCAAGGGCACTAAGCTGTTTGCATTTAATGAACATTAAATTTTTCTGTGTGAAATACAATTGATTTTATATATACTGAACAGTTCATTCCAGTGCATTAATCTGAGAGTATGCTGTGGGAGCGAGTTCAAGCCAAATAGTGAGAACAGCGCCTATTAGGGTCACAGAATAAGACAGTCACAGAATTTGGACAGATGCAAAATAAGGACAAATTATTAGGTACAAGTCAAACAAAGGCACGCTGGACTTCGGGCTGGTGCACAGCACTGGTTGGGCAAAGCAGAGTACAGGTAAGCCCTGAGAACATAACATTTCACGCAAGAGGTGCCATCGCAATGGTTGCAAATAGAAATGATCTACAGCTGAGAAGGGAGAAAAGCTCCAAAATGAAAGATAATTAATGAAATCAGACCTGGCCCATGACACATTTCATAAGTGTAAGTAAATAGCTGCCTCCTTGTTTTCTCCAGCTTGTAAAGTATGTATTTAATTGTGTTGTTACTTGTAAACGCTTGCACTGTATCAGGTTTACTCTATATTCCCATATCTCGTCTAATGGCATGTTGAAAACGCGACGCGTGCTGCTTTGTTTATGGATTTAAATGGGTTTGTGGTGTTTAACTGCACTGCTTTCGGGGGTGAGGTGTCTGAATAACACTGTAGAGAATCGGCTACTGTTTATTGTGGGTTTAGTAAGTTTACTGTGGAGCGTGTTTCGGGCGTCCGCTGCGATTGGATCCTATACCAGTGTTGGCGACTCGGGGGCTTGATAAACCACGCTGGCCATTTTACTGTCTCGCGCGGAACGTTGTCGACCAATGGCAACAGGCCTGTCATCGGTCCAATCAGCGCAGATTAGCTTCCCGCTAAGGAGGGGTTTGGGAACAAATGAATCGCTGAACGATTTATATGGGAGTCGCTGGGATAATTAGGTAAAAAAATAAATGCATATTATAAGACCATGAAAGTGTTTTTGACCTTGCATGCATATCAGCCTGTTGTTGGAGACCCATAAAACTGAAATATGACCCTTTTCATTGTATAATAGGGGCTCTTTAATGTGTGATATGACAAAAAAAGCATCAAAAACGAATATTTTCACAATTCAACTGAGTAGCAGCTTGGACCCAGAAACGTATTCTATACGTCAAGACTTAACAAGTGGATATAAATAAACTACTACTACTATTTTCTGCATTAGTTTTTATAAAAGCCCTCATAATGAACTCAAATATGCCTCCGGAGACTGACCTGAGGACAGGTGCTGTGCATGAGATTCGGGTAGGTGCGGAAGGTGATTTTCTCTGGAGAAACGATGCTCTTGAGCTTCTCTGCTGTCATGGCCCCAAACTGCACCGGGATCATGGGATCCATCTCACCGTGACACTGAAGAATGGGAGTGTCCTTGTTTGCACTCGCACTTGCAGCCTAATGGATTAAAAAAACCAAGCAGATACATATTGACAGACATCCATATGTACATATGAACTCAAATACTTATTACTAGGCTTATGATGGTATCACATCTAATAATTGCTGAAGCTTTTATTACAATATTGACCTAAGGCAGAGCTTCCAAAAAGGTTACTCTAACATAATAAATATTATATAAAAAGGGTATCGGTATTTATTGATGACCAGTGATTAAAAAATGTTCTGTATGAAGCATTGTAATTTGATTAAAATGCGGCTAGATGAGCGTACGTCTTTTCTGAATATCAACAGCCTATCAGATGTTCTGATGAGCGAGGGTGTACTCACACTAGGTACAGTTGCCTTGAACCATGTCAAAGTGTGTTCAGTTTAACAGGAAGTGTTCTCGCTCAGCACAGTGGACATTGCGTAATGCCGAGTTCACACTGCATTATTTTCTAAGTAGGCGTGTCACGGATGTTTTCACACTGCATGACTATCTGGGTTAGTGTTCTGTCGATGGTGTGTTTACACTGTAGGGTGGATCGGCGACAGGAGAGTTCACACTGCATGACTTTAAAATAGGAAGAATCACAGACAACTTTGTCCAAACTACGTCTCACAGCCAAACAAACGCAAAAAGTGACATGGAAACAAAGCAAGGTCCCGTAATATATTTTTCGTTATTAACTACATAATGTAAACAGAAGGCTTTAGGAACTTGTGTTGCTCACCTGGCTTTTTATTTAACAAGAATTAACAATCTCTCCTCAACTTTTTTTGCTCTCGACCTGATTGTAATATTGATCAGATGACACGTTAAACAGACACAGTGCTCGTGCCAATTTTACACTCGTTTTTCCTCTATTTCTTGAGTCCAAATCAACTGAAAATAAGCGCTTTTAGCTTCTCCCCCAGCCTCCCGCTGGCCTGCAGGTACCCAGACTAGTGAATGCTGCTCTCTCATTGGCTGTAGGTGATCGCGGATGTTATTTTCAATCAGAACACATTTCACACACGGCGATTTGAATCGCCGACAGCTCCAGATATTAAGCATGCCAAATATCTCACTGGTGTCTGCGACTCATCTGCGATTCTCTCATATCGCGTCTTTGTTAGTTCACACTGTGTGATTGTCACTCGCGTAAACGAGCACCGATTTGCCTGTGATTTCAGGCATTTGTCAGCGATTTCTCAAAACCTGTTGATGAGTCAAAATCAGGGCTAAAACCATGCAGTCTGAACTCAGCATTAGTTATATCGTATTATTTCTAGTCGATCAGTGACACAGATCGACCACTTTTGACGCTCATAAATTATCATAAAAGTCCTCACGCTGCACCTAATAGGAGGTTTTCTGAAGGCGCATTGACGAGATGTACATAATATCTGTGTGTGCTGGCGCTCACTGGAGCACTTCACGTGCACATGTGTCAAGCAACTGAAGCAGAGCTTGAAGATAAACAAACAGCGATTCCTCATAAGCATTTTATCAATGCTTTTTTACACAGTTGGCATTAAGAAGGAACAGAAAAGTTGTCTGACTAACATCTAGCAGCTAAATGTGTCTGGAAAAATATTCAAAGGCTTTTATTTTCATAAACAGCGCAGATGTGAATGCGTCTGAATGTTCTGGTTGGCTGGAGCAGACGTCTCACGTCAGCACGTTCTAATTATGAAGGCGCTATTTCCAGCAATTGTCCTTCTGCATTCTCACAAAGCAGCTTTCCGGCAAGTTACCGGTAATCTTACAACTTCTCTTTCTGGAAAATTGCCAGAACTAATTTACCGGTATTTCTAAATAAGGCCTGTTCACACATGATCCCTTTCCAGAAAATAGCTGGTATTTCCGGAAAGGTCTGTATGTGTGAAAAGGACTTATGACAGCTTGCGTTTATTGAAAAGTAAGAATGATTAATAAATCTATATCAAACAGTCCCTTAAAAGTCTTCAGTTTTGTGCTCAGGCGAACCGCACCAAAGCCCAACAGAACCGCGCTCTGGCACACCTCTTTAAAACAGGCCAGGGCCGGTCAACTGAACCACGCATGGACACGATTCGGAGCACTCACACCTGTCAAACGAACCAGGAAGTGCGCCCGGGCACAGTTCAGATAGCCTAGTGTGAGTTCACCCTGAGCGTGCAATAAGCCAATAAGCTTACGCAACCACACATCATTGCAAACTCAGGTTAGAATAACACGCACATGAAAATAAGCGCTGTGCCTAGTAGCAACTAGGAGATTGTATAAAAAAAAAACCTATCAGCTTACCCCCTTTTTTGATTTTTCTTCTGAGGAACACCAGAACAATGTTGTGTAAAAGCTTTGCAAAAAAACCCAAAAAACTTTGGCCAGGTATGGAAACACGAGCAACTTATTTTATCATCTTATCAAGATTTTATTTATTACATTTAAGGGTCTCTTTAACACTTATTTTTATTTTATTATACAACATACAAGACTGAAAATACAATGAGATTATTCTAAAAAAAAACAAAAACACTCAAAATGTTTAAATCATAAACAATTATTTGATGTATTTTTGAATCTATATTAATATTGTGCATGTTCATTATCACGGCATATTGAATTATTAAATATCAGAAGTTGAAGTCAGAATTATTAGCCCCCCCTGTATATTTTTTCCTAATTTAGAAAAAATTTGAGGCGTGCACGCTAGTAAATTATGATGACGATTTTTATGCGTTCACTAGAGTGAATTGAATTAACGTTACATCCACAGCTAACTATCATGCACATGTAGAGTTTATGCTTTTGAGTAAAATATATGCAAATAAAATGGAGCGGGTGCTTTATAAAATGAATGACGGTAAATGAAAGTCAATTCGGTGAGCCGTCTGACAAAAAAAGTGCCCTTCTGAATCAATTCAGCAGGATGCCTTAAGGTAGATACAGACTACCTTTACATGGACATCAGTAGTTATTTAAATAAGACAATAATTAAGGTGTTACGTGAAGTGCTTTTTGAATGTTGCGTCACCAGGCTATCCACGTTTGCTGCAGAGTCTCATGTCATTTCGGGTGTTTCATCTTTAATTTTTCGACTTTAACTGCAGTTCGGCACTTTTACTCATGAATATTTCATTCGTGCCCCCATGAAAAACTAGGGTATTAGACGCAAATATTAAGTAAGTAATGCTGGAAGATGTTTTAATGGGATTTGATAGCGCACGCTGAATAGAAAGTAAAAAACAGTATTTCGTGATTAGTGTTAGTGAATAGAAAGTAAATAGAAAGTGAATTGTGTCAAAGCAGCTTCACATGGAAGTTTATAGTGAATTGAAACAGTGTCAGTTCAGTTTTCAGTGTTTAAGTTCAGTTTAGTTTAGCTCAGTTCAGTGTGGTTTAATAATCACTACTGAGAGTCCAAACACTGAAGAGCAATTCCATCAATGCGCAGCTCTACAGATCCCGAACCATGCAAGCCAGTGGCGACAGCGGCGAGGAAAAACTTCACCAATTGGCGAAAGTGAAGAATTTAAAAAACCTCGAGAGAAACCAGGCTCAGTTGGGCACGACCATTTCTCCTATGGCCAAACGTCTTGTGCAGAGCTGCAGTCTAGGCGCAGTAGCTGGACCTCAGCGACACGTCTGTCCTTGGAGCATCACAGGAATCAGTCTCATACTAATATATACATACTCCACGTCTTAATTCCATTTCTGTTTAGTTCAGTAGTTAAATTAAGGTCATCAAAAAAATAAAAAATATATAAAAATAAATAAATAAAAAAAAATCGCTGTTTACATGGTGACTCTTAATCAGAGTATTTTCTTAATCGTAATAAAATCATATTAAAGTATTGTTGCCCATGTAAACGTACTCAATGTTCGACTCAACCACACTGTTAGGGCTCTGCGAACTTGGCTTTGTGAAGCAGCATTTTCTGTACGTACATCAAAAGCAAGTAGACTATGGCTCACACTTATTGACAGTGGAAGATGATTTATGGTTAGTCGCGTCAGTAATCCAGTCACGGAAAAAGGCTCAGCCATCACACTGAATCAGGTAAGCTGTATATTTATGTTTTAATGTCATTAATGGTACACAATTTAAACGCAGCAAGTAATATGTGAATGATGTTCACATAGAATAATATTGACCTTAAAATTGACCTAAAAAATTAAAAACTGCTTTAATTTTAGCCGAAATAAAACAAATAAGACTTTCTCCAGAAGAAGAAAAAATATTATAGGAAACACTGTGAAAAATTCCTTGCTCTGTTAAACATGGTTTGGATAATATTACAAAAAAATAAAAATAACTTCACAGCAGGGCTAATACTTGTGACTTCAACTGTATGTGTACTGCTGGCAATCTTGTACCTGTGGGAAAGTCTTATGAAGTGGAAGCCAACAGCTGAGTCCGAAGACGCCGGCGAGCTGCTGCTGAGAGGTCAGAGCGGTGTAGAGAGACAGAGCTCCACCCTGAAGAGCACAGGACAACACAGCACATCTGTAGCATCAGCACTTTCACTCATAACACAGGCAGGCGTTCAGGGTCCACCGCTCACCTGAGAGAAGCCACCGAGGACAATACGATTGGATGGTATACCGTTCTTTACCTCGTGATCGATGATGGCTTTTACTGTTAAAGAGAAGGAGAGCAGTGTAGATTTGGTCTCACTTTATGTTATGGGGCCTTAACTAATATGTGTTTACAGTGAAACTAATCATTGCAATGTACTTATTGTGTAAAGACCTGTTTTTATATTGTACTTATGCTTGATTAAATACTTGCATGGAAATACATCTGTAATTACACTGTTGACCATTCCTTACACCTTAACCTTCCAATAAACCTACCCACATACCACCAAACCTGACCCTAACCCGACCCGTATCCCACTAAAGAGCACCACAAGTGTTCTGCAATATACTATGAACACATTAAGTACATTGTATTTATATTTTGAAGCAAGTACATAGTAGTTAAGGACACCGAATATATAGTGGGACCCTATATTTAGATGCACATAATTAAATTTGAGGATATAGAAGATATTCTTGCATGAAATGTCTACCTAAGAAAAATTAAAACCTTCTTTATGTGTGTGTGTGTGTGTGTGTTATATTTCCCAAGTTTTTCTTCAACACATTTATAAAGACCATAGTTTTAATAATTATTTTTTAATAACTCATTTATTTAATCTTTGCAATGGTGGCAAATGGGCTTATCAGGCTTGCATTTCCACTGCCAAAAGGGTACCAATGGCATGGTGTATGACAGAAAGTTTCAGTCGAAGTCATTCTCGCTTGAGAAAATGTCTAAGTAAAGCTGTACGGGTCGTTCACATATCATATGAGAAGCACTTCTCACAAAACAGATGCTTTATACACATAAATACTGGTGTATAAATGTTCATTACTAACCTTACTAAGAACACGATTTGATTATAACTGCAGATCAATGATAAAATAGCCTACTGTAACGTCTGCAATTATATAAAATAAATAAATTAATGCAACATATATGAACACATTCAGACCCTTACAGTCTCCGATATGTTACCAATTACAGATACACTGCAAAACTACACACAGCATACATTTAGTCCTTATTTGGGTTCAAAAACAACATGCAACATATAGCCCAGTCAGAGCAAACCTCTCATCTGTATCTTTAATCTTCACCAGCACATGCAGCCTCTGTTAAAAAGTAATTCTGTCATTTCCAAGTTCATAATAGTACAAAATTGATGATAATAGTCAAACATGGCACTTTGTTCATGTTTTAGGTTGCTGAAACAATTATTTGTTGTTTGTTTTGTCGGGGTTCTCCTTTGTTTTTTCGCACTTCACTCTCACGTTTGTCCATTTCTGAAAGGATGTCAGAAGCACTTCAATAATCACTCGCACATTATTATCATCAGCTCAAGAAGTTTGTTATTTCAAATATAGACGCTCAGCGGGTGATCGTAAGTGAAACCGCTCGCTCTTTTAGACGGCCTTGTAAACATCTAAAGGGCACAGGGTAGATTCTGCTCTTCTTCTTGGCTTTGTGGCTGTTCATCAAGATGACGAACATCACAAGCTAGTGATGTATCTCTGTAAACCAATAGCGTTCAGTTGCGCTTCTTCCTCCACCTTTTGGTACCCTTTTGTTGTGCTAGGTACCCTTTCAAAAGGGTACCCAAAAAGTGGTACGGTACGATTCGCTTTTTAGTACCTTTTGACAGTGTAAACGGCCATAAAAGCGTACCGAACCGTACCAGTCAGTGTAAAATGTATATATATTTCTTAAAGGGGCTAATAAGACTGATATTAAAATAGTTTTGTAATCCAGCCAAATTAAAGAAATAACATTTTCTTAATGAACAAAATAAATAGGAAATACTCTGAAAGAAAAATGTCCTTGGTCTATTAACCTTGGGAAATATTTGAAAAAGCAATAAAGAAATTCACTGGAGGGTGAATAATTTTGACTTAAACTGTATATTACAGTGTTCAGTTATGGGTCAGTTCATGTTGTTTTCAGAAAACTGATGATGTTTGTACAAAAAAAAAAAATTTCTCACTGTTCTCTGCTGCTCTCTTAATCCCTGCTTCATCCTCCGGTGATTCCGGGCTTAAGCCCATCAAATCAAACCTGAAGAGGAAAAAAAAATACATTAAACAAAAATGAAAAAACTAGTATTAAAAACAAAATAACAAAAGTAGTGAAATAATTGTATTGTTTGGATTTTTTTTTTATAAAATGAGCATAGTTTTCTATAATGCATAACATTATATTTATTAACATTTACTACTATATTTAATATACTACTATAATGACTACTATATTCAATTATTAGTTTATATTGTTATATAATTATATTATAAGGTCAGAAGTGTGGTATTGTAGGTTTTTTGAAGTTAAAAAATACAATAAAACACTAATATTGTAAAAAAAATTATTACAATTTTAAGAGTTCACACTTTGATATTGCTTGATATTAATGGCAGGGTTGGCATGCTGTCCTGGGAGAGAACCTTGAGCTCAGAGATAATTGAGCCCAGGGCTCCCGCCTGGTCAATGAGCATGTAAGGGGGGTACGAGATCAGGTAGATCTCGAGAGCTCCCCTGGTAAAGGAGGAAAAGGGGAGATGGGGTGGATGGGGGGATTCTTCAAAAACAAAGATAAAGGAGTAAGGCGAGATGGGCTATTTATTATGAGTTTGGAATAATCTGATTTGTTTATTAATGATTGCGAATAAGAGACAATCATATCACATGCTCTTCTTGAAATTAGTTTGTGAAACTTCACTTAGAATGGCTGCGTTGTGTTTGAAAACAATTTAAATATTTATATTTTTTTATGCAAAGCTGAATTTTGAGTAGCATTACTGTGACATGATAATTAGAAATCATTCTAATATCACGAGTCACATTTTATGATCAATGTTGAAAATAGTTGTGTTGTTTCATAATATTGTTGACTTGCTTCTTCAAGACACTTTGATGGACAGAAAAAAAAATTATATATATATATATATACATACATATACATACATACATACACACAGTTGCAATCAGAATTATTCAACCCCCTGAATTATTAGCCCCCCTGTTTATTTTTCCCCAGTTTCTGTTTAACAGAGAGATTTTTTTTCAGCACATTTCTAATCATAATAGTTTTAATAACTCTAATAACTAATTTATTTTATCTTTGCCATGATGACAGTAAATAATATTTGACTAGATATTTTTCAAGACACTTCTATACAGCTTAAAGTGACATTTAAAGGCTTAACTAGGTTAATTAGGTTAACTAGGCAGGTTAGGGTAATTAGGCAAGTTATTGTATAAGATGGTTTGTTCTGTAGAAAATCAAAAAAAATATTGCTTAAAAGGGCTAATAATATTGACCTTAAAATGGTTTTAAAAAAAATTAAAAACTGCTTTTATTCTAGCCGAAATAAAACAAATACGACTTTCTCCAGAAGAAAGAATGTTATTGGACATACTGTGAAAATTTCCTTCATTTGGGAAATATAAAAAAAAATGAAAAAAACTAAATAAAGGGGGGCTAATAATTCTGACTTCAACTGTATTTATATGAATGGTCCAGCCAGAGACCAGACCTAAATCCTATTGAACATCTCTGGAGAGATCTGAAAATGGCTGTATACTGTCGCTTCCCAGCCAACCTGATAGAGCTTGAGAGTCACTGCAAAGTGGAATGGGCAAATATTCCCAAAGTGTGCCAAGCTTGTGGCATCATATTCAAAAAGACATGAGGCTGTAATTGCTGCCAAAGGTTTATCAACAAAGTATTAAGCAAAGGCTGTCAATACTGATGTACATGTGATTTTTTAGTTTTGTTTTTTATAAATTTGCAATAATTTCAAAAAATCTTTTTTCACATTGTCATTATGGGGTATTGTGTGTAAATATATTTACTTTTCATTAAAATGATGCATCCATGCTGAATAAGCATAGTAATTTCTTAATATAAATGCCCCTAAACTCTTGAATACTATAATAGTAAATAAAATATCATTTTGAATGACATGACAACCTTTTCATTGCACATGCTTTACTTTTCCTTTTTATTCTTTACTTAGTTAGTTGCTATTTTGCTTTAATGAAAAATATTTAAGTCAGATGACCATTATCATGAATGTAGATTAGCTGACCAAGCATAGCGCAAAACATGAAACATTTTACATCCTACATTTTCTTTCTATTCAATTTCTCAAATCCCTTAAGAAAACATTCAATCCCAAGTTTATATCACATTCATAATCTCCATTGTACTTGATAATGCAATATTATATGCAGCACAATCCTCTTACCATGACGGCATGGTCATCTTCAAGTTGAGCGTTACAGGCATTTTGGGCCTAAAAATAACATTAAGTTAAAAATTGCATTAAGTTGCAAACTAACAATACTTCTGCACTGCATAACAATCAACAATGCATCTAAAATGTTGATGAGTTCACAGGCTGTCACTTACGCATGTGGGCAGATGTATTTGATGTACGGCAGTCGAATCGATGTCATGGCATCAGCCCAGCCGTGTCTATAATAAGCAACATGACAGAGTTATTTCCACAGCAGGTCGGGGGCATTAAAAGATCCCGCAACCTGCAGGTAATGAACAGAGCTTACCCTGTATCGCCCAAGCCATGAAGGAAGATCACCTGCAACAGAAACAAGAAACAAGATGTGAAACCAATATCATTGCAAAGCCCAAAAGAGGCCCAATTTCCTGTGTCTTTTGCCGACTCTGGGTTATTGAGGATAGCATCTCAACAGCGCATTTGAGCTTTCTGTTCAGTCTGTACTTTCGAAATCTAAGTTTATTGGTCACATACACAGTCATACGCAGTAGGATACGCAGCGAAATGCTAATACATCTGACCTTAACAAAAACAAAATATCAATGAGAATGTAAATTATAGAATAGAATTAGTAATAAAACCACAGAAAACTAGATATAGAAATAGACGTAATAGCTATAGAACTATAATAAGAAAATTACAAATATAGCATTTTTAAAACTTTAGATATGAAGAATATAACTAGATATTTATATATATATATATATATATATAAAATATACACACACCTAAATGAGGTCAAAACAAACTTTTATTTTGGAGGAGATTCATTTTTGCACAGCACTAATAAAAAGCTTAGCAAACATACATACACTACCTGACAAAAGCCTTGTCGCCTATCCAAGTTTTAGGAACAACACATAATAACTTGACTTCTAGTTGATCATTTGGTATCAGAAGTGGACTATATGCAGGGCTCAACAATAAGGACAAGAACGAGAATAAGGTCAGAGACACTCTGGACAGTAGACAGAAACAGTACTGGCCTAATTATTTAATTTTTATTTGCCTGCAACTATTTATCAATTATGTGCATATACAGTCTTAGTATCGGGAAACATGTTTTGCTTTTAAGCCTTTGAATGCTACATTCTCTGTGAAGTCGTAAACACCATATTGCTTTTCGGTTCCTCTTATCTGATTAAATGCTGTAAGCAGGTTATTTTTTTCTGTAACCTGGTAAAAAAACGTACAGCGAAGAGGCGGCAACATGATGGCAGCATCAAATTATGAGGCTAAAAGAACTTCTGTTTCTAACATCTTGCAGACAGACATTTACGTGGGTACAGCATGACGAAATATATGAAGTGATGTTTTGCAGTTTACCGTCAACATTTTTTTTTATTTTGCAATAAAATACCTGCACATTTTCCATACTGCTTTATTTTACTGCTAAATATTTTAACATTTTTTAAATATTAATTTTTTTTAATTCTAGATTAGCATATGTTATTTTTGACACATTATGAAAAATATGTGGCTAAGAAATAAATATTAACTTCATTTTTTTTGGTGGGGGCAGTGAAAATTTTGGCAGGGCAAGTAAAAAATCCCTGAACCCTGATAAGACAGGCAAAGGCGTCTAGCCTATGCTTATTTTACCAAAATAAAATATGACAATGCCTTGATTTTAAATGATTTCATTAGGACAGTAAGGTCTGATTTTGCTTAGACAAAAGTCTTGTGACTTAACAGACATAATTTTCAGTATAGAATATAAAGTCATGGTGCAGTGGAAAATGAATGAATATTGTGTCTGACTCTATCATGAGCTTGGAGGACTGCATCCATACATCTCTGCACTGACTCAAATCACTGATTAATAAAGTCATCTGGAATGGCAAAGAAAGCGTTCTTGCAGGACTCCCAGAGTTCATCAAGAATCTTTGGATTCATCTTCAATGCCTCCTCCATCTTACCCCAGACATGCTCAATAATGTTCATGCCTGGTGACTGGGCTGTCCAATCCTGGAGCACCTTGACCTTCTTTGCTTTCAGGAACTTTGATGTGGAGGCTGAAGTATGAGTAGGAGCGCTATCCTGCTGAAGAATCTGCCCTCTCCTGTGGTTTGTAATGTAATGGGCAGCACAAATGTCTTGATACCTCAGGCTGTTGATGTTGATCATCCACTTTGCAGATCTCTCGCATGCCCCATACTGAATGTAACCCCAAACCATGAATTTTCCATCACCGAACTTGACTGATTTCTGTGAGAATCTTGGGTCCATGCAGCTTCCAGTAGGTCTTCTGCAGTATTTGTGATGATTGGGATGCAGTTCAACAGATGATTCATCTGAAAAATCTACCTTCTGCCACTTTTCCAAATGATCAACTAGAAGTCAAGTTATTATTTGTTGCTCTTACAACTGGGATCCACGACAAGACTTTTGTCAGGTAGTGTTACAGTGTGTGTTTAAAAAAAAATAGATTTAATTTATGTATGTTTGGGTGAAAGACAGAAAGGGGTTAAGCATCAAAATGATTAAAGTGTAATAGTTTTCTTCCATTAAAATGAGTGCAACAATATTTCATATACCAAAAAAGCTTGTCAATAATATATTAAGTATTTATTTGAGACTACTAAATAATCAGTTTCAAGAATGAACGAATGTTATGAATTAAACTTTATGACCTTGGATCTTTAAATAGTGGAATCCTGGACTTTCAAAAAGGGTCCAGAAGTCTGTCTTATTGGTTTAAAACTACACAAATTGTGGGTGAACAAACCCTGACCTTGTGTAAAGCTAATGAATCACTTGTACATCTTCAGATTTTAGTTAATGATTGAAAGGTTGTCTCACCACAGCAGTCTCCTTCTCCATCCCAGGCACCATCGCGGCTTCAGCGAGCAGGGGTACAGACATGTTGTTGCCACACATACAATGTGATGAGATGCTTTTAGGAAAATACACACACACACACGCACGCACGCACACAAAAAAAAAGCAACAACTTTTAATTATTACAACATGTTTTCACAAAATACAAAGGCCCAGGCAAGAAGAATTGGATGTTAAAGATACGAACCAGCGATTTTAGAAAGAAACTGTCAGCAGGCTGCAGAATGATTAACAAAAGTTGGTTTAATTTCCACTCATTTCAACTAAGCAATCCATGCCCAACTAAACCTAAAAGTGCACCGGCAGAGCATCTAGCTGTGGGAAAGCAATGTAGAAAGATATAATTAAAGGGATAGTTCACTTAAAAACAAAAATTCTGTCATCGTTTACTCACGCCTTAATGAGTTCTTTCTTCTGTTAAACACAAAAGTAGATATTTTAAAGAATGTTGAAAACCTGTGACCATTGACTTTCATATTACGGAAGTCAGTGGTTTCACAAAATATCTTATTCTGTGTTGACTAGAATAAAGAAACTCAGAAACCACTTGAGGGAGAGTAAACCGAGTAAATTTGTGTTTTTGTATGAACTAACCCTTTAATGACAGGGTGATTTAGCCTACTGGATAAGCGTTGGTGCTTATAGTAATCATACGGTGCGAGCTTCATTTTCCACTCATGGCTGTGGGGATCACAAGTTTGTACTCGCAGACGTCTGCTTGAGACCAATTCCCAGAAAACCGTTTCTAATGAAGCCTAAATGAAAACCATGGGTCCGTGTTTTCCAGGAACCACATGACAGCACTGAGAAATCAAATCTTGACAGCTGCAGGAGGCAAAACACTCCACTTTAATGGCTTCATCCGTGCCTAAGTGGCCTGAGCGACCATGTCACGAGTTCAAAGGGATAGTTCACTCAAAAATGAACATTTACACAACCGCAAGTAGTTATAAACCTTGATGAGATATGAGACATAAGATATTCTGAAAAAACTGAAAACACCATTGACTTCTATAGTACAAAAAACTAATATTATAGAAGTCAATAGTTACACATTTCCAGTGTTCCTGAAAATATCTACTATCAAGTCTAGCAGAAAACAGAAACTCAAATGGGTTTAGAATAAGTAAATCATAACTTAAAAATTATTACTAAAATTATTTAAATAAAACTTTAAATTACTACTTAAACCTGTAGGCATTGACTTCTACAGTAGGAAAAACAAATACAATGGAAGTCAATGGTTACAGGTTTCCAGCGTTCGTCAAAATATCTACTTTTGTGTTTAGCAGAATAAAGAAACTCAAACGGGTTTAGAATAAGTCATGACTTAAACATGATTACTGAAATTATTAAAATAAAACTTTAAATTATTACTGAAAAAAAACATTGACTTCTATAGTAGAAAAAAACTAATACAATGGAAGTCAATGGTTACAGGTTTCCAGCATTCATCAAAGCATCTCCTTTTGTGTTTAGCAGAATAAAGAAACTCAAACGGGTTTAGAATAAGTCAGAAGTTAAACATGATTACTGAAATTATTAAAATAAAACTTAAAATTATTACAAACTGTGACTTCTATAGTAGGAAAAACAAATACTATTAAAGTCAATGGTTACAGGTTTCCAGCGTTCATCCAAATATACTTTTGTGTTTAGCAGAATAAAGAAACTCAAATTGGTTTGGAATAAGTAAATTATT
Organism: Danio tinwini; assembly: GCA_903798205.1. Taxonomy (NCBI): domain Eukaryota; kingdom Metazoa; phylum Chordata; class Actinopteri; order Cypriniformes; family Danionidae; genus Danio; species Danio tinwini. The sequence continues at coordinate 1,616,561 of CAIGQZ010001198.1, read as the reverse complement.
ACTTTAAAATTTCTAAAACTATCTAAACAAAACTTAAAATGATTACTGAAAAACAGAAAACCTGTAGGCATTGACTTCTATAGCAGAAAAATCAGATACAATGGAAGTCAATGGTTACAGGTTTCCAGTGTTCATCAAAATATCTACTTTTGTGTTTAGCAGAAGAAACTCAAACAGGTTTAGAATAAGTCAGAACTTAAACATGATCACTGAAATTATTTAA